>VZRR01001044.1:476372-594277 GCA_013398015.1 Oreocharis arfaki
AAAAAAAAAAATGCAGAGGACATACAAAGACCAAACTAAGTATGTCTGTTCTTCAGGCCACTAGGATGCTAGTGGCTGCTTGTAATTCCAGAAAAAATAGCCTGCACCAACCAAATGTGGATAACCAAATGGAGGTCTTGGGCAGCAGGTAGAGTTACATTTCACCTGCACAGGATGTAGAGGGAAAGAAGTGTCTTGGGGTCAAGGGGTGACTTTGATCTCTAAAGATGCTGAAGTTTAAATACAATCGTTTATGGCACAGCTGCGTTCTGGATGGTACCACCTCTGAGGTTTAGCAGTGAATCACAGCATCACAGAATCATTTGGCTTGGAAGGGAGGTCTGGAGATCATCCAGTCCAACTGCCCTGCCAAGACAGGGTCACCTAGAGCAGGTGACACAGCAACCAGGTGGGTGTAGAATGTCTCCAGAGAGGGAGATTCCATGACCTCCATGGGCAGTCTGTTCCAGTGCTTTGCCATCCTCCTAAAATTTTGTCTCCAAAACCGAGACAGTGCATTAATAAGATCCCCTCTCAGTCTTCTCCAGACTAAACAGGCCCAGCTCCTTCAGTCTCTCCTCATAAGAGAGATGCTCCAGTCCCTCAGTCATCTTTGTTGTCCTCTGCTGGACCCTCTCCAGTAGCTCCTTCTCTTTCTTCTGCTGAGGAGCCCAGAACTGGACACAGAACTTCAGATGTGGCCTCACTAGGGCTGAGTAGAGGGGGAGGATCACCTCCCTCAATGTGCTGGCCGCGCTATTCCTGATGCACCCCCATGAGGTGCCCGTGCTAGTGGTTATCACTTCACATATTCCTGCGGTGTACATCAGTTTGTTTTTCCACAGCTGCAACACTTCCAAAGCGGAGATTCAGCTTCATAGTTCTGGAGAGGGTTCATGGGTTCACACATCTCAACACAATTGCTCTGTGCCCATTGGGTGTTCGAGGGAATCACAGGCATCCACACAGAGAAGGAGGGCATGATAAAGGAGACCAGCACCTTTCTGGCTTATCTTAGCGGGTGAGATACCCAGGACGTCTAAACAGCCTCAGGCTCTATCTTCAGGCAACCAGATCCCACCAAGGCTGTCATGTTTTAAAATTCTGTGTTGGCTAGCCCAAATAAACATACTGCAGATGGCACTTCTAACTGAAACCTGCTGTCCTGCCTCCTGTTCCCTTTTTGTTACCTTCACCCCTGTTAAATCAGGGTGAACAACAGTGATGCAAATCCCCTGCAGAGCTGCTCTTCTGAGGGCGGATACCTGCTGTGAGTCATTGCAAAATATTTGTCCTTTCTCTCCTGCTGGAGGCCAGCCTCCGTGGGAGATGAGGGTCCAGGCTAGTGTCCACATCTGCCAGCCTCTTGGCAGTGATGCCCCTCAAGAAAAGACCTGTTAAACATGTGTGCACGTAGGAGGTTTGGAGAAAGCCACCTTGCAGCTCTGTTTTGGGAGACACAGGAGCTCCCCATCACTGCACCTGCCAGGGCAGTTACAGCAGTTAAGGGTGGAAATGGCTCAGTGTGCTGTGTTTGTCATACAGTATCATGCTGTGTCCTGCAGCAGCTCAGGATAAACATAAACATACCCATACATGGGACCTGTGGATGGGACCAAGGACAGCGTGTGCCAAGTAAAGCTGCTTCTGCAGCACATCCCTGTGCCATTCAGCCCACAAGGATACATGTATGGGGATGTACACACAGATGCACGGGGAGTCATCTGTGATACTTTCTTAGCAGCAAGAGTAAAGCCTGAGCTATGCATATGAGTACTCACCCTGTTGTTCGAGTGTTTGTCCTGTTCACCCTGAGCTCTTCGTGGCTGTGGCTTCCCTGTTAGCCACAGAGCCAGCCTGGTTTGAAGCTTTCTCAGGTTTCTCTTTGCAGTCTGTTGGCCCGACTTCTCCACTAGTTTGCTGCAGCAGAAAACAAATAACCTGGGGAGTGGCCGTTCAAGGCAAAACTGCACATTGTCGATGCACATTTATGGTAAATTAACACGTCACCATTCTGCCTTCACAACTACAGAGAATGCACCTAAAAAGTGATAACAACCTGAATTAAAGCTGCCGTGTAACCCAAAACTTTTGCTTCTTGGCTGAGTGCATCCTATGATGGTGTTACTGAATTTATGCTCTGCATGGCTATCACACTCTGGGTAACTTAGGTTTCTAATGTCTGCTCTAATGACTATGCTTTCCTTCTTAATTTTTTTCCCTTCTCTTCAACTTTATTGGAAGCACATCTGGATTTACAAAGTATTTAATTCCAGCCCCAGTTCCTCCTTCAACTTTTGACTCAGCGACTGTGATACATGGCTATGCCATCGACCTTGGCAGGTCTGTGAGGACTTGCAAGTGCGTGGAGGGTGCTTACTGCTGGTAAGCATCCTTCCTCTGAGGTGTCCAGTGCCCTGACAGTGCCAAGCAATGCACTTCAGTGAATCTCTGGCTGAAATGACCCAGCACAGAGCCAGTTTTCAACTCCTAAAGGTTACACAGTTTTCAAAATGCCTGCCCCCCCCGTCTTTTGGGAAGTGTGTCGCGGGGGGATGCTGTAGAGACAGAGATTGTGTTGAGGATCACAGCTGCACAACTTTCTGTTATTTGCAACCAGTTTTTCACAAGTAAAAAAATTCCCTCTGTTCCTAAATTATACATCTGTATCTTCTGTTTCAGAACCTCTACTCACTTCTTCCTTTGGGTCCCTCCATGCATATATGTCTGATTTGTACTATCCCTTTGTTTGAATTGTAAGTGCTTCAGAGCAGCAATCATGTCTCCATCTGTGTCTTGACAAGAAACTTACGTGATAGCTTGGCTTAAAACCACTCATCTGTAACTGAGCTATCTTAGGCTTTTGCAAGGAATGAACAACAATCTGATCCCTTTGAGAGGCTTATCTTCATGAATAAAGTATTCCCCAACACTGAGGTGAATTTGAAGTCTGCCAGTCTCAAATATTTTTAAATAAATAATTTATTATTTACATTTTGGGGGGTGTTAGCTTGATTTTTAGTTTCTCATCCCTCCAGGTACTGCAGGTACACATATTTGCACATACGTGTGGAGGTGAGAGGAAGTTCCTTCATTGCAAGAACATATAGATATGTATGAAGGAAGAGCTTCTCATTAATTTTCTTCGTCATTACAGCAAAGGTTATTAGGAAAAAAAATGCTGTGAGATTCACAGTAAAAATCACTAGTGGACAACTTTTTAACTAAGAAGAGCTCTCTTGTGGCCACCCTGGCTGAGTTTTGAAGTATGTCCTTTCACATACTTTGCCTCTCCCCCATCCTTCTTACTCTGTGATCGGAAGTCTACCTCCATGGAAAATGAGTTCATCAGGTTTCGGTAGTCTCCTGACAAGCGAAGCATAAAACAAAGAGAGCTGCCGCTCCGCACCCACACATGTGCTGCCGTCTTCCAGGAAATGGTAATCAGAGGCTCAGGGCTGACCACAGTGCTGTAAGAAATTAAGCATGTGATCATCATCAAATACCAAAACATGTCTACCTGTATTATGTTAAGAGCACAGAACCCACAGTCGTAATTTTTTAACTGAAATACTTGGCTTGGAGGCAAAGCTGGGGTTTGCCGCAATTGTTCTGAGTTCTGAATTACCAAGGCTCAAACCAACATATTTTGCAGTGTCTCTGCACAGGCAGCCCAAATTAGCCCTCCAGTAGGTGCCTGAAAATACCATTTTTCTTCTTGACTGAAATGTTGTAACAGTCTTGTTCTGCACAGAAGATAAGCAGGAAAAATGCATTATGCATTAATGGGATTTGATGGAGTGTGAGCTCAGTTTCCTCAGTGCCACCAGAGACAGAGTAAAATTTGCTTGATCATGAGTTGAGAATCATTTTTGTTGCAGCACTGCAAATATAACTCAGCTACAAGAGGACAGTAGTTGTTGTGAGGAAAAAATTGTTCATCTGTATGATAGATCAGTGTGATCTGGAATTTAAGAACTGAAAATTCAAGGTCAGAGGGCAGCCGACACTTGATTTTGCTCTCTCTTCTCTGTCCATGGGTTTGATCATACTGCGTCTTTCTTTGTGCCTGGTGCTCAGGAGAGCACCCCAGGGTCATGGCCTGTTTCCTTGTCAAGAGGTATAAACCTACTGGTGTAAATATCTGAGGCCCAAGCTTTGTCAGGGGTGGGGGCATGAAGGAAGAGGGGGAAGGATTTCCTTCATGCTTTTCACTTTTCCCACATAACCCAAAGCAGACTAAACAAAACCAGTGTGAAATCTCATGGATTGATGCTGCTATGGTTATATTTTTTAAGCTGTCATCCATTCATTTATAGTTATGTTTATTCCCTGGATTTACAGCTTTTTTCAGCCTTTTCTTGCAGGGAGGTGCAGGGGGAGGTCGAAACCTTTTGAAAGAGGATTGCAGTGAGCAGTGGCCTGTGATTAAAGCGCTGTGTTTTTCCTTGATGCGGCTCCTCCGCAGCAGTGTCACACATGGTAGCATTTAGGAGCCCTTCACAGCTGAGGTGTTTCAAACACTAATGAATGGAAGTGTGGTCATATAAGGCAGGCAAGCTTTAAGGCAAGCTTTAAGGCAAGCTTTGCTGAATGGTGTACTGTAGTGGCCTGGGAAAGGAAGAGAGTTATAAATTGTGTCAGTTAGCCACCCAGACAAAATGAAGCCATGTGGAAAATCAAATCTATTAAAGTATGAAGACTGTTATAAGCTGTTTTAAGCTGGTCATTCTTCAAAGGTCTCAGTTGGCTGAGGGGGTAAATTCCTCTTCTTCCTAGATCTTTTTCACGTGCTGTCTTAGGCGATGATGTCCAGTGTTTGATGAAAAACAACTTTTCACTGACAGACCCTTTTATTCGAAATGTTAGTTGCCCGCAGTTCACCACCCGTGTCCTCAAAGGTACTGCATATTTGTTAAAAAAGCAGGATAAGAACATCACATTTGGTCAGGCTTGCTGAAGGCAAACGTGAAGCAGCCCTAGGGCCAATGAGGAGGAGAAGGCTTCCCAGACTAACTGCTTAAGACTGGATATGTGCTCAAAATGCTTTCCCTTTTCTAGCTGCCCATGTCTGCTGGCCATAAGAGGCCCATGACAAAGCATGGCACAGAATACTTTTTCTTGACATCTCTTGGAGTAGAAGTAAAGCCTGGCAAGGCAAGGTAGGGGGATCAGAGAGCAGAGTACCTTCCCTTCCTTCCCAAGGTGGCTTCTTTAGATGTCACAGGAGCTGTAAAGAGCATTTTAGTAGCTCAAGAGATAATTGTCAGCTGTGTGAGAGATGACAGAAGTGGCAGCCTAAGATGCATGGTCACCATGGTATTTATTATTCCTATTTATTATTCTTATTTGTGTATTCTAGGAAGAGACTGAAGAAACATCCTCACAAGAGTCTGCAGAGGAAGACTAGGAGATCACACCATGCAATTTCTACCTCATCAGCAGTTGGGTCTTTTGAAGGGAGAAGACACTGCCTTGACCACTTACTTTCTATTGCCATGGTCTTTCCACTTTTGCCTGGGGGGAAAAAAAAATCGCATAACCTTAAAAAGGATTTGACTAATCATCTTCTTTGTAATCCCTTCACAGTCCCAGGTTTAGTGAAAAACTGCTGTAACACAAAGGGGACACAGATTAATGATGCAACTTCTAATTACTGTTTTCTTTTTTCCTAACCTACTAATACTTTGTTTGAGCTGCTAAGTAAGGGTGAATGGGTCAAGAAGAGCTCCAAATCAGGTTTATGTCATTCACTGCACTGCATATAAACAAGAAACTTCTAACATAGTAATTATAATGGGCATTGAAATAGGAAAGGCTGGGTGTGTAACACTAAAGCCTTGCAACACTTCCAGCAACCCACTCCCTACTTAGTGAACTCCCTGTTTTAGAACACCAAAGATAGGGGATAGATACTATTCTTTTTCTTTTGTAACCTTCTTGTAGACTTGTACTTGATTTTTTTTTTTAAGACTTACTATTATTTTAGGAAAAAAAATGAAAGCTGATCTTTCACTTCGTTCAGCTGGTAATCAGAAGAAAGAAATCAACATGAAAAAGGTACTTTCATTTTGCAAAAGGGAAGAAAGACAAAGATACGTTGTATAGTTATAGATACAAACATATCAGCACAAGCAGTAGTAAACAAAACGAAAAGTCCTTATCATCTGGATAATAGGAAGCCAGGGAGTTGGCTTTCCTAGAGCCAGGCATTTTCTATGGAAACAAAAATGACTGATGCCACTCTTATGCCATTAATGAGTAAGTCTTTATCGATAAAAGTGTTTTGAAACATACAGAAAGGTACCTAGAAATTAATCATAAATTTATCTGAACAAAAATAATCCAGGTTTTTGTTTAGTTTCTACTAATTCCACTTGCCCTGTACCAGTATTTTGAAAGAATTGAGTCGTTCCTCATTACTCATCAGTCACAATGTAAGAACGAACACCATGTACCTCAGCTAAGCTCGTGCATTACTTCAAGCAATGTATTTTTGACATAGGATGGTTCACTGAGCACCTCTGTGTCAGTGGCATTTCTCCATCTTTTCATTCAAAGCAGCACTTTTAGCACCAGATGCAATATTACCCCACTATTCAATACTACCTCTGATTTTTACAAATAACTCAACAGACTGATAAATACATGCTGCTATACACATTCAATGCAGGAAATTTTTACTGGGTAGATAATCATGAGTATCTGCATTTTCCTCTTATTTCTATTTCGACATTATTTGCAGTTAAGGAAGCAATGTCTTTTTTGTGTTTCAGCATGACTATGTGTTTTTCTTTCACTTGGTTTGTTTGATTTTTTTCTTTTTTTTTGTGTGGGTTTTTTGGTTTTGTTTTGTTTTATTTTGTGTACTTACTCTATTCTCTGCTAGACTTCTGTTTAATGTACTGTTAACTTGAATATATTTTTGTACTGAATTGCTGATAGGTTTGTGAGGATAATTTTCTTCAATGACACTACATGACAGAAAAAATTTAGCTGTAAAGTTTAAATATTACTGTCCAAGTTTGTACCTCAAATGAGTTGTTTAAAGAAATGGACTAATTGATTGACAAAGACCTACCTCCAGACTTTAAATGGAATGAACTTATTACTTTCAGCATTAGTTTTGAGACGTTTGAAACAGTTAGGACTGCAACTAATCCCTAATTCAAAATTATTTTTGTAAAATAACTTGTGGAAAATGAACACATTATAAATTACTTTCGTATTAAAAATTTAAAAATGAACAAAAAAAACCTTCAAAGAAACTTGAAGCTTTGTAGGTGGGAAGCAACAAGCTCAGCTTTTGCATAATGCAATCACAAATATGTGTTTTAAAAAAAAATAATTAGTAGATTGTAAGAAAATACTTGACAAGTATTTTCGTGTATTTTACACAAATGTGATTTTGTAATATGTTTCAGTCAGATTTATTTTAAATGCTTCTTATGTAGAGGTTTTTTATTCTCCCCTCTTTCACTTTTGTAGTCCTTTCTCTCTCTTTCTCTCCCCCCTCCAATTTCATTTTCTCTATTTCTGTTTTATTTCCCTTCTTCCTCTCTTTCCTAGTCAGTACCTTGTACCATTATGTTAATAACTGGGCCAGGGGTAGTTTCTCAGGAAGGCATCTGTTGGTATGGCTTTAGTATGGAGCCAAATGCAGTTAAAGATAATGGCTTACTGGCTTCTTCCAAGAGACAGTGTCAAGAAATAAGGACCTCCACAAAAGACTGCAGAGGGTTGAGTGATGGAAATTGCTGGGAAAGACGTGATTGGAATATTACAACTAGACATGGTAACATCAAGTGAAAGAGAAATAATCCTAGCTGTACAGTAACTCTAACAGGCCAAATCCAGTGTCATTTGAAGGCAGTAACAGGAATTTTGCTGACTTCAAAGGGCATCAAATCAAGCCTTAGCAAGTCCCTTTTGGGGTTTGAGGGGTTTTTTTGCATTTTTTAAAACCACAGTATTCAGTGGATGACACAGAAATAATTGTTCTCTGTGTGTCACTCTTCAACCTCTGAGAGACTTACCACTCTGATGAACTGAATCTTACGTTTTCTATATGTTGTAGTACAATCAAAACACATTACTACCTCTTAGGGCCTACTATACCTCATTTTTTCAGACTGAAAAATTGCATGTGGCCATTGAGTCAGTGAGAACATCATAAAATTTTTTATATATATAGTTTATTTTTGTGGGAGATAAATTTTATACGACTGTTCCTTGCTGTCATTGGTCACTGCTAACTATGACTGGACATGTAACTCTTCTACCATTTCTGCAAGAGAGGTGTGTTTGCAGGAAAAAAAATCGCTTCAAGATGTTTAACTACAGTTTACTTTTCCTTTTGAGTGTCTTCTAACTTTTTGCTTTGTTCTTCATGTAGAGTTGCTGTCTATGATTGTACTTCAAATCGCTTGCTTGTTGAAAATGTTCCTTTAATGGTTTATCACAGTCTGTTCAGCACAATAAACATAATAGCCTCTGTGATCCCCATGTTGCTTGATTCCTAGACTTTGTCACAGTTCCATAAAATGGGTAATAAAGTTTGGTCACAATGACCAAATTTGTAAAATCTTTGCATGCAAGTAGTCTTTTTTTTGTCCCAGGACCACAGGCATGTGCCTGAGAAGTTAATTTGCTGTTAGGGGCCCCAGGGGTGGGCACTTAGCAGAACAACCCATCTTAAAAGGCTCCCCAAAAGGTGACACACCCATTCCTGGACCAGGACTTGCTGTGCTGAGCTAAGGGCTAAACTGTGCCCTTGGGGACCAGCAATCCCACCCACCAGACAGGGAACACAGTAGCACAGGCCAGGCTGATACAGGTTTTGTTGCCTGGTCTCAGATCCGCCTCTTGTGGGTCCACCAAGATGATAAGCCTTCTCTTTTTAGGCAAAATTGCAGTTTGCATCCAAGTTCATGGAGTTTCCATTATGCTGGCATTAGGCTAGAAAGAGCAGGTACTCAGAGCAGCAGACACAGGGATATGTCTGGGTACTGTCTGGGGTACAAACTGAAGAGCTCAGGAAACTGTATTAAAACTCAGCTACCTGCATGACCATCACGGGTAAGTTGGGCAGGACTCTTCTGACCTGTCTTCGTTAGCTCTTACATGGTCTCTTGACCTGTTACAGTGAGATTTAAAGTCACAGAATCATAGAACATCCTGAGTTGTAAAGGACCCACTGGATTACCAAAGTCCAGCTCCTGGCCCTGCACAGAACAGTCGCAAGAATCATGTATGTGCCTGAGAGTGTTCTCCAAATGCTTCTTGAGCTCTGTCAGGCTTGGTGCTGTGGCTGCTTCCCTGGGGAGCTGTTCCAGTGCCCAGCCACCCTCTGGGTGAAGAATCTTTTCTTGGTATCTAACCTAAAAGTTCCCTGACTCAGCTTCATGACCTTTCCTGGCCTCCTGTCCCTGGTCATGGAGTGAAATCGGTACCTGCCCCTCTGCTTCCCCTCATGAGGATGTTGAAGACCACTGTGAGGTCTCCTGTCAGTCTTCTCTTTCCAGGCCGAAGAAGCCAAGTGACCTCAGCCGCTCCTCATACAGCTTCCCCTCAAGGCCCTTCACCATCCTCATGACCCTGCTTTGGACACTCTCCAATAGCTTTATATCTTTTTTATATTGTGGTGCCCGAAACTGCACACAGGACTTGAGGTGAAGCCGTTCAAGTGCAGAGCAGAGTGGGACAATCACCTCCATTGTCTGGTTAAGTCTCTGGTGCATGTCCATTGATTCATATTGGCAGCTACTCCTCTCTCATCTAAGGGGATTGTGCAGTTCTTATTTCCTGAGGTAAGTAGGTTTACACATTGTTTGTGTTCACTCATTTGCAAACTCTCCACTCTCAGCATCTGTCTTCCCAAGGGCTTCATGCCATGTTCCCTTTGGCCTCAGTTACTTTTAAAATAACCAAAATAAGATCACAAAAAAAGCACTAAGTAACAACACCCTTTCGGTCCTGAGTCAGATGTGAGTAATTGCATTCATCACATTACGTGTCTTCTGCTTTGTCACCCTGCTTGATGGTATTAAAAGATCATTTCAGTGTTCAGTCTTCCTGGTGGTCATCTTCCCTGTGATTGCCATCACTTTGCTCTTCCTGTTATTTTATCTGATGTGATAGTCCAGCTGTAACCCACCCACCTGATGGGTCAGCCAAGTGGCTGAACTTCTGCTACTCTCTGCTTAACTCTCCTCTTCTTCTTAGTCATTTCTCCAGCTTGCCGCACTCCCACTTCCCTTCTCAGGGCATCTCCCAATAAATTTCTGCATGCTTTACTCCACGGTGAGACTATTTGTGTGTATAAAACTAACTGGCTTCTGCAGGATCAAGGCCTGTATTTTTCTAGCCACCAAGAGTGCATATGGCAAGAGTCATATTAAGTTTCTGATTATGCTTTCTCTGCCATCACATCTTATCCACACAAATATGGAGAGGAACTATTGAAAGCTGGTACTGTCAGTGCCTTGCACAGCTATTTAATTATACATAGCTCTTTTCAAAACCAAACCATATGCTCTGGTCATCATTAGAAACAGGACCCCGAGCAATGGCAACAACATGTTCCCCCAATCACACGAGAGGAGTCATTGTCATGCCTCACACTTCACCTGAAGCCTGAATGAACAGATGTTTTTCACCTCAGCACCTCTGCATACAAGGATGTAGAGTTTTGTCCCTCAGTTTTTCCATTTTTAATGTCCCATCATCTTTGTGATTACATTAATTTTTAGATATACAGGAGTACTTAAGCATTGTCAAGGTTTAAGAAAGGCACTCCTGCTCGTCTCCCTCAGCCCCCTCCAGTGGGAGAGACAAAAGGCAGAGATTATGAGCTAAGAACAATTGACTGGAAACAGCAACGAGATAAGAAAATAAGCAATAACAGCAACAATATTAATAACAAAAGTGTACAAGATAGAGGGTGTTTTACATGCAAATTGCTCACCCACTGACCTGCTGCAGCGCAACCCTGAGACAATCAACAAAATAGTAGCCGGACCCTCTCAGTGTGCTTGTTTCCACTGACTGCAAGCCCCTCCTTCTCAGAAGTGAGTAGCTCCTACTTCCTCCCACCAGTGATGAGGTGTGTGGTATAAAATGGCAATGTAGACACACTGCGTGGCTCCAGGCTCTGCGCCCTCATGGCTACTGAGAAAAATTAACCCTGTCCTTGGACGAAACCAGGAGAAGCATGCAGCCTTTAGCACAAATAAAGGTCCAATTGCTTTATGCCTTCTCTTTTCAGAAATACTACCATTTGAAACTTTGTTGAACAGGTTGTCCCCAGAAGCTGTGAATACTCAATCCCTGTAAGTGTTCGAGGCTAGGCTGGATGGGGCTTTGAGCAACTTGGTGTAGTGGAAGGTGTGCCTGTGCATGGCATGGGGCTTAGAATTAGATAATCTTTAAGGTTCTTTCCAACCCAAACCATTCTATGATTCTGTGATTTATTACATCTGCTTGCTCAGTCAAATGGATATGTGCCATTGCATGTTAAATACATTGTCTGAACAATACAGATTTGGAAACACTGAAAGTCATTGGACAGAGCTCTGAACAACCTGATCTAATTGAAGATGTCCCTGCTCATTGCAAGAAGTTGAACTTATAAAGGTCCCTTCCAACCCAAACTGTTCTATGATTCTGTGATCATATGATCCTTGCTCTCTGGGCTCTTTACAGCAAGCACAGTCAATATACATTAGTGCTCTTCCTGCCTAGCTCCAGGATCCACAGGCTTTGTGCTATGCTAGGAGACACTAATGATGGGGAAACCTCGATCCTCTTGCCACCCCACCTCATTCAAAAGTGCAAAAGGAGTGAAGCCATCCTGAGCACGCACTCCACCTTGCTTCCAGACGTCCTTGGCATGCAGGTCCTGCTCTAGCCGAGTTGCTGTTCCAACCATGCTCATGTCCTTCAGTTAGAATGATGAGCTCTGCTGCTCTGGACTGATTCACCTCCATGTGTCAGTAAGGTTTAACATGTCTTTCTTCTTCACACCTTTTACTTCCCTTTGCCGAACAAACAACCTTTTGGCCTATTGGATGTGTTTCTCACTTCTTTCCCTCCCACCTGTAATTTAATGCTTTTCCCCTCCTTTATTGCTCTAAACTTGCAGTGCACTTGTTCCAGTATTCAAGAGAAAGAAAGCATCCTCCTGTAATTAACATCCTTTGAAGATACGTGAATGTAATTATGATTACCCTGAAGATAACAGTCCACTGTGGTAGCAGTTGAAGTGGGAAGCAATCTGCCTGTTTACACTCTAAAACGAGACTGCAGATGTTTCTGCCTCAAATCTGCCACACAGGATTACAATCAGCTTTTATCTGCTAGAAAAAGGGGAAATTGAAACATTAGCAGATAAGACACAAGCCTTAACAGTGCTTCCCTACTGAGATGGGGCTAATTAAGCACAGCTAAAACCATTAGCATTGTCCCATAAAGGAGGAGCTTTACATTGTTAATAATGGCTAGAGTAAAACTGGAGCTGGAATCCAAACATGTGCTACATTAAGGCATGCTATTAAAATAATCAGTGGAAGAAAATAACAAATGAAAGTTGGGTGGATCTGAAAAATCAATAGCAGGCAGGAACATTAATTAGCCAGAGAGGAAACTTAGCAAAGACAGAAGTCCCATCAAGAAACAAGATTACATTACACTATACATGAATGTCAGCTACAAAATATTGTGTGGGACCACCAAAGATTATGATTTTAATTGAAGGGAGTTTTAATTCAGAAAATCTATTAAATAGATATAGTCCCTCAAGGCATTTTGTTCTTAGTTCAGGGAGAAGGAAGAAAAATAAGCACATTTTTACTGCACTGGAACACATTTGCCATAAAACCATAGTTTTAGCAATATCACATAATAAAAAGTAGAATTTAAATCAGCATATGAAAACAAATCAGCTCAGCAGATGCACAGAAGGAGTTACTTTGGTCCTGCATAACAGCAGAGTATTGTCTTTGAAGCTACATCATAGTCTAAGATCGGGGTTTTATGAGGCCTGATATGCTCAGAAGGTGTTCACAAGGAATTACTGCTCCTAGCCTGCAGCTGCACTGTGGTCCAAGACAAATTAAGGTCTGTCAAGGGCAGCATTAATAAGATTATTTTTGCCAAAGGTTCATAATGTGCATGGTTGGGGATGGTTTAGGTTTGGCATTCTTATCCCAACAGACAGTAAAGTCAATGAGATTCAAGCCCCGGGAAGCATCATCCACTGGAGTTCCCACGTGATCCAGACTTTTGGTGTCCCCACATACGGCTGTCCTGTTACGAGCAACACCCTTGAGATGCACCTCACTGTCCAGTTATAATCCCCACAGACTTCAGAGGTACCATTGACTGGTCAATAAGTTAAGCCCCATCTCATCTTTGCAGAGAGAAAGGAATGTTGCCCTAAACAAAGCTGTGTGTGGCAAAAACTCATGGTATAGAACTTGTGTTGGAGATGGCCATTACAAAAACCTCCCTCTCACTTTTGCAAGCAGTTTACAATCAGGAGATGAATCTCTGTTTGGTTTTGGATATGTGTAACTATACAGCAGGACCATAACTGCATCTATATATTTTAAAAGTAGACTTTGAAAAATCTCTTTTTTTTTTTGAAGTGTTAAAAATCGTAAGACATCACTTATGTCCCTGGCACACTCAACAAAGTGTTATATTGTATTTACAACAACAACAACAGCACAGCAATTGCACAGCACAGGGAAGGAGACCAGAATGAATGTCAGAAACTTTATGTTATCCGGACCAATAAGGACATTTTTTTCATAAATAAGTTTCAGTGCATCATTATTCAGAGCTTAGGGGGGAAAGTTACAGTTTTCCATTAAAATCTTTAGAATGAAATTGCTTTGTCGGCAGTTAACTATCTGTGCTGGGAATGAAAGCTATCTTCCTTCTATCAGAATTTGACACAAACCCCTTTGGTTTGGTTACATGTGAGTGTGTTTTACATGAAAACAGTCTCCATCTTTCTTAACCAGTACACAGAATTAAATAGTATAGCACTTGATTTCAATAGGGAATAGGCTTAAGAAAGGAAGATAGGAAGATTTCATTTCCTATGGGACACAGGAAGCATTTATAATCTTTTGTCTATTCCATTTCCCTTAACAACTTCAAGGCTATATCAATTCTTTTTGGTAATTAGCCTTGACCTGTAAAGGATGACATCTACTTTTGCCTTTTCCTCATGAGGGCTTGACTAAAATCAGCTTGTAGTGCTCAGATTTACCTTTGCACTTCTCTGAACTCTACATAATGGGGAATCTCAAGGACTTAAATAAACTCTTAGGACATGCAGCCCTGAAGTAACTGGTCATGGATCAGTAATGGCTTTTCTGGTAACGCAAAAACCTGCAAATCATGAGGCTAAATAGGTGCAGTTCAGGGTGCACACAAATGACAGATGCAGGGAAGAAAACAGTGGTGGGCAGGTGGGTGAAATCTTACTGGAGTTACTTATGGCTATGAGTTTTAGGGATAATTTATCTATTTCATGGAAGTGAGGACCAGTTAAAGTTGCAACCTCTGCTCCATACACAAAAACTAGTGAAAGACATTTTATTTATTTATTTATCTATTACATTATATGCCAAAAAAAGCAGCAAGACAAAAATAGAAGTGGAGAAAAGAGAAACAGAGTGGGGCAAATAGCACTGTGAGCAAGGCCAGAAGAAAGCTTGGCAAGAATGCTTTTGGCCCAAGTGCTGACTACAAGAACTAAACCTATGAGCAAAGAAGCTGTGTATGGCTCCGTTCCTGCTCTCCTCAGGACACCAGACTCGGGGCGCTCTTCATGAAGAGCAGGCTTAAGACAAGACATGCCCAACTCAATTTGTCTTTCTAAATGGAAACTACATCCAGGGCTCTGAAGTTTGGTTAACTGCTTGGATATGAAAAGTGTTCAAACACAGCCACATGCACATATGCAGAGCAGAGCAGAGGGCATCCCAAAGCGTGTCAGCAGGTAGGAACCACTGTCCCTGTTCGCATCAGCTGTTTGAGATGGAAAGCTGCTGATATTGTGCTATTTACACAACTTGCTTTCTTTCTTCATGGAAATTCAGAGGCTAACACACAGCTCTTAGTAAACTTGACATTCTGTTGTTTGCTTAAGTATAGCTGTGAGTTACTCTAGAAAATTAAAATTTAGGTAACAGATCAGTAAACTATACAGAAGTAACTACTCCCTGTCTGCCCCACACTATCGCAGGTAGCGCAGCAGCTCCCTTACACTCTGCAACAGAGTTTCTTTGAAATACCCTCACTTGTAAGATCAGGACTTCTTCTGAAGTGCCTTCAACAGCTCGCAGGCATGGCATGGTGTAGGAACCTCACTTTAGATGATCCTGATCATCCTGTTCCAAGGACCTGAGGGGCTTAGCCGGGTCTGGTCTTGAATTTGGCCTCACTTTAGTTCCCTCCCTAAGGCTACTGTACTGTACATGGGGTGTTAAATTGTTTTACATGAGGTTTCCCTTTCACTCATTGCTGTGGGTTTCAGTAAAACTATCCAGTATAAACTAAGCAGAGAAAAGCTGCCCTTCATCTGTAAACTTCTAATTTTTATGAGTCTAAGGACCTGCACCAGACCCTCTGTTTTGCAATGGGAGTTTGAGATGTACAGACATGGTTTTACACTGCTGGGAAGATGATGCAGAGGGAGGTAAGGCTACAGTCACATTAGGTAAGTGTCTCTCTCTATTTCTCAGTGACGGAAGTCCAAAGGCTTCCATGCTCCAAGGGGATTGAATCCCTCAGTGACAGGACCCTGCAATAATGTCAGCAGTGCAAACCTTTAGGATAGCCTGTTCTCCTCCACCATGTGCACAAGGGCAGTTCAAGACACTTTGAGACCATCAGTAAAATGTGTGGGTGCCCTCATAATCTATGGAGATGAAAAGGGCTGAACTAGAGCAGCCACACCATGTTTTCAATTGAGATGAACGCCCACAAGCTGAGGAGGGCTGACCCCAGGAAGCAGTGGCATAGTAGTAAGTAAAAAAGTAAAGTTAAGTGTTTGGTGTTGATGAAAGGTTAGCATGTTTTTCTTCAGCTGAAGGTAGAAAGAGTAGCCAAATTAAACAGGTTTTCTGCATTTAGGCAGAGATCTGTGTCACCAAGCTTTAGTCATTTAAAACTTAGATGTCTCATCTAAGGTTTTCACAGCCAGAGAGCAATTCATTCCTTCCTAAAATATGGGTCTAAGCTGGGTGGGATGAATCACTCATCCCTCCCTACTGACTGTTCAGGAAGCTGAGACAGTGATGTTAACTTAGCTCAAAAAAAAGTGAATATGGGTCGTTTCCAATTACATTGCTGAGCTGAGCACTCCTACTCATGAGCAATTGCTCTAACCCCTGCACTCCTCTTCCAGATGTGTCTCCAAAGGCAGATAAGTCAGTTGTCTTCCTCACATGCACAATGTAGGTGCATAAAATCCAGAATGAGGTTCAAGCTTTGTGTTCCAGTTTCACAGGAACAATTAATTGCAGACTGGGAGAGGGACAGGGTCAATATAGACAGTCATGTCCCCTCTGAGCCAGCAAAACCCATTGCCTGGAGCAGGCGGGCATTCCCATACCTGTCCCCTGAATGCAACTCATCGAAGGCTAGGGTAAGGTTGTGGTTTAACCCCAGCTGGCAGCTAAGCCCCACGCGACTCACTCTTCCCCAGTGAAATGAGGGAGACAATCAGAAGAGTAGAAGTGAGGAAATTTGTGGATTGAAATAAAGACAGTTTAATAGGTAAAGCAAAAGCTGCCTATGCAAGAAAAGCAAAACAAGGAATTCGTTCACCACTTTCTGTGGGCAGAAAGGTATTCAGCCATCTCAAGGAAAACAGGACTCCCTCACGCATATAGTTACTTGGAAAGACAAATGACATCACTTCAAATGTGTGTCCCCCTTTTGTCCTCTTCCTCCAGATTTTATAGACTGAGAATGATGTTATAAGGTATGGAATATCCCTTTGGTCAGTTGTGGTCAACTTTCCCAGATGTGTCCCCTCCCAGCTTCTTGCATATCCCTAGCCCATGCTCTGGTGCGGCAGTACAAAAGCAGAAAAGGCACTGATACTGGGCAAGCACTGCTCAGCAACAACGGATTTGTATTATCCATGTTTTTCAGCACAAATCCAATATTTATTCCCATACAGCTACTATGGAGAAAATTAATTCCACCCAGCCAAAACCAGCACAGGTAATTTCAAACTAAGATCTTGGAGGTATTTATTCACATCCACCAGCCAGTCATTCCTTTGATGTCCCTAGTATGTCAGGAGCACTAAGGTCACATGTGTTTGGGGGTTGGATGAGATGACCCTTAAAGGTCCTTCCAACCCGAACCATTCCATGGTCTATGCTTTGAAGTCTCTCTGTACAAGGTTGTCACATACTTGTGAGATGTTATTCTGTTATATGGTCATTTTAAACCTCAAACAACCATAAGTATACATCTAAAACATGGAAATAAAAGGCAAAAATAGAGTCACGTTGTCACTACGCTTTCTTATAATTGCGTGTTTGCTTATGATTTGTCCAGCCCGTGGTATAGCACTTAAAAAGTGAGGGGAGCAGCATCAATGGTCACAACAGATACTGGAAGAGATGCAAAGTTTGCAGCCTCACCCAAAGGGCAGGTGAGCCAGGTGAGCCACACCAGCTGAGCAGTCAGTGGGAAGAGTCAGACAGGTATGCAGCAGCAGCAGCAGCATGGCTACCGTAAGTTCTGGGGTAAAATGCTTGAAGGAGCTGCGCAGAGTATTTTAAATTCCTGGTGAAAAACAACCAGGAATTTAAAAAATGAAAAGTCAGTCTCAGCTGAGACTTGATGATTAGTGAGTGCACTTTTGTCACAGACAGCAAGGACACATATTTCAAATAAGTCAGCAGTTTCTTGGAAAATTCATGAGCATCGCTCTTTCTGATTTGGGGCAGATGTCAGCATCAGGGTATGGGAGACTGCGAGCCCAAACCTGATCAGATTCCCTCACCTACAGATTTTATTACAGTTAAACATATCAAAACAAGTCAGACACTTCCTGAAATTCAGAGGAATTCATTGAAGCCAATGTTCAATTTCAACCTGCAGTGCCATCAGGCTTGGTCCTATTGCACTGGCTGCTCGTGCTGGGTTGAGTTTGAGTAAATACTACACAGCTGAGCCACTGAATGAAGTCTAAACCTCCATCTATGCACCCCTGTAAAAAAGACAATAAAAGAAGCCTTTTGAATTATCATTGTCCAGAACCTGATCTCATAAGAATAAAACAGCATCAGAAAATAGTAAAAAGATGGTGTACCTTTTTCACTGTAAATCCTTTGTGTCAGCTTCCCAGATGGTGTGAATCTGTTTAGCTCTGGGAAATCAGTAAATCGCTCTGCCTGATGCCGCTGAAGAAGTCAGCCAATCAAACTGTGGCCAAAACACTTTCAGAACCTCCTTGTCTGAAAGGAGAAGAGGGAAAATGCACAGGAGCTGCAGAGGTGATATCTAACAGCACTTCTCTGGAGCTTGGGGCTGGTTCTCTATAGGCCCATCTGAACACAGAGATTAGACTTCGGTGACATACAGCTAGCAGGCAAAGGTGTATTCTCATTACACAAGGATAAAGGAGGAACGACTGCAAAAAGCACACTTACACTCATTTGAGAGTGGTATGTGTGTAAGAAGTTTCAAGCCTTCCGAGATTTTTTTCATTCGTGGGTTGTACAAAACACATTCATGCAGCCTTAGCTATCTCGTGGGTTGTGGTATCTTCAAAACCCCATGAAACATATGTTCTGCCTTCAAGCATTTTTTGGAGTCAGAGCTCAAACTCGGCAGTATGCTCCACACTCAGTGTTAGTATGTGCTTGCTTGCCCACATGGAATTAATTTCAATAGATGCTATCCATTCTATAAGAATCAAAAGCCTCATCCTCTCTCCAGCCTTGGGATGGTTTAGGTCAAGAGGTTGGATGTCCACAAAAGCAATAAACCAGACCCACGCGGTACCACCTCCTTGAAAACCCGTTTGAAAACTTTCCTCACCCATAGGCTGTATCCGAAAACCATGTCTGGGACAAACACAGAGATGGCACTGAAGCCCCCAGCCAGAGCCCATCCCTGTGTTGCTCCCAAAACTGTGCATACCACTTCCTCCTTCCCATCCTGAAGATGATGGTGACCCCAGAGCTGGGGTGCTGTCATGGAGCTGACCAAGCTAAGCACTCCACCCAAAGGCACACCCAGGAGGTGGTCCTGGCTGTACTGGCGGCCACAGAATCAGCCCAGCCATGCTATCACCTTCAGCATTTTGCTGAATCATAACTTTACAGTCCTGCAAGGTCACAAGTACATATGGGAAAGAAAAAAATATGAACAGGAACACTAAAAGTTATATCTAACAACCAGCTATCACTTTCCAAATATTTTTCTTCTATTAATTTTAAGGGCGAAATCATTTGGTGGTAAATGGGGAATAAACTAAAACCATCTGCACCCTGCTAGGCAGCTGTCAGAAAGCCAAGCAAGCTCTTTGGGTATACAGGCCTGATGTTTAAATCCACTGAAGCTATTCCAGCAGTGTCAAGCACACTGATGAGAGCCCTTTTCCAGAGCCGAAGAGGCCCATTTTGATGTTATGATGTTGCTAAGATTAGAAAGGTGCATTAGAGACCCCACTGAAATGATGCAGTTTTGCAAGAAATTAATTGTATTTAGAGATTACTCATATGGCACCCATCTATCTTAGAATAAAAGGAAACCAGGAGGGCAGAGAAGAGATCTCATGTATTGATGGGATAAGATGCTTAGCATAGTATGTAATCTAAACACCAGAGGTCTGGACTTGAGCAGAAAGGGAGGGGAGCAGCCTATAAACATAATTTGAGAAGAATGTCTTAATCCTAGAAGTAGTTAACAGATAACCTGATGGCTGACTTTGGCAGTTTGATCTAAGCAGCGAACACCAGCAGTCCTGGAGGAGGAAAAAGCTTTTTATAAAAAGGAATAAACTTAAGAGTATGTCCCATCAGCTAGATTTTCGAGATAAGATTAATGAGAAATAGGTTGATTTGTACTTCCTGAGTTTAAAAGTGCAGATCTCCATGGATCATAATGTCCTGCCTAGCTGCTAATGTTTGTGTTAAAAAAAACACTACTTCTCTTTGGGAGAGAAACTGTTTCACATTGGGATAGTGCAACAGTATTTTTCTAGAGAAAATCTAAAATCTATTTTATTCATCTTATAGGTTCAGAGTTATCTGGGGAGGAAGCAGAAGGGTGAACATTTTTGCAGCAAGGTACTGAAAACAACTCATCTGGAGATTTTGTAACTTTACCGGGACAATCAGCAATTAAATTGATATAAATATATATTTATATATACTACTTATGATTATACTATATATTTAATAAATACGGATTTATTATCCATGAGTTTAAAATTTGTATGCTTCTAATCATCTTTGCAGAGGATAAAGAAGGATGGATTTCTTTTAATCCATTTTAGATCTCCAGACACTTCCTTTCTCCTCACTCATACTGTGTTGCAAAGGACACACTGATGTGTTGAGCAGCCCTCCCTGTGTCCTTCAGTATTCATCGTAGCCTGGTCCCTGCACCCTCTCCTCGCAGAGGAAATAGCCCAAAGGCAAAGTGGGAGCCTCCCTGCTGAGTTTCACAGGCCCAAGTCTCGCCTGCAATTCTCAGGACAGCACTTGATACATACCGAGATTGGCACTAAACTCCAAACATTTTTAATTATACCCCGCATGAATGACAGTGTTTTGCCAATTATTGTTGCCTCTCCCCTTCAGCTCTTTTCACTAGGCAGCCCAAAGTGGCGGAATGGAAACATCAGAGAGATGCTGGCCACTGCTTTTGGTGCTGTCACGTCTGTTTTCATACAGTGCCTCGTCCAGAGCCACGGACCCATGGGCAATGCTGGGCTTTGCTGAGATGTGTGCCTGCAAACAGATTACCAGTGGTGCTGGATCGAGGAGATGGAGAAGAAAGGAAGCGTGTGAGACAGAGGAAGAAGAAGGCAAATTACACCTGAGATTTTAGGTATCAAAG
Source organism: Oreocharis arfaki (assembly GCA_013398015.1). Taxonomy (NCBI): domain Eukaryota; kingdom Metazoa; phylum Chordata; class Aves; order Passeriformes; family Paramythiidae; genus Oreocharis; species Oreocharis arfaki. The sequence continues at coordinate 497,481 of VZRR01001044.1, forward strand.
GGGAAAAATTAAAAGCAGAAAAGGTGTGTGAAGGAAGATGACATCGGAGTTGAACAGCCTCTTTAGCTAGGCATAAATCTGTGCTGCTGCTAGGGGCAGCCTCTCTTCTCCCCTCCCCTCTCTGCAATCATTCCCACCCTTTTAATCTAAGCTGGCTGGAGATGGCTAAACCAACGGAAGCTGAGATGCCAGCCTGTGACAAAGTTCAGGGGGAGTCATAAAAAAGCTTGTGTGGTCAGGCAGGAGCCTGTGTGATCAAGCAGGAACCAAGGGGACCAGCGCCAGGAGGAGGGAGCCAGAGGGACAGCGTAGGGTCTGTGCCAGGTTTGAGCTCCTGGGAGCAGTCAGGGCTGTTCGGGTAACTGCTGTGTGGCTCAGCATAACATCCTGAACCCTGCAAGTGCCCACCTTTCTGTGGCTTACTACATGGTCTAGAGAAGCCTATCTTAGTTGGTACCTACCTTGTGGCGCTGTACCCCCTCTTACTGATCACTTCCTGCCCTCTCCATGCAGTCTCTCTCCTTCCCCTACCCCTAGTCCTGGCCACTCCTCGAGTTCTCCCTATTGGCTCCTGTATCCCAACACCGCCCATGTACCACCCCTGTGCCCTGAAACCATTTGCCCATGTGCTCTCCCCGCCCCCCTGGGACCCGGGTAAACTGAGGCTCCAGGCCATGTGACTCTCGCTCTCTCCCTCTCTCTGCCCCTGGGAGCAGCCTGCCAACAGCTCCTCTCCTCTGCCTTTGGGGGCCAGCCCGTGTGCTGGCCTCAGGCCTTGGGGAGGCAGCATGGAATAAAGACTTTTGCAGTGCCATGAGGAGAGCCTTCTCACCTCCTTTGCCATCACTGAAGTTGCAGGCTGGCAGCTGGAGCAGCGGTGTGGGGCGTCCGAGATGGACTGCAGGAGGGCAGAGAATCCCTGCCTTGTCCCAAGAAGCCCCCGCTGCGCTCCCAGGGAAAGCTGCAGCAGCTAAGCAACACCTAGCACTGCAACACTACCTTAATGAGGAAATCAAAGCTTGTGTTTGAATGCAGTGACTCCTGGGTGAAGGCACTTGCCTGGATTTTCCCAGTGAGGATCTTGGGCTCTGCAATTACTTCCAAGGACTACCCCTTTGGATACTCAGGTAGCTTCCACTGGACAACCGCCTTGTGCACACAAAACTGTGCATATACCCCAAGTCATCAGAGTTGTCACCCTGAATAATTTCAGAGCCTCATTTTCATACCCCCCTGAGCCTGGTGTCATGCAAACCTGCTGAGTGTCATGGAGAAAGATGCTTTTTCCTGCGCCTGTGAATAAGACTACAGCCCTCAGCAGGAGACACAAATGTTTCTATCAATTTCCAGACAAAGATTACTGAACTGCAGAGAACTCCAAAAACACAGCTCTTCTCTATTTCATCCTGTCAAGCCATTACATGGGAAAGAGACTCCTTTCTGTTTCATCCTGTAGAGCCGTTGCATGGGAAGGAGAAATATTTATTTTAATGGTTGTTTCCTTTCTTTCTTCAGCCCTTTTTGATGGTGCATTTCCCAGAATAGGTGCTTGTTTCTGGGCCAAGAGCACCTGTTAAGCACCTATATCCCCTAAACGACACTAGGTGTTGCAATCAAATGAAAATCTCACATCAGTGTCTCCAGTCAGTGTGAGCAGCCAAAGCTGCAGGTAGGCAAGTGGGGAAGGCTGAGAGCCAGCTTGCACAGCTCCCAGTGAGATCCTCCCTGGACATGCTGTGCCTCAGCTTTGAGAGACCTGGGTCAAACCTCGATTCAAAGGCTTTAGTATAGGATAAAACTGAAGTGAAAAAGCACTCTCCTCATTCTTCCGTGGCCTTCCACAGTGGCCAGTCCCTCTTTCTCCTGCATCTAGAAACAGAATTATCTCTCCCCAAGCTTAAATGGTAGAACACAAACAGCAACAGCACTTCAGATCTGTGCTATAATGCACTGTGTTTTCATTATTATATTAATTCTATTTGCTTCTAGCAGAAAAAAGAGAAATTTTAAGAAAAAGGATTAAAACAGCAGAGGAGAGAGAGAAAAAAACATAGATAGTGAACTTTTCTTCACGAATTTTATTAGGAAATTACAGTAACAGCAATTTAAGTGCTAATTATTGAGAAATAATCTTTTTACTCCTTATTTCATACCCCTGAGCACAGCACAAATCAGCACTGAAGAAAATCATTAGTTCCACATCAATCTGTAATTTGCAGAGACATGCAATAAAAGTGTATTAATCTTGGATTACAGCTAATTGCTAACTCTCACCCTCCTGTTCCGTGGTTGGTTCCTACCCTGGAGTTACGGCAGCTGGGGACTTGTTTGTAGCCACAGGGTTCATGCTTGTCTGAACTGGGTTAGAGTTCAGAAAGGCCTGCGTCGACTTGCTGCAGCATTCCTGAAAACTTTGTAAGAACTGAAGTACATGAAATCGCATTCATACTTCAAAAGGCCATGGTTTATAAAGTGTGGTACAAACATAACTAAAATCAGAATAGACTTCTTTATATTGGAAAGCATCTTTCTAAACCTTTAGGGAATTAAACCTTTTTGTTCTGGTACTCAGCAAGTAGAAGTCTCTTCCCAAGTGCTCCTAAAACAGTTTTGCTACAGATCCACCATATTTATTGAATAAAGCTGTAAGACAAAAGAGCTTTTTTGTGAAGGTTTATGAGCGTTTTCTTGGAGAAGTACAAGTCACGAAACAAAGACCAAAGCCACACACTGAAAAGAAAAAGAAGTTAGTGAGGAAAAAAGAGCAGCATATTTTAGGTAGGAATTCTTTTGGGGGCAATTTAGAAAAAAGTTTCAATAAAAAAATCAATTACTTTATCCCACTAGACAGTGCGTATAAATATTAACATTTCAGTTTCATTATAAATGCTGGTCTCATAGTACTTTAGCAGTCACATCACAAAGCAGTTTGAAAGGAGGTGCAGGACTTCATGCTAATGGTGAAACCCATCTAAGAAGTGCTTTTGGAAAAAAGAATAAGTTTCTGAGCTTTGCCTGTTAAGTTGACTGGACCCTGGATTTCTTGTTCCCTGCAGAGAAGAGGGTACATATTACACCAGTTGGTTCTGACTACTGACCAAAAACAGGGTGAATGGGGGAGCCTTTTTTCATGGACGGGAGCAAGACACTTTGGGAAATGCTATAAGAAAGGGTGATGGGATGCAGTTTTTTCCTAGGCTCCTTCCTGCTTCTATGCTAACAAACCCAGGAGAGGATCGTCTGCTGCCCGTCCCCAAAACACAGCCCCTCCACCCTTGCTGTGTTTTGTTGCAACCATCCAAGTGATGGGAGCAGAGGTATGTTAGTGGGGTCACCTGATTCTTCATGTACGTGGAGGGACCAGCTGGAGGGGAATCCACACTGCTGGATCAAAGCATGGAGGCAGCAAGAGTGCTCATGACAGCAGCAATGTCCAAAGCGGGCAGTGGTAGAAGCACGGAGCAGGATTGATGTTTTCCGACTTGTGTTTCCCGTAAAACATCAGTTCGGGAAACACACACAGTATCTCACAGGTGGTGGGTTAGGATAAAGCTGTTGGATGCCTCCCCTAGATGATTTAGGAACCTGCACTGCAGGCGAAGGCACTGATCTTCGCAATTTCCAGCCACTGACAGTTTCTCACACCACTCACAAGCCCTCACCCTCTGCTGAGGACAAGTGGTGAGCTCAGGGACACTTCATCTTTCAGGGCAGGAGAAAAATCTTCAGTTTTGCCTTCACTCTCTGCAGCACATCTGTCTCTAGGCCTGCTCTGTGTCACTGTGGATCTGCAGCAATGGATCACGCTGGAAAGACTTGAATCCACATCAGCAGGGACATCAGCAGTGTGTGGGATCTATCTCTTCAGCAGAGCTCAAGTGACAAGTACAGGTCTAAATAGATATGTCTAAACATGACTGTGGTACCAAAGTTACGGAATTCTGGACAGGGTAGGTTTGGATTCCGGTTCCTAGATGATTTCTGGTTTTTCTCACTACTGGGCATCTGTTCTGGACACTTTGCAAATCCTAAACTCAGGATGCCTAAGCCGTCGCACACCTTGTGACATCTTCTTCTGGGAAGGGCTAGGGATGGACACTGAAATAGTGGTGGCCTGACTCTCTCATGTCATTGGAATGGCACCACTAAAGCAATTCATAAAGTGATTTCTCTTCACATACAACAATTGTTCGATTGATGAGTTTATCTGGACTGAACACATATTTAAACAGCTAAACACACACCAAGTATGGCCACGAAATGCTTGATCATAAATACATCTGTTGTGGAATAGTTTCATAGCTGTGTGTGATCTTAAAGTTTTGGGGAGAAGAAGGTTATACACGGGATAGTTACTCAGTTGTAAAGGAATTTAATTTCAACTAGTAATGGGAAAAATAAATCATGTTTCTGGTACTATAAAATTAAAATTTTAGAACAAAAATGGAGATGAGTATATTATGGGATGAGAAAAGGATGGGAGCACTGAGTCACACCAGAGTTGGTTTTAAAACATTTCCAGCTGAAGCAGTCACATACCACTGTCTTAACTTGGCAATGTGTTCAGAAAATGGTTCCCACGAAGGACTAAAGGCTGGTTACTGTCTGCCACCAAGCATGCTTGAAAGGATGTCAAGGTCTGGATAGCCACAGTTAATAACAGTTTATCCCAACAGGGCTTGGGGTGCACCCGAATATGCCCCGTATATCCTGGACTCCATAAACCACTAAACTCCTGTGCCAGCCCTTTGGATCAGGCAGCCCAAGGGTAGATGTTCATTGCCATGAGCCATCAGCATGATCATCATGTATCCCCCTAGCCCCAGCCCACAGAGTCTTTGTGGTGCTTGCCTATGAGCTGAGCTACTGGGACTTCCCCTATGCAGCCAACGCCTTTCCTGGAGACCACTATTTTAAACATATTTTTTAACACTTGTAAAGCACTTTGCAACAATAAATCTTTTCATTATTTGTGACATTTCCCTCACCTGCTCTCTCAGTGTGATAATACACTTTTAAATTAAATATTATCCGTTTATACCGTTATTAAAACTCTATATATGCTCTTCTATGTCCCCAAGGCATTTGCTGAAGTCGTAATTGCTACTGGTGTGTGACGTAAGAATTCAAGCTCATAAAATCCATTCACAGACACTTCGCAGCATATGCCGTTTATTTGGGCTTCCATTAGAGGTATTATGTTGCCATACTTTGCAACCATAAAAGAGTAAATAATTTCAAGAGATTGCTTGATAGGTGGTTTGTGTTTTAAATGGACTTGGGCTGTGTGGGAAATTGCTGGCAAAAATGCACCTAACTGACCCATTGCTGTGTCTGTCCTCTTGGGTCTTGTCTCAGCCTCGTGGGTACATTGCTCCTCTGCAGGGTGGTTTGACTGGGATGGAGAAGAAAGCTCTTGGCGATGACAGTTGTCAATACAGTCATCAGCAGAAGGCTGCCTACACTCAAGGGTTTTCCAGCAGACCCAGAGCAGGGAAACAACAAGGCATGGGGAATTCTTGACTCACTGTTCTAGGCACTAGAAAGACACAGGGAATACTGTTTCATTATTCAGGCAGTTTTAGTTTTATTCATCATTATGTCATAAACAGAGATAAGCAGAAAACAGGTAGACCCACATGTAAGAGCCAAATTATGCCCCTGATCAAACGTAGAGCCCGTTTACTATGACTTTGATGCATTTGCCATTCTTAGTCTGAGTATTTCTGAGTATTATAAACCAGCAGTTTTATCTCACCTTTCTGCTTCCTACCAAAGAAAGTTGTAACATTGCAGACGTTGAACTGGATAACTGAATGCATGTGGATAATTCCACTGAATTCAATAGAATATGCATTTCTGGAGACTAATGTGTATTAAAAAAAGCTTGCAAATGGTGGCTTACGCTAACAGACTTATCTTTCAACAAGATTTAATAAACAACGTTGCTAATACTGTCACATAAAATCACATAATTTTTTCCCCTTCCCTATTTTGGAATGAAAGTATGCATAGTAGAAACCAAACATAAATATGGTGCATCACTGCCCTTCTTTTGCCAGATTGCAGAAATGTTCGTTGTAAGCCAATATTTTCCTCATTTGCCTTTGTTGCAAAGTGTAACAGATGAATTTTGTGGCACTAAATCATAAGAGAAAACAAACAGCATTGTATTAGAAACCCAACACCTACTGCTGGCACCAAACCCAGCATTTCAGCAGGCAGTTAGTACATTTGGTGTTTGCAGCTCCAGATACATTCTCATTAGAAACTGGTTCCAAACCTGCATGCTCCAACAAAGGCAAGTTAGATACAAAGAGAACAAAATTCTAGTCCTGTTGTAACTGCTGGAAAACTCCCACAGATTTCAATAATCAGCTAGATTGGGTCCAAAATGCAGACATTAGATATACCATGAAAGAATGACTGTCTGGAATTTATTATGCAGCAGATATGCCACCAAACTGGAAATTTCACATAGGGAGAAAAAAAAATCACATTGTGTATTTAGCTCGGATAGGTTGGAAATGATGTAATAGAAGCATTATGATTTATAACAAATTTATGAGCTATGCAGGCAAGATGTTCTCTGGGGATATATGTGGTAAATGAAGAATACCAGTGGCAAATAGAATTTACATCAAAGCAATCCTGCAAACCTCAAACACTTATTACTCTATTTGTGACCTTTGTTAGTACACAGAAGTAGAATACAGCTTAACATAATGTTAATGTTTACATAAAATGAAACATTTCTGTTTAACCAATTACTGAAAATGAGATTAAAATTTTATGTAAGCTACACAACATATATTTTTTGACATTATGCACCATTGTTTGAAAGCAAGTTGCTTTTAAAGGAAGATGTAAGTTTATTGAATTGATAGACTTCAATGCAAGGGGTTTCTTATCTGATAAGAGATCTGTGGTGCACCTCAGAGGGTACTAAGTGAAGTATGTGTAATGCAATTGCAGGCTTGGGCAGATCTTCACCCCTTTTTTGTGGATGTTAGCCCGCATAGCAGAGAGTACCATGTCATTGCCAGCTAACAGCAAACTCCAACAGAGACATGGATTTCTGTGTGCTGTCCCCAAAATTAAGTTACTTTATGCCCCTAAAAGGGGAACAGCAGCACTCTCATGGCAATTTCCAGGGAATTTTTTCTTGGTATTTTTCAGGTTTTGTATTACCAGACCTGGTCTATGAAGAAATACTGCGTGGTGGAAAATACAGACAATCTCAGGGGTAACTCCCTGCACGGCACTGGCACACTAGGCAATAAGGATTTTGTACTGGTACTTGGCAACAGAGGAGTGTGAAGGGAGAAAGAGGGCTGGAGGGGTAAGGAGCCCCTGGCAAGGCCGTGCAGCAGGTCACTCTCTCCTCTGGCTTGCACAGCTTTTCTATGAGATAACCAGCAAAAATATTTATCACCTCACCTCTTTTCAGCAGGGCTAATTTTTTAAAGCTTTCTGGGCCTTGCACCAACCCACAGTGTCCAGGAGACCACAGCAGCTGCCAGGCTGGAGCAGTCCTGGCTATGCTCCACCAATGGGTATTCTGACCTTGTGCTGAACAATCAAGGCCTTTCTTCTGTGGGTGATGGATATTGCCCATCTTGCTTGCATGGGCTGAGCTTTCCTCAGAAAATTCTAGGAATTCTGCTTCCTTTTCCCCTCCCTGATTAAGTTTTCTAGATTAAGAGGTATATTTTGCCAGTGATGCAATAGTTTGTCCAAGTATCACTGGATCCAGGATATAATCTTTTTGGAGGTATGATCAGGAGTTCAAAGTAGAATATTGGATACCTTTGAGATCACTAAAACACTGCAAACCCTGTAGATGATAAACTGTGTCAGAAGGAACATGGTTGTAATAAATGCCGCCTTGAAATAAATGCACCCTGTTGCCAGCAGGTTGAGGCAGGTGATCCTTTCCCTCAGCACCAGTGAGGCCACACCTGGAGCACTGTGTCAAGATCTGGGCTCCCAGTAAAAGACAGACAAGGACATAGTGGAGAGAGTTCAACCAAGGGCCACAAAGCTGATGAAGCGGCAGGAACATCTCTTCTGTGTTTGAAAAGCTGTGAGCTGGGACTGTTCAGCCTAAGGAAGAAAAGGCTGGGAGGGGGGATATTATCAATGTGTATAAAACGCCTGAAGAGGGGGTGATAAGGAAGACAGAGCTGAGCTCTTTTCACTGATGCCTAGTTGTGGGACCAAATAGAAACACAGGAGATTCCTCCCAAAGATGAGGAAACACTTTTTCGCTTTGAGGGTGACCGAACACTGGCACAGGTTGTTCAGAGAGATTATGGGGTTTCCCATCCTTGAAGATATTCAAAAGGTACCTGGACACAGTTCTTGGCCACTCCTCTAGGTGGCCCTGCTTGGGCAGGGGGCAGGTGGATAAGATGTCACTCAGAGTCCTCTCCAGCCCCAAGCATTCTGTGATTTAGTGACAGCCCTGACAGTGTGCCTCATTCAGTGATCCTGCCAGCAGCTTGAGATTCCCAGTCTCTTCAAAAGCCCTTGGGGACACACTGAGCTTCTAAAACACTGAGTCCTTTACATACCTACGTATCTTCATATCTGTTTATCTTTGTATTTGTGCACTGTATCTCTTTAAGCATAAGAAAAGCACTGTTGTTTTGACTTGTAGTTTTCACATTGAGAAGAGTAAATTGGAGTTGTGTCAGGTGATCCCAGACTCCTTAACTTTTGATAGAAGCGAGTATATTTTAAAATATGGTTAGGTATGATGTATCATAGAATCATAGAATGGTTTGAGTTGGAAGACACTACAAAGATCTCCAAGTTCCAACACCACTGCCACAGGCAGGGACAACTTTCACTAGACTAGGTTGCTCAGGTCCCCATCCAGCTTGACCTGGAACATCTCCAGGGACGGGGCATTGGTGTCCATTGACATCAGCAGAACTCAGCTGCTTCTCAGCAGCTGGGACATAGCGGAGGATGTCTGCTAACCTACTGCAGCTGTTTTCCATGGAATAGAACGGTGACCTGCTATGCCTTTCACATGGAAGTGGCAATATATAGTCAGAAAATGAGATGTTCCAACAAAAAAAAGCAAGCAAGAATCAATGTATGTATTCCTTATTCCAAACTTCAAGTGTTCCCCTGAAAACCATAAAAATGGAACATTGAAAACTACCTCATCCCCTACGTCTCTGTGTTTTTCTAAAACTTGAAATACAATCTGCAAGAGACTCACACATTTTTTAGCAGAACGTCCTTGATCACCTTTCACAGGAGACCAACCATTCATTTTGACCACACAAGTCAAATGAAACCAACTGTAGGAAGTTTTATTCATCTCCAAGTCCTGTAGACCTGCTTTCAGGCTGCAAATTCCTCCTCAGAGGAGGAGCTGAGTAGCAGTGAGAGTCATACAGTCAGCCAGTGTCTCCAGGAGCTGTGTACACCATCCTAGTGCAAAGGAATTGAAGGAAACTAGATCAGAGCATTAAATCTTGGTCCCTTAGTCCAAAGAGTAACTACTGGAGTGTGTTATTCCGCTAAGATCACTACTGCCATTCTTTTAATACTCAGTCACCCAGCAGGAGAACGAATAGTTTTTATATACCATGAAAACAATGGTATATTTATCTCTGACTTAATCAACAAAGGCAAAGAAGGATGCTACAAGGGCAAGTTATTCAAACACAAGTGTAATGCTGGATGTCAAACAACAGAATATTGTAAGTAATACCAAAAAGGGTTTACTCCTACAGCAACACTTAGGGAAAACATATGATAAAAATAAAAATTATTTCCACAACATTTTCACCCCTTGTTCCATGTGGGAATGATAAGTGATACTCCTGCTCTGCATTTTTAAAGAAATATTCCTTGCAAATTATACATTACAAGCTTTGTTCACTGATCCTCTATCATGCGTGTGTTCTCAGTTATTGCTTTTCTGCAACATGAATTGTATTATGAGCATCAGTGTGTAAACTCCACTTTGGCTCATTTAAAGCCATTTCAAGGGGCTGATTCTAGCCCTGAGATCTACCAGAACCAAGGGAACAGTTCGTTTTGAGCCATCTTCTCCTAGCTGCCATTTAAGCACAAATATTTCAATTTGTTCTTTTCTAAATCAACACCGGATGGATCGTTAAATAACATACACTCACTAAACAGATCGTGGTCATGATCTGCATCAAGGCACTGCCAAGAACATATATATGTGTAGTATTGCTCAGTTCTGTGCTCTGGCTTAGATTTTTAAGCCTGCGTCAATTCACAGCAATAGTTTAGCAGCCAGAAAAAAGCGGATGAGCAATGGATTTTGTTTTATTAAAGGATTCTTCCAGCAGCAAGACACATGACTCCATCAGTAGGTTCAATAAGCAGAAATATTACAGCATCTTGCATTTCCATGCTTTTCATCAGTAGACCACAAAAGCTTTTGCAAACTCGGATTACGTCAGTTGTTGCTACAGCCTTTAAAAGAGGTAAAAGTGCGTGATGGCTCTGTACAGATGGCTAAACTGATGCTCGAGGGCATGAATATATGAGCTGCAATCACACCTTTGATGGCAGCATGGACGTAAAGACTTGCTCCAGCTCACAGAGTCAAACTGTGGCAAAGCTTGACACAAGATCAACAGCAACTCCTTTGTTCTAGTCTGGCCTCCTTGGGCTGGGTTTCATTACGCTGCTTTCCGCATATCCCTTTCTTTTATAAATACTGGACTAGATCAGGCAATGAGATTTTTATGAAATAAAAAGTCTTCTTCTCAACTCCCTAAATCATTTTCAAAAGATGGATGGTTCAGTGGTGGTATCCTGTGTTACTAGCCTGCCCTCACATTTCAGTTAACAAGGCTGCTGTTTCTTTCTGCTTGTCCCTGTATTTCATGTTGCCAAAAATAGCTTTTAAATATCAGACTTTGCATGCACAAAAAGCAGCAAATTTAGCAGAGCAGAAAAGCACAGAGCAAAGAGGTATTTTCCTGCTCTACTTTTCTCTTCACCACTCTCGGAGTTACACCCAAGTTTATCTGGAGCTGGGAAGTGTGAGGGAGACAGGGCTTCATTGTTGTAACATTGCTTTCTATGTTCCTTTTTCTATTTAAGATTTTGAGCTTTAAATCAAAGCCACATATTTTCAAGTGGCCAGACCTACGTGCTCCTCAACCTTTCCTAGCCTGAGGTAATCTGGCAAAAGGATCTTCTTCACACGATTTTTTTTACAGTTTACATTTAAATTCAGAGTTGATAAGGTGTCAATTTTTTTCTTCTGTAAATCAAGGTACCCTTGTCTTTGGAATTAACTCCAAATTGTTGGTCTGGATGTGAACTTCACGCTGATTCCCTCCTCTATCCTGGCTGACGTTTTCCTATTAATTTCTTTTTCCATTTCATCATTCATTGGCTGATGAACCTATAAATACACTTCATCTGCTTTTACTTTGCTTTTTAAGCATAAACCAATACTGAACATGTTGACTTGATTATGTCCAGAGGCAAAAGAGTTGCATGCTTCTTAAGTCACAGCAATAGCTTGAAACTTGACTTTCTGCTCCTTTGGTCCATCAAGATAATCAGTGGGTCACCTCCTCCTACACCCAGAGTAAACAGTGTCATGCACAAGAAATGCCATCTTTGAAAACTGGTTAACACTGCCCACAGACAAGTGGAGCAGAGGGCTGAAGAGCACAGGAAAGCGGTAAATAGTGACCAGGTGCTCCCTCGCTCCCTTCCCTGGTGCACTTCACAGGCTGCCCCTCCCAAAAGACCTCTGCCCTCCCCGATTTCTACTGCTGTATAGCAACCTATTCTTTCTGGGAGGTGCTGTCAGTTTTACTCATAGCCTGTCAATGCACTGACATCCCCCACCTAAATTAACACTTCCTTCCTCTAACCTTAGTTTTCAGGCACCCTTCTTGAATAGAGCCACTTGGCTCGACTCAGGAAGAGGTTTAGAACCCCTGCAAGGATCTCAAGAGGATTTTTCATGTCTAACTTTTCTCTGGTGGTAGAGGTTAGATAGCTCAGTGATTTTTAAAAGGTGCACTTTGTCGGTGTCTTCGACCTTTGCCTGGTGAGCCCACCATGGGCTCAGCTTGAGCAGCAGTCATCGCCGCAGCCCTGCCCGCAGCTGTAGTGGCTTGCCCGTGAGCTCCAGGATGGACAGTGCTCTGTGCAGGCAACCCATGGCTAGGGGGCTCAGGGGGGTGGCAAAGCATCATGCCATGGCAATAAGGTCCTCATCACTTGCAAGACGAAGCTTCTACTCGGGTAGTGTTCCCAAAACTGCTCCAGACAAAAACCCCTGCCAGCCATCACCTGCAACTCAAAATTGCTCGAAATGAGATATGCTGAGATAAGAAAAAGCTGTGTACCCACATCTGTTGAAGTTTCACTCTACAGGAGGGCAGCAATGAGCAGCAGGTGTCAGGCTGGAGAGGTAATTCCTTCTCCAGCACTGCTACAGCCACACCAGAATGGCACATGGAGGTAAGCTGAATGTAGCAGGCTGTGGGAACATAACACGTCCTGCAGTGTATTATCACAAACTCTTCTTCTTGCCTCTCTACTGAAGCATTTTTAAAAGGACAATAATTTGAAAGTAGCTGTCCTGAAAGAAGAAATGTAAAAGCTGTGGTATATTATTCTTAAGAATTGCAGATAAGAATCAGATTGTAAAAAGTGGTTTACTTCTAACATTGATTAAAATTACCTTTTGCATTACATTTACATACATTAAAATTATGTTTTGCATTATCTTCACTTTCTCAGATGGTTTAGCAGATTTAAATCCTTCAAAGAAGTTGTCTCTGTTAGCAAACATATTGCAACAATCTTGATCGAATGATAGCTCTGTTTTAATGCAAGTGCCACAGCATAAATAACATTCTTCCTCTATCAACAATTACAGACAGAGAAATTGACCCAAACCCCAGAGAAAGCACAGAAACTTTACCATTGGTGACAGGGTTTTGGATTAGGTCATTTGTGACAAAGGTCACTCATTTTGTATCAAGTTCCAGTGCTGTGCAATGTATCTGTCAGAAAAGATGAGTATAGCTCTTCATCAGCTCTTCTCCAAATGATGTTTCCAAGGAAAAGCATCAATTCAGCCTCCATGATATCAGCAGTGCCACATCCTGCTGGAATAACCGGATGCAAAACATCCTCTTGGAAGCGTGTGAGTGCTCTTTCTCTGTTGTGAGTTTGGCAATGTGTGTTTAAGCTGCTGCTGAGAGCTTTCCTCCAATTTTCATCAAAGGGGACACTGGGTCCTAGTTCAAGGAAAAAATCTAAATCAGGCCCCTTTTCAGATTAGAAAACTGTAGTTGGTTTTACTTTGTTTACATTTAATTACATGTTCAGTTATATTCTGGTCATGAATGGCATTAAAATAATCTATCAGTAATAATAGGCAAATAAATCAAAAGCATGCAAAAAAATGAAAAATGGGCCCAAACTTCTAGAATTCCCAGATGAAATGGTAAATAAATCCCTTGTCCTTTCTTACAAGATTTTGCAGATCTCAACAGAAAAGGCGTATGAAGCTGAGGCTCTGATAGGGAACTTGGCCCCTTTTCCCACTGGCCTTCACAGTACTGGAAGTTGTTTCTTCCAGCTGCTTGTCAGTATCTGTAGCACAGAGGCTTCCTTAAAAGAAACTTTCAAAGGGAAGAGGTACTAGATTTGTGCTATTCATCTATATTTTATTGTGTGTGAAGGTTATTTAGAAATCTCCATAGCTTCCATTGTTCCCTCCCATTCATGTGATCAGTAAAAGTCATACTTAACCCAATCCCAGCAAAGTGAAAGGGGCATCGATGCCTTTCCTAGATAACAACAGACCAGATACTTTGCGGTACCAAATTTCCACTCCCAGATTTCCACCCCAGCACCCTCTTCTTGCAGCACAGAACACATGCTTTCACCATCACACTTTGGCATAATTGCACCCCAATCCCCATCATCACTGAAGCAGGTCCTCAGTGAGAGGTTCCAAAAGGGACCTTCAGCTGTTTCTAGGACATTTCTTTCATAGATTTGTTGTTTGCTACCCTCTTGCTCTTCTTCTTCCTCTTTCCTTGTCCCTTCTACACCTGCCCTCTTTCTGCCTTATTCCCCAAAGCACTCTTTCTTTTCCACTTAGTTGCTCCCTTCCTAAGTAGGACCATGAAAAGGGGAGAAACCAGTGTGGCTTTTGCCACCACCCTTATCTGAGCAGATGGCGCCTGCAGATTCCATTGCATCTTGCTAGCCTGGGTGAGGTGTAACTGCGAGTGCAGTGCCTTGACCTGGTAGCACAGGGGTCTCTGGAACACAAGCTCTGAAATCTCACCAACAGGCAGGGCTCTGGCTGCCAAGACAACCCACCAGCAACAGGATGCAAGGTTGGCTGCTGATAAGCACCATGGCCATGTCATGGCAGCAGGTTCCTGCACTTCCCAAAATGCATGATCTGAACAGGAATGCGCATGTGAAAGCAGTTCAGCTTTGATTCCAGCACCCAAACATCAACACAATTATGGCCACATGGTTCAGGATGCAACAGAGCATCCCTCTGGAAGAGCTCAGCTTGTGATTTGAGAGCATGTGTCTCACCCAACCCTATGGTTACCACTGTGTCCTCAGGGGAAACATTTTGGCTTTAATATATTTGTAAAGCACTTGCATGCCGATACTGTGGCTTTACAACAGTGCTGTTCTCCAGCTATGCAATCCCAGTTTGTGAAACAGCATAAAAATCCTGTGCAGGGAGAAGGGCCGAGTGCATTCTCACACTGACCAGAATACGGCTGGCCTTGGAGGGTGGGTGGATGCCAAGTCTGTGGAAAGATTAAAAACACAATGTACCCAGTATTGATATGTTCTTGCAATATACAAAGTGCTGCAGTATGTCACCCGGCCTGGCTGCTTCACATTATTTGTATCTGCCTATGTGGCTGATTCATGTCTCCTGAAAACTTACTGCCACAACCTTGTTTTGAAAGGAATGCAGTGTCCCACTCCCCCAGCAGCTCCTGCCGGACCTCTCCTTGTCTCATTTATAAATTCATTCCTTGCCAAGAACAGCACAGTGATGTAATAATGAAATGTGCTTTGAAATGAACATGATATAAAGGACTTCTGCAAGGCTTCAGGCCGGCAAAGCACTTAAACACACGCGTGACTTTAAGCATGTGAGCGGTAGTCCCCTTGGTTTCAACAACACTACACATGTGCTTAAGTGCTTTGCTGGATCGGGGCCCACATTTGACAGACAACTCAGGTTATGCCTTAAACAAAGAACCTCTTTGACACAAGATTTTTAGCAGAAAAACTTGGAGTTTTGTGCAACCCTTGGAAGAGTCAACACTGAGCCCACAGGAGCTGATAGAGGGATTCCCATCCGTTTTGGTGAGCTGGGGCATTTGCTCTGTGATCTGGAGCTGGGTGCATGTTGGCTGTTCTGCCCTTCTGACTAGGTAAAAAAAAATGACACCACTAGTTTTTGTCAGAAGATCACATGTAAAAATAGCTGACTTTTAGTGTTTACAGGCCATGTATGTGGTAGCAGTACAGATTTTAGACCTGTTATTCTTGCAGGAAAGTCAGAAGAAATGATTATCTTGTCTACAAATATAGACCTGTCAAAGTTGAACAGTTATGTTCAATGTCATCATAAGCAAAACTGACATTTTATTTACTCATTTGTACCACCAGAATGTCAGCTCAGCAATGATTAAAGCTGTCAGTAGAATCAACAAATAGTGTAAAAACAGAGAGCTGCCAGTCCAAGTTTCTGTTTCACTGAACATGTTAGTTTGAGTGAAGCTTTGCCTGAATGTTTTGATGGTTTTGTAGCTTATTTTCACTAATTAATTTGCTTGTCTATTATCCTCTGGAGGAAAACAACATAACTGACAAATAAAATGGCTCGCAGTCAGTCAGTCAGTCAGTCAGGCAGTCAGTTCTCCAGAGGAAATCCTGTGCGACTGCTGGTGAATTTCCAGCTGATCTGTAATTTTGACCAGAACCATTTTTTATGTTGTTCCGATTTCTGTCAAGTAGTGGAAAGTCACCTGTCTAAAGAAAAGATTAATCCAGCCTTAATCTCAGGAAGATGATATGCTTGAAAGAAATCACCTACACTGTTTACCTGTAGAGAGATGTACACTGCAGAGGCTGTTGGAAGATTTGCCTTGTCTGTTATTTAAAAAGAAAGAGAAAGAAAAAGAGGGAAAACAAGGAGAAAAAAACTACCTTGGCTTTTCAGATTTCTCCTGAAACCTCAAAGCTTAGCTCAGGTTTTTATTGTTTTTTTTACATACAAAATTTAGTGCCTTGAAGCCTGGTTCATATAAATAGTTTGTTCTTGTTGTCAATGTGAGAGAAGATTTTTTTCCTTTGATTACATGGACACAGAATGTAATAGCACTAAATCCAAGATGCAAGAAAAGGCAGATATGGGACTATTGTTCAAAATCTCTTGCCAGCGCGGCGTTCCTAGACAAAGAAACATCACTGCTTTCTATGTACTGTAACATAATAGCTGTGTGACAAGTTTTAATTCACTTCTATGACAGCTATTGACTTTCCTGAGGAAGGTCTCCATCAATAGAACTAAAGCTACACGGCCTTTTTAATAGAATAAAAGGAAGGCACTTGCTGCACTGTTTCTTAAGCAGTTATTCAGGCAAGCATCAAAGCAATCAGCAAAGCAATCCCACTTGCATGCAGGCAGGCCTGAACCTGCAGGAGAGCACCTGTGCCCAGAGGCATGGCTCCATTGAACTGCTGCTGGAAGGAAAGCTGCAGGGCTGCTGTGTGACACCACCGGCTTCGGCAATTGCACTTCACTTCATGTGCCGACTTGTTGGCAGGAGCTGCCCTTTTATCACAGTGCTTACATTAGTTCTGGTCAAAAATAGATCATGTAAGTATGCCACTGAATGTCTGATGTTCACAGGCTGGTTTCCACCATGGTAGCAGATAAGATTTTTGTGGCTTCAAGCAGTCATACCGTAAGTACCCTATGGCATTCAGAGTTAAAAGTTATCTCATTCTTCTCAAAAAGTCCAGAAGTCAGGAAGAACTTAATTTCTTTAAAAAAGTAATCTTAATGCTTTTTACTATATAGAATCACTTGCAGTCATTACTTGCCGTGTTCAAAAAATCTCATGGAAAAAATAAAAGCCATCTGCACATCCTAAAACACCAGAAACCTCTCCTTTTACTTACGGAATTTTACATAAAATTACTGAAGAACATTAAGTTTAAAAATTATTCCATGTTTTCCAATTATGGAACACTGTTTTAATTTTAATTTCTGTCCACAATCCTGCCTCACTTATATTCTTGGACCACAAAAGTTGCAATAACATTTACAATATGTAAGCCATGTTTTTGTGTTTACAGCTGAGTATGTAAAAAAACACCCAAGCAGGGTCACCCAAGCTGTTTCCAAAGAAAACGTGGTTAAAGGTTGAGTACAATTTTTTTGTTTAAGCTTCTCTTTTCCATGCAAACTTCGAACTTTTTTCTCTGGGAAAAAATTTTTACAGATAACAAAGATGACTTTTGCTGGGCTGGTAAAATCTGGTAACAGTCTGATAGTAGCATCCATTTGTACCAGCTATGTACATGATAATCAAATGTCAGGGATGAGCAACCAGCAGTACATTTTATTCTCATTTAGGGGACTCTTCCATTTTGTCACAGGAACATCTCTAATTTTAACAAAAGAATGTCTTCTGAAGTCCCCTTTCAAAGCATTCTGTTGCAATCTCCCATTCTCTTAATTTTGTTTGTCTCATGATTTTGTGTTACTGCAGTGCTTACGGGGCAGCGTGGTCTGTAGTGGCATTGTTCAGCAGAAATCAAGTCTTCAACAGACTCCTCTGAGCCTCTGAGCCTTCCCTCTTTAAGAGATCATAAGCATGGCCCTGCATTCCTATTGGAAAACAGGATCCTATTCATATTAAAGAGCCATTTTCCAGCACAGCTTTTTAAAGTTTTATGCTGCTACTTTTCTTTAAAAAAAGAGAAGAAAAAGACCTCAAGAAATTATTTAGTCTGACAAATGCTCTAACAGGGCACACTTGGCTTTACCCGAGGTGACCACCTACTCAGTAGGTATGTAAGTATGGGAGGACAACATCTGGCAAAGGCTTGTGAATTACAATTTTCTTTTGCAAGTGGAAAACCATATCCTGCAGAAGGTCTCAATGGGGTTTAATGCTGTCAGAGCATACAAGGTTTGTTTTGATCTGTTACGGAGTAACACACATAGCTTTCAGTTCACACTAATAACATCCCCGTGCCTGGGGTATACACCAATCCAGAGGCTACTAATTAAAGGTTAGAATTAACCAAACGCAGTTCCTCTACAAAACATATGAAACTTATTAAAACTTAAAAGTGATGGCTGGTTCTCAGTGTAAGCGAAGCAAAGAATGCAAGACTATTGGGGAGGGTTATTTAAGCACATTTTATTTCAGCATATTAAAAATTTCCTCTGTCTGTCAGTTCAGCATATAACATTTTAATGTTTCATGTGAAAACACAGCAAACTTTTAAAGAATCAATTATCAGTCCTGCGTAACATAAAATAAATCCCATTTTCAGTATTACCCATAAAGCTTTTTATGTTATTGTGATCTGAAAGAGGTTTTTTTGGAAGTACACTATTTTAAAAGCAGAGCAGCACAACAGTGCGCCAGGACACCTTATATCTATTTCAGTTAACAGCTGAGCATTTTGGGACTAGCCTCACCAAAAGGGGTACACAGACAAACGGGGTGTGCAGCAGCTATTTCAAACTTGTAATACTATTGCAATTATTAAGGCACTCCTGCACTAATAGGACTAGACCTACAAGCCGAATACCCCCTTGAAATCGGGGGAGTGACGTACGCAACTTGTTAACTTCTACTTTCTTTAGTTCCATAAGCAAGAGCACAGGGTGTGCTGTGAGTGTTATGCAATTTATGTGCCCACTAGATCCTCCTATTTACATTTTAAAAATATACCCTCATTAGGCCCTCCAACGTTATCTATGATCTTTGAAGTAAAAGCTTTAGTTGCAGATAGGCTAATCTCTGTTGGCAGAGCCTCCTTTCCTCAGCAGCGAGTGTCTTCAACATGTTGCAGCCCGTACCCTCAGCCTGAAAATGTCTTCACGTGATGCTTAATGGAATCATTACCCTTAATGCTGCCGTAATAAGATAGCTTGTAAATGTATTTATTTTTAATTAGGTCTATTCAGATGTGTGAATTGATTTATATAAAACTAATTAATTAATGTAATTGAAAACCCTGTAAGTATAAGGGTTCACAAATTTTTGTCAAATCTTTCAGTTACCAGGATTAATTAAAAGAGACCTGGAAACAGCAACTTTGAAGCTCGTAGAAAAACTTAAAACCTGTTGAGGAATAATGGTTTCTGTAAGAGTTTTTTCCATTACAGTGATTTTTCTCACTACTTACCTCAGTACAAAGAAAATAAAAGGTAAGACTTCAAATCTGCACTTGTAAGCTCTTTAAAATTGGGTTAGGGTCCTATAGCTTCTGATTAAAAGATAAGAGCTGAAATCACTGAACGTAGATGTATGTTATTAAACTGTGCACATGTTGGTTTACAGCCAACACAAACCTTGCTCCTTACAGAGGGTCCTTTTTTTTTTTTTTTGGATCAAGCTGAAACATTAAAAAGATAACACCACCACATACTAGTGCAGCTCAGAACACATGCGGGCTCTACACCAGGGCCAGGGCTTTCGGGTGCTATGGGAAAACTACTAATCTCCAGTGACAAATGCTCTGAAGACAGCAGTGAGTACTACACCTCTATTACCAGAGCTGGCCCCTGAAGTACACAGCTATGGAGCCCTGAGACCACTGCATGAGGTTAAGCTGAGCTTTATTCCACCAATTTGGCACAATTTAGGTGGTATTGATTATGTACAACAATGTAGGCTGTGAGTTATCCTTGCTGTTCTCCTTAAGAACATCCATGGGATTTTTTTTAAAAAAGGTGATTATTTTGTTTGAAAACAAACCAAGTATGATTAGTCATTGTGT
This sequence comes from Oreocharis arfaki, assembly GCA_013398015.1. Classification (NCBI taxonomy): domain Eukaryota; kingdom Metazoa; phylum Chordata; class Aves; order Passeriformes; family Paramythiidae; genus Oreocharis; species Oreocharis arfaki. Next base: position 517,539 of record VZRR01001044.1, read on the forward strand.
GTTAATAGGAGATGGAAAGGGGATCCGTAGCCATGGCCCTCTCCTTTCCTTTCCACTACCAATTCAGCCTACAGGCAAATGTAGGCAACTCGTTACCTGATGTCATCTTGTCCTTCAGATGAAGCCCCTGGTCTCACCCTGGATAATAGGATCAGTCAGACCACGGTATGCTCCATGCTCGCAAGGGCCCTTGTCCAGAGGTAAATAGGGCCTGCATTGCCAGCTGATTCCTTGAAGACTGCAGATAGCTACCTGCCAGCTAGACCACAGGCAAATTGCTGGGCTATGAGGAGCAAGTTTAACCAATCGAAAGAAAGTGACAACATAAGAACTCATTTCAAAGTGTGTGTCCTTAAGGAGTGAGTAGAGTGCTGAGGCTTTCTCCTTCTGGCTTTCGCAAGGACACCTGTAGTATATGTATCATATAGCCATCATAAATTAATAGTTCTGTGCTATTATAGCTGTTACTTCTCTCACATTAGTATTGCCTGTAAGTACAGAAACGAATGCAGAGCTTTGATGGAAGAATGAATGTTCGGTTTCCTGGGTCCATTCCACCTCAACCAGAGGACAGACACTGCTTTAGGTCAGGAATTCTCAGGAGCTACCCATGGCTATTGCTGCCTTGAGTAGCACAGTGGGGAAAGCCTAGATGAGCTGCTGTAGAGCGTTCACATTTGGCATGCTCTAGACCTATCACGAAGTATTTGGCATGGGAATTCCCTGGGCATTGTGTCATAATGGTAGCTTTTGGTGGCTTTTCTGACCCACATGTCCAAAATAACAAGAATGCTGTATTGCAACCTGACAGATCCGTTTTTGTGGCATGGCATAAGGATGTATCCCATCACAACCCGGGAAGTTTGGTGGGAGTCTGCATCAACACATTCGAGGGTTCAAGGTTTCCTTGGATACTATCCATGTGGAGGAAGCTTTGGCTAAACAAACTCGCCAAGGCTTGGATAGTTGAGAGTCTGACACAAAGTATGCACTAGTATTCAGCCCTGTATTCTGCCACTTTCCCACTTAAAGATTTGTTATTCCTTTCCATATTAAAAACTGTCTTAGTGGGGCTTAGCATAGAATGTAAGGTTTGTTTTCTCTTCTGTCCTCAGCAAGGCAAAGAGGTGTTTATAGCTGATGTATTAGTTATTACACTGACACATTTTACAATTCAAAAAATTTATCTCGTAGAGGATAAACATTGTAATATGTAATAAAACCTAAATGCCCAGTCAAGGTCTTTCTGGTAAAGAATCAGTCAACTTAATGTGCAGTGAGTTTCAGGGAGTTTTCTCCTTTTGAGATGTCAGTTATATACTGGGAAACAAGTAGTGGTGCGTGGTGATGAATACGTTCTTTCTGCACCAAGAAACCAAACACAGCAAAAAACCAACAAAGCAAAAAACAAAAACCAAACCAAACCAAACCAAAAACCAAAATAACCCCAAAACAAACTAAAGCATCTGGCCTCCTAGCCTAAAAGAAATACAATTGAAAATTATTATGAACAGCATTCTTAGCCACCATCGGACAAAGGAAACTACGAGGAAAGGTAACACTGCTTTGCTCATTTTCCATCAACACTCTCTCTGCCAAGTATTCTAAATGTCGCAGGAATGTAGTTCATGTGTTTCATAGATTATGAGCTACTTTTCTTTTTGCTTTGACCACCAGACAGAGCAGCATCCAAACACAACACAAGAGTAATTCAAACAAGACTGCAGTTCCTATTACATTATATGTATAAGACTAGAGTGGGAGAAAAAATAGATCTGTGACTCCTGTACAGGTCCAAAATATGCCATGATTATTTCTACCATGTAGAAGAAAAGCTAGCAGAAATAAAGTGGTAAGATAAAGAGGTATACAATCAGCAGGGCTGAGCTGCAAATCCCTTTGATGGATATCGCATATCTTCGGGATGAACTCTAGATGTCCAGCTGAGCACACAGTCTGCAGGTTGTCTATAGTTTTGATTATTTTGCAGATGAGTGTGCTAAAACCTTGTACAAATTGTGTCTGTAGAAGGGATGCTTCCAGCTGAAGCTGGCTTTACAGCACAACCCTTGTGATGGATCCTCTTAAAAAAACTAGAAGCAAAGAAAGTAGGCTACAGACACAGTTTTCCCGAAGACCTGAAGCACTCTGCTCCTCCAGCTCTTCTAGCCACAATCCTGTAAGAGCACACACATGAAGGCATACCTTATGGTCACAGATAGTTCCAAAGATGTGAATTTCTTGCCTCTTTGTTTTCTTTGAAGAGAACTTCCAACCAGACCCTGAACTGCAAATATGTAAAACTGTTTTTGTCAGGAAGCGCTTACCCAAATGTGTCTGGATTTATGATAAGCTTGCCTGCTTAACCTCTCAGAGGTCAAGATGTTTTGTAATAACTAGATTTCACCACAAAGAGGAGGTCAGGAGGTATGGTGAGGACTTTGGGATAAAATCTGGAGGAAGCTTGTGTAATGCCAAGGGACTGGGAGAAAGAGTTGAAAGGAGCCTGAGCATTTCCAGGATGAATTCTAAATTTGGCAGCATAGTGACTCATACAAGCCTATGTTCGAAACAATACTATAATAGCAGCTACCGGGAAGCACTGGATAATATCCAAATGCCTAAAAAAAGCTAAATTAAAGTCATGGAATGGAAAGCTCTTGTGGTCATTTTTCATAGGAAATAGCTCCCATTTCAGTCCGTCTGAATTGCTGAGGTAACTGATACTGTGCAGAATACGTACCTGCTGACACACAGGGTTCAGGTGCTGCCCTCTGCTTGCCCTCTGCTGCTCCACACACTGCCAGCATCCCCAGCTCACTGGAGGTTCCATGCCAGAGCAATACCACTAAAGCCTTCAAGGGCTCCTCTTCTGTAATTCTTATTTTTGTTCGTGTCTTCTTTCGTCTGCATTTAATAGACATTGGGAAAATCTCTTCCAGCTGATTGTGTTCTGGAGAGGTACAACACCAATCCTATGCAGCAGAGCTGATGACACTTTCCACCTGTGATTACAAGCCATAGATGAAGGTGAGAAATTATTCAATTACTGTATTCAATTCAATACCTACCCCTCTGAGGTGCCTGTGGTTAGTATTTCACCATGATCTTGGCACTGCTCTGTCACAGAGGTAAGCAGGGACCTACTCTCACTTCCCAGGGAGGCTCTATTGTGGGAAATTTTTCCTGAAGTGTGCTAGGTAGTGCTGAATCCTCTGTAAGGGGTTCATCTCTCCTCACTGAGGTTGTCTGTGCCTTCTGCACATGTTTTTTGCTCAGTGGCCAGGGGCCCCGTCCCAGATCAGTGGACGGGGTGCAGTGGGAAAGGCAGAAGAAAGATGTTGTATGCCAGGCACTGCATCCTGTGTGGATTTTTGTCTTTATCTACAGACTAAAATAAATTTATAAAGATGCTTGGAAACAGAGACCAGACCAACAAGCTCCACTGCTTCCATTCAAGGCCCTTCACTGTACAATTAGAGATTAGTAGGGTCCAGATTCCATGAGGTTTGCATATCTCTGTGCAGCTTCAGTGGGGTGCTTTCTTCTAGAATAGCCTAAGCCTGGTGGTCAAAGCACTCAGATGGCTACAGAAGCTGAAGTTTCCAGTCTCTTGAAGCAAAGAGCACCTGGAGAACACATGTCCCTCCTTCCTGGGCAGGTCACCAGGCCACTTGGCCATTTGTGACAAACAGCACCAGTGTTTCAAGATAAACCTATGGTTATTATGGTGCTTACCTCTAAAAATTATTTGACCTGCTGAATCTCACCTCTGCATATGTAATGTTTCTCACATCCGTGGTCAGCAGGTTCCTTGCTGAAGATCTGGCCTGGGCAACCACAACCTTTCTCTGTCCCCTGCCTTATGTGACTACCTCAGTGTTCACCCAGGGCTTTGCGTGCACCACTGCGTTAACCTTCCAGCATGATGCAAAACTGGCAGCATCTCCAGCCAAGTGCTGAAATTCAAGGACTGGGAGCATGCCAGAAAAATCTGAGGTCTTCAGTGTTCAATGGAACTGATGAGGAGGGAGAGGAGCTTCTTAAGTTGCTGTCAGAGGTGTAATCTTCACTTTGGGTCCCAGACTCATCCCTTCTAGCTTGAGGTGCCTAAATTAAAAGCCTGCTCACTTCAGGGTCCCTTGACAGGCCCTGGAAAGAAAGCAGGAGGAAGAGAACAAGGGGTTCTGGGGGTCACTCCTCTTCTCCCAGCTATTAAGGGAGCCACTCGGCTTCCAGTTTTTGGGACTGCCACAACCCCATTTAGGGAGGAGCTGGCGCTGAAAACCCCCCTGAGCCTGGCATCACTGCTCCCAACCTCCTTCAGCATGTCAGGCCCACAGACTCTTACCACAAAAATAGTTTTTCTTTCTTCAAAAGAGACCTTTCTTGGCATAACAGATGTCTCAATAGAAGTAAATTTGATCAAATTCAATTCCAGCAAGTAAGGGTCTGCCCTTGCTTGAGGAGCACAGGACTGTGCTCTTCCTGCCAACCCAAAGGTGCACAAACAGCCTTTCCTGCAACACGCTGCTGCTCTGCAAAACCCCGGCTGAAGAGGACTCAAACTTCTATTACCCACAACATTCAGATAATTATTCAGCGTTTTTACCAAGGCCCCAATTGTGGTGGCCCACCACAATTTCATTTTTTACCCCTGCACATTTCCTTCCCAGGAAGCCTCCACCCACCATTAACTTCATTTTAGATAATGCCAAAAGAAACAAAGTTTCTTTTTTTATATGTATAGAACATTCAAGCTTCCACCACAGAAACCACCTGATGGCTCAACTTTCACTCTTCTTTAAAAATCCTGCAGATAACTCATGGTAAAAACAAAGGCAAAAAATACTGATTGCTACACACAGGGGGTGCAGAACCTGCAACTTTGCCTGAAATTGACTGGTTTCTGTCACTACTGTTTTCCAAAGAAAACATCATGGCACAGAGTAAACAGTTTGAAATGAAGGTGTTTTTGAGGGTGACAGAAATGTTGGAGGTTGAGCCAGCTCCTCATTTCCTACCAGCTACTAGAAATAAGAGGAGCTTTCTCTCCTCCAGCTTTGTGTGGGGAACGGATGTAGGTGTCAAATTGGGAGGGGAAGGAGTGTAATAACAGGGAATGTATTAGTAATATGTACTTAAAAGTCACAGTAAGGCTGAATCACAAGTTACTCAGCACTTTCCCCATTTATAATCTTGAAAGCTTGTTATGACTAATGCAGCAGGCACTAACCTGGCTCAGCATATAGCTCTTTAAACAAACACAGACACTGCCGGGCCAAATCACTGAGTGCCAATACTTGCACCACCTAATTTGAGATGCCTGTTACAAGCATGGGAGTCTAGACTTTTTCCCTGGGTGCTGAGGTCCAGAAAGTGGGGAGAGCTAGCGGTCTTTGGAGACGCTCCAAAAAATTCCACACTGAGGAGAAAGATGGTTTAAGAGGTGCATGCCATCACTCCCTCTCCTCTGAGCTCAGAGGTTAACCTCTCCCTTTCAAATGCAGATCAAGCCTGCTTTTTAATGCCCTTAACAGCTGGCTGTCAGGGGCAGCTATGGTTTTTTAATACAGCAGTGCAGTAGCAGGAGTGCTCACCCAGCATTTGGGAGACCTGAATTCATGTTCCCTGTTTGTCTGCAGCAGCCCAGGCTGCTGCCCTCCTTGCAGATAGAGGAGCCAGCCATTAGCTAAGATGTATAAGAACATGCTGGAGCCTGTATTCTTCCCTCCTGAGGAGCACAAAGATGTACCAGCTCATTCTTCCTGGTCATTTCCTACCTTTTTAAGCAACAGGGGTTGCCCCGGCAATGCAGAATGCATGGAAAACTGGTCAGGGGATCAGTCCCACCTTGCATGCATGGGACACCCACAGGACAGCCAGCACACAGCAGCACATCACTCACCCCATCCCGCTACTGCAGTTGGGCATTAAAAGAGCTGTTGCTGGGTTAGTGAACAACCTGTTTTTTTAGGCCCAATACGGCAAGGAGAAATACCTGCTGCAGAGGTCCCAGCAGACCTTCAGCCCAAGGCAGATACCAGCATGCCCAGGCCTCTCAGAGGCCACCTTCTCTGTGCTCAGGGAGCTGAACTACACCTGCCTATGGTTTGGAAATGGAAAACTGAAGAGCTTCCATAATTTAATCCCCTGAGGGACCAGGCTGAAGGAGTGGAAGATCCGAGGCTCTCAGCCCTAAAATACCTTTTGAACTTCTTCCTGATTCCTGTTGGAAGTGCTTGGAGTCCTCACAAACTTGAGCTTTAATGATTTACTACTGCTTACCTTTCTGCTCAGAAAGACCAACCTGTTTTGTGTGGCTAAGGCTCACACATGCTTCTCTTTTGAACCGAAAAGAATTTCCTATTATTACACACAAAATTTTTTTTCAAATTCAAGGCAAGGAAATGCACTACAATTCAAGATATAAAAGGTATATACAACTCAAAATATAAAAGGTTGCTTTCAGTTGATGTACTTTCTGGAGAAAGAGAGTAGTGCTGTACTCTGAATATGCTCTCCTCATGGAAAAGTAAGTAGGAATTCTTGTGTTTTGCCACACATACACTCAGCAGTTCAGCAGACAAAATCTGAATCTCTTTCCACTTAATTAGTTGCTGATACTTCAAACACAGTTTGTATTAGCAGAGGTACTGGCTCCAAAGATATGCCCATGAGTAACCATTTGTAGTACACAACTTCAAAGAAGAAAGAAAAATGCCAAAATTAATCCAGTGTTCTAAGAATTTGCATTTTCTCCATCCCTGAAACACCTGAGCAGCTCACCACCAGAAATGTTTTTATTCTCAGAACATCCTTGTATGGTAGGGAAGAGATATCATCCTAATTTCTTAATCCAGTTTCCTTAGGAAACTAGGTTCATGCAACCACAGTATCCATCTATCTGTCTGCCGCAAACAACTTCTGGCCAATTTCAACCAAATTTAATAGCATAACCCATGCCCAGCTTGTTAGGATCCCAAAAACTGATGAGCTGGGTGGTGAGGACAACAGCCCCCTCAGCCTGGGGTGCAGGTATCTGAGCCTTCCTGCAGCACACATTTAGAGTTGTAAGAACAGTTCGGGCAGCAACCTATGAATCCTGTTTGCTTTTGTGGAAAGTACCTGGGGCGCATTTGGAAAACGTCTCTCAGCTGCCTCCCCTGGCTGGCTATCTGCTCTCACCACGAAGGCAGCTGGGATAACAGCCCTGCATGATGGGTCAGTGCATATTTATATCACCATCCACAGTAGCAAAAGCCTCACCTTTCTCCCGAGTTTGACAAAAGCATCTGAGTATGGCATTGCATCCATGCAATGGAGGGTGTCAGACCCTACCTGCTGCAGGGTATACCTGTATCCCAAACAGCCTGTACCATGTCAGGGAAGATACTTGTAGCAGCATCAGGAGCTCAGCCCACTCTTTGGGCAGTTCAGATCAGTGCCTTAACTGCAAGCCTGTCCTGCTTCTACCTTTATAAACTGGTTATTATACAAAAAATCAACAACAGCATGATTTGCTGGGAGCCCACCTTTCTGGTCTTTGCTAGCTGTGGATGGTACTGTAGTGTACTTGGTGTGCCCAAAAGGAACAGACTACCTGCATGATGCTGTTAAAAGTAATGTCAGACCTTCAAAATGTTTAATGGAAAATGTTTTGTTTAAAAGCCCTCAGAATGTGCACACTCACAAGGGCAGTCTTTCCACTGCCTCTCCCTAATCTTTGAAAGCAAAATGGGAGAGATCTTATGTGTGTGTACAGCTACGTGATGAATGTTTCTCATGTCCATTACATGTTTGAACTCTTCCCGTGAAAATGAACAGTCACCACTCTATACATTTACTGAGCAAATGAGTGAAAGTATTTTGCTTTTTGCCTTTGTAAATGGAGAAAACAAAAATCAGCAATTGGTGAAAAATTACTACTGAAATTTGGCAAAATTATTATTCTGTAGTTTAATATCCCCAGATTTCTTAACAAGGTTAAAGTTTTCCAGTATCTGATTGAAAAAAAAAACAGGAAAAAAAGAAGAAAGATAAGAAAAACATAGCATCCTCAGTGGATTAGAAAGGGTCTTTAGTATTTATCTGTCTGACTGATAAAGGTTAAGTGTTTTTTAAAAGTGTGGTATTCTAACATTAGTCTGCCAACCCTACACCTCTGAAATGTACTTAAAAATAAATCCTTTCTTCTTTCATTATTCCATCATGATAATGTGACTAATGTGAACTACAAAAGCATTCTTCCTGTTACAGGCTGCTTAGGAATGATGGAAATGAAGGGACTACATTTTAGCCTCTATTAGTGGACCTGTCCTTTTTTTTCACCTTACCTAAAATGCAACCAAAATAAACCAGACACTATTACTGGTCTGCATAGCAATGACAAACTTGCTTTGTTGCAGTGAGCAGATCTTGCTTTGAAGCACATTAGCTGCTCTGCTGCCCTGGTCAACATAAAATATACCCTAGCATAAGGGTATAAAAGTATGAACATTTTGGGTCCTCATGAAGCTCCATCCTCATGGTGAGGTTTTGCATTTTCTGCTAAAGATCATCTAAAGATTAGGTGCCCTCTTTGGTTACTTGAATCCAAATTTTCCCTGATAGAAAAGAGAAAAGTCAGAGGCTTTGAAGAAGGATATTACAGGCTATAAACTGGAAAAGTAGTGTCAGTCTAATTTGTGAGTATGTGGGAAGATGTTCTAAAGTTGCTAAGCATTTGCTTAAACTGAGTGCTTAAATATTTTGTGTTCATGGAAAAAACCCCAACTTCTTATATTTTTCCATATTATAACATAATAAAGTACTGTAATTTCATCTGGTTTAAAGCAATTCACCCACATTTGCTCAGAAACTAGTTTTCTTTTAGTTGGGGGTCTCAGAGAAAATATCAGTTTTTAAATTTTACTTTGTATTTACTTAAAAGTTAAAATACATTTAAGTAGTCAAGAAAGGAAGTGGAGTCTGAACTTGTTAGAACATATTTAGTGCAAACAAACAATGCTTTAAAATATTCCAAATTTTTTTCGGTTGGAACTGACCCATTCTATTTTATATGATGATTCAGTTACAGCTCACCAAAACCTACTGGCAAATTGAGATTTTACTTTGAAGTAGAATAGTCTCCACTGCACTGTACTTTTAATAGCTTGCTTTTAACTTTTTTCCTTCCCTTTCTTTTGCAATTCACTTGGAGTTTCTTGAAATACCTATTTAAAATCTTCCCTGCACGAAAAGAAATAACCCAAAAGAATTGGTTATATCTTTAACATCAGGAAATGCACGTAGTAAAAACATAAGAAGTAATAAAATCAGTGTTGATAGTAAAATAAATATAGCACTTTTGCTTGGGTTAAATGTCAGATGTAAGGAAGTGCTGAGCATCCTTATTTCCTATAGAATCACTCATCCTTCCTCTACTGAGGCTGTTTCCAAAAAGGCTGTTATTAAGTCTGGGAAAGGATGTGGCAACAAAAGATGGTAAAACACTTGAACACATGTGCATTATAGACCTTTCTAGCATGAACAACATTTAATTCACAAAGAGAGCAAATGCAGTGTCCGATGAAGAAAACGAACGCACTGATTTCCATAATTGTAGTGGGGCTTAGGTAATGCAGTATGCAGTGTTTGATTTAAAACTTTAAAATATTAAAAGAAGTTTTCTATAGCAGAGTGCTCCTATCAAAGTGGAATGACTCATAAGAATGCTAAATTCAAACCAGATGGGCATAAACATTCACTGAAAAAAATCAGATATTTAGAGGTCAGTATGGGTCTTCATAAAAATGAAGGCATTGTCTGAGTTACTGAAAAATGAACTTCAATGATAATAAAAAAAACAAGAGAAAGTATTAGTGATTTTATTTTAATTATACAAGCCACTGCCAATTAGAAGAACTAACATTTACAAAATTTACATTGCCATTTTAATTTGAAAAAGATGGCTGTGGCAGCCTTTAGACTTCAGACGAACAGGAGTGTGGTATCTCCCGTGCAGGGAGGGAGTGAAGGTTGCAGGAGTTCAGAAATGCCATGCTAATATTCTGAACAATCCCTGTGCTTCCCACCAAGAGGTGGTACTTCCAACCCCGAATATGGATTTGTATGGGACAGAAATCTTCTGACCCAGCTCAGTGGCATGGTGCCAGCCTTCTGTTCCCTTTGAACCAGACCACAGAAATGGAGGGAAAAAACTCTGGTTCCTGCCATTATACCAAAAAGTTCATACCACCCAACATTGCTGCTGCTCTGTTGTTAAATGTGCATGTTGTTCTGTTTTTCTTTCCTTGTCTCATCCACTGCACTCTACCATTTACAGATTGTCTGGAGGGTGTACTTATTTTAAACTTTTATACCCTACCAGAAGAAAAATACGTGGGCTCAGAATTAATATTTTTTTTGACTTATGGTTAAATTCCAGTAATGTTTAACTTGGATCACTAGACCAGCGCATTTTACAGAGAGAAAAAAGGAATACTTTTTGAGCTGAAATGTGTAATGGGAGTTCCCTACTGTTTTGTTGCTGAGATCTTGGACAACAAGAAAAATGATGAGCATGTAACTTATTCCTTTTAAAACTTACACACTAAGTGGAGACAATAAGGGTTCTACACATGCCATAAGCTATAAAGGCATATGTTTGTATCCCTGTTCCCTGATTAATTTGTTAACCACTACCATTCAATATCCCAATAAAAAATGATTGTTCAATGTATATTACTGTCAATGATTTGACATTGCAAACCATAATCTCTTGGGCCACAAGTCAGCAAAATGTATGTGTGGCTTCCATTGCACGAAAGCCGGCACCATGCCACAGATAATGATTTTTTCTGGGCTTCTGAGGCCTCTTGCAAGAGGGCCATAGTTTTATTTTGCAGAAGATGCTGCCTGTACTTTTGGCCTATGTGTTACTACCATTAGCAGCATCCTAAAACTAAAGGTAAGGGGTGAAGCTTGGCCCCCAGCAGTGCCACTCAAAGCTTTGAGGGTGGGGTTAGAGAAGCAAGCACAGCTTGAAGAGTGCAGTGTGATGCTTTGCAGGGCAAGCTCCAGAGCTGTCATTATGATATCCTGAAAGCTGCATAATGCAAATATTATGCATCTTCCCTTTGGTGGCTCTTTATGATTGATTCTTTGTCTTGCTGTAACTAAAAACATTGCTTGGCAATCAGACCCCTTTACCAGACAGTGCTGCACACATCTAATTAGGGCACTCGGCTTTGAAATGCTTTGGGTCTCAGCAGATCTCTCCAGATTGTAAGCATGACTGTCACAAGCGGGATAATTGCAGCTTTCTTTCTTTTAAAATGTTCTAAAATGTTTCACTTTCTAAGACACTGAATACTGTTTGCATTCTCTCACTGCAAAATTAAGGGAGACAGTCCTTGTCCGCCAACCTACACCACTACTATTACTCATTTATTTCCTAAGGCTTCCTTTATCCTCATGCTGCTGAGAGGTGAACATGTTAGCCATTTACTATTATTATTATTATTATTATTATTATTATTATTATTATTATTATTATTTTCTATGGGTTAGAACAATTATTGGCAAATGCTTTCCTAGCCTCCAGTCCAAAATTTCCTCATCATGTCCTCATGTCCAAACCATTGAAACCTCTACCTGCTAAAGAGCATAAAGTATCAAAAAGACAAAAAAAAAATGTCTCTGCTCTGAGCAACCATAGTATTAAATGAAACCATAGCACTTCCAAAAAATCAAGCTGTGTACGTTCATTCACTGCACCCCATTGCTGGCACCTGGTGTAGCACAAGGGTCTATGTACACACACATACAGGTCTATATGCATACACACATGTGCATATGCACAGGTACCTGTGCACTCTTCTGCAATGAACACTTTTTCCACATTCTCATGGATGGGCCTAAATATTTTACAGAAGGCTCAGAGGAAAACACAATGCTCAGGGCCTTAACATTTCTGCTTCCTTGAAAGAGCCCAGAGTTTTTTTTAAAACACACAGGATAACCCAGGACAGGCATCAATGAAAATCTCCATATTCTGAAGCTCAGATGCCTAAAGCCACATGTGATGGTTCACAAAATTTTGGCTTGGCTCGCTCTGAAGGGAAAGGAGGTGAGAGTCCAAGTGCAGGGAAGTAGCTGCATGGGCAAAGAAATAACTGAAGTGGTGGGGGAAGGACCCAGTGGACAGCCAGGAAGAAAAGGCAACAACAGTGAGGGCTGGAGGAGAAATGCTGAAAATGTCTGGACAAAGAAAGAACTACTTTCGAGTTAACCTCAAAGTGAGTCTGCTCACCAGGTGTGATGGGGAGTTAGCAAAGCACAGCGAGAAGTTTCCAGTGCATACAGTGACCTACAGCTATGGGAAAGTGCACTGCACCATGAGATCCCAAACTAGCTACGGGAAAAGGCTGGAAGAGCACTCCCTGGTTGCCAGGGAATATTTCCTCCATGTCTCTGTTGAGGGAAGACAGGGGAGCTCCCTGGAGGGCATTCAGACAAGCACTCTGAGCTGGAAGTTAAGGACCATTTGGTATGACTTGGCATACCTGGGCATTGCCAAAGATATAACATAACTGTTGCCCCAAATGAGAGTCTGAGCCTATGAGGCATCTTCTCTGAGGCACCCTACAAGCCAGTGGAGTTAATAGAAGCAAAGCTGATCGTAACTTTGGTCAGAGACTGCTGCACACTGAGGAGCTGCCAGGGGGCTGCCGGCATGAGGCGTGGGGAGACACACACTCATCCTTTCTGTCCCCTGAAATGACACAACAAAACAAACTCTGACGAAAGAAAGATGCAACAACTGGGCAGAAAAAGGAAGGTTGCTGTGAGGAGGAGACATAAGGAAATCAGTCTTGAAGGTCAGCTGTGCTGGCAGGATCTTCATAAATATTTCTCTTAATGCTGAAACAGTTTAGTTTTATAAGCATGTGATCCTCTCATGCTGTTACTGAGCATGAATCAAAGACGCTGTGGCTCAGCACTGCTCTAGTTTTTATTGTGCTTTCTTGAAACATCCTGGGATTGTGCAGCCCCAACAAACACAGCAGGGCTGGAGGCTGGGACCACTCCCCTCCTTCTGCCCACTGGTGAAGGGGACCAAGGATGGGCAGCCTGGGGTCACAGAAATTCCTCAGAAAGGGAGATTTGAGGAGGAGTGTGAGGCCAGGCCACCGAGTGGGGGATGCTGGTGGCAGAAATGGGCAGGAAAGGTGCTGGGAAGCCACAGAGCCTCCTGGAGCTGTGGTAACTCAGGTGCAGCAGAGGGAACTACTGCTTTTCTATGCCCCCCCTCACTCAGCTGGTCCTCCACAGAGGTACAGCCCTCTTGCCTCACACCAGTTGTCCTCTCATTACTCTTCTCCATCATCCTCATGTTCCCAAACCTCAGAAGCATCACTGCAAAAGGAAAGGTAACCAGAGGTGAAAGGCCAGCAAGGGCAGAGCATCCTCGAAGAACAGTGGAAACAAAGTCTGAGCAAAGAGTGTTGACTCTGGGACAAACTGAGAAGAGACAACATCTGCTCCATCTGAAATTGAAGGAAAAACAATGAAAGCAGACCACTCATCTTTCTTATATATCGATCTTGTTTCACTTTCTAGATTTTCTGCCACAATTTTTGAGCTACATCTAATGGGTATTTTTCCAATCCAAACAAAACAAGCAAACCAAACACAACAGCCCTGTAGGATTACTGGGATGGATGAGGGGGAGAGAAAGGCTTGTGAGAAGAGAAGAGAAGAGAAGAGAAGAGAAGAGAAGAGAAGAGAAGAGAAGAGAAGAGAAGAGAAGAGAAGAGAAGAGAAGAGGGAGACTGCAAGTGCAATGCTCTTATCTACTCTTTTGTTCGATGTTTATTCTTCTTTTTTGTCTTTCTTTTTTGTTCGTGAGGCTGAAAAATTAGTTGAAGTGTTTTGAGGAGGGGTTATGCCTAAACTTATTTCTCAGTTCTGATTGATGAAATGAACCAAACTCTGGTTCCCCAATTACTCCAACTTGGCCCTGCTGAAGCTGGTGGTAGGACTCCACTGGATGTCAGTCAGCCCAGGATTTCACCTGGCAGCTGAATATCAACACATTTCATAAAAAAAGATTTGGATAAGGTTCAGTACATGTCTTCAGGTGATTTCAGATTTTCTCTGCTTTAGGAAAGCAATTTGCTTTCTGAAAAATGCCTGCGCAAGTTTCACACCTTTTTTTCTTTTTTTTTTTGCATCATCTGTTGTTATTCATAGACTCAACAGATGGAAAAGACCCATTAACTCACCCAGCACTCCCTGCCAGCACAGGACTGCTCTCAAGCAAACATTTGTTATGGTCTTGTTTATACTAGTTTCACATGCTCCAAACAACAAGGTTTCTGCCACTTCCCAAGGGATAGCAGCCAGCCAAGTTCATATTGCTGACCTGCAGGAAGGCTTCTCCTCATTTTCTTCAGCCCCTATCTTCCCTCTTACGTGTCTTTCAGTTTTACACTCTAATATCCATTTATCATGAGGTTTATCTCTTGATTTTTCCCATCACTATAGCCCCCCCTTGCTCCATGGTGCAAAGATCTTTTCAAATTGTGTGTACTGCCAGTGTGGCCCCTAAACCACCCCCTGTGAGCCCCCAACTACACGAATAAGCATCACCTTCCCCCAAGCTGTTCCCAGCCTGGTGCTCTCTCCAGTTCGTGCAATACTTTCTGTTAATCCCTGTCCTGCAGTACAAAAGCGACACTGCAGGTTCAATTGTACAAGACAAGAATTGCTTTCTGCACTCCTCTGTATGCCGTGTCTTGAAACACAAACCCAAATTGCAAAGAGAGCCAGACCAACAGAAGGCACAAGAGATTCATGTCTCATTTACTGCCAGTTACCTCCACAAAGTGTCCTCATCATGGTCTTGTTTCTGTACCTCCACAAGCAGTAGAAGTGCTTTGGAATGCCTTTGTCCCATAGAGTTACTTGAGTTTTTCCAATTCACTGCAGCTTATAACTTTTACAGTTTGGAAATAAAAAGCATGTTGTCTTGTAATCGTTTTCTCTATTCTCTGTGACAAACAGTGAACTGGGATGCAAATGTGCCCTATACAGATAAAACACATGGCATAATATATATTAGTGGCAGGCATAACAGAGTAACTTCCTCTTCGGAAGGATATTTGGGGTTTGCCAACAGTAAACAAATCAGATTGTAATAATAAAGTCATTCCAACTCTCAAATTATAGAAGCTACCCTTCTTAATTTATGTTATAGAAAGCAGCATGAGCTGTTGCATGAGAAAATTAAATAGAAATAAGAGTGTCAAGTGTTAAGCATTTCTCCATCAAATCAAAATAAAAGTACAGAGTCAGTGCTAAATTGTACATTGATTTGCATGAAACATGTTGCATACGTTCATACAAGAAAAACAAACAGAAGAAAAACATAAATAAATAGTTTTCTTTCTGTTTCTCAATGAAGTGTGTAGAGCTTCCCAGTTCGCTAGTACCATTTCTGAAGGAAAATAAAACAAATCCAAAGCCAGCAAATTGAAAATACAGGGAATCGAGACAAAAGCTAGCCCAATAACCACAAATGGAATGGATCATCTTGTCAATTGAGAAGAAACATGAGGAATATGAATACCATTTTTTTCCTTAAACCCTGGATGCTGATGGTTCCATCGTGCTTTAATTTTCTACCCCTACACATGTCCTGCTCTGCAAATTTCCCACATACTTCCACTCAGTTTCAAAGTGGAGTCCCTCTCTGAAACGGCACTGTAAACATTTCATTGTGGGGTCCCATCTTTGGCATCTGCCAGTGATTTTCAAATCAAAACTGCTCAGCTAACAAGTAAAAAACAGATTTCTTCTTGTTTATTTCTCAGCATTGTAGTCTGTGGCATGAAAACCAAACTCTGTTCTTTCCGATTCCTGTATCAACCTCAACAAAAACTTGCATTTGCGGGAGAGCACACCAAGGGAGGGAGAGCTGGATTAGGATCGAGCCGGTTTGCTTGCCTGCTTCGGAGTTGGCATGGTTGAGAAGGGTAAAACACTTCCAGGGCAACCTCAGACAGTTGTTTGCAGTCTCTTTCCATGAGGTTATCATCTCTGGAGCTTTGCTGGCAAAGCAGTGCTTTCAGCACTTGCTAATCCACTTTCCTGAAATATCTGCCAGGTTAGTTTAAATGGTTTAAACTGAATTACCCCTGCTGCTCTTGCCTAAAGTAGATTAGGAACTGAGAGACCTAGAAATCAGCCTGCAGTCTTAGCCTCTGGCATATCAGAATTCAATACCCAGACGCATGACCCATCTCAACTTGCCTCCTTTTCTGCATAACACCATTGTTCTCCACCTGGCCATTTCCAGAGCTTTAGTGAATATTCCAGATTTCGGCAACCAGAACAGATTTGGAGAAGAATCAAGATACCAAATCCTGGAGGAAGAAGTGGCCATCTAGTTAAGAGCTATGATGCTGCAGAAGACCAATAAGCAAATTAGTGACATTTTGTAGCATAACAATAGCATCCTTCAGGCTGCCCAGGTCCCACACAGCTAATTGGCATCTTGATTTCTCTCCAAGGCAGCCAAATATTCTGAATGGAGAGAGGAAAGGGAGAAGAGAATTCACAGTGTGGAGAAAATGGGAGGTACTGGTACAGAAAGAATGGGCTTAGGGAGCCCTTCTGAGAAGGCTTCATACTGGATTTTTGCTGAAGGTGTTTGCAGGACAGAAAGACTCATGTTAGTCCCAGCTCAGCCACTCAAGCATTTGCCCCTGTGAGCTCAGTTTAAACACATATTTGAATGCCTCAACAAATGAAGTCCCAAACATGCAAGTACTAGTCACTATACAAAATGAAGTGCATTTCCAGACGTTACAGGATCAGAACATAGGACGGTCTTGAGCTCGTGCTGAGGTACTCTGTCGAATCAGACAACAGAACAACTGCCATTAATAGCATCTGATAATGAGACATTGTGTGACATGATGCAGAAATTAAAGATGAGAGAAACTAAAAAACTTACCTCTCTAATAAGGAGTTTTGCTACTAGTATTAAGGTAGATGCTTCCACCTAGTGACTTACAGAAGTAGCTTATAGATTTTTACTTTAGAGGGCTGGATGGCAGCTGCAGCAGAAAATGAAATTACAGAAAAACATCATTCATCATCTGTAGTTAAGAAGAGACACAGCATCTGTAGTCAAGAAGAGACACAAAAACTTACCTTACAATGAGGGTCTATACGTTTAGGCATCAGCAGTATTCAGGGCACCCCTCCCACAGACAACGCTGGCCCAGTGCATGCACTCTGATTCACCTCTGGATAAACAGCCACCCCACTGTATCTGGCTGTGCTACTGATAATCCCAGCCCTTCCAAGCCAACATATGGCAGAGCAGGAAGGACAACTCCCAGTGAGAGGAGGCGTTTCTGACATCCTAGCAGCAGGGAGGTCACCAGAATGGTGATTCCATCAAAGGTATTGCCGAATTTGTCCTTCATTTTCAAATTTGAAAGCTGTGGGTTTTTTGTGCTCCTTAGTAGTGAAAAAGCACATGTGGTAGGTCTGACCTGATAGTTCATTTTATCAGCAGCCTCAGCCCAGTAGTGTCATCCTTCTTCTCTATGATGTATTCCTCCTCTCAAACTCCTGAGAATTTATACACACCTGCATGTGCAAAAGTTACTGATTTGAGCCCCTAGAGCAACACTCAATGAAAAGAAGTGCTCAATATTAAGCTTCAAGATCACAGACTTTAGCAGAGATCTATAGACTTTCAAATCTAATGACTCTTTATATGGGGAGCAGTAAGTGGCTCTGCAGAAGACTCAAGAGTGTTGAATGGACAGCTGTCTAAAATCAATCTCATCCACTTAAAGATGAATTCTGAAACTTCTTCCTCTCTGGAAGTTCCACATCCAGGCCTAACAGGAGATGTCTACTCACAACAAATCCACAGAGAAGCTCTCTAGTGGGCTAGATGCTACTTACATCCTTCCTCCCAAAATCTCAACACTTTTGTCTTCTCAGGTACTGCCCCGCAAATGCTATAGCTATAGGGCTGATGCAAGGCACAAATTGTGCTTGCAAGAAGTCAAGCCCTTCTGTCCTGCCACCCTGTGGCTTCAGCCACCAGGTTGTGGGTTCTATTAGTTGGGAAGGGAGCGTGGAAGGAAAAGAGAAAACTTTGGGAGAAAGATACAGGCATCACTATGCTAAAGGTCTAATCTAAGTAACCCAAAGCTTTCACTGTAGTGAGTGGACAGAAGCAGCTAGAGGAAAACAGATTAGTATATGCAGAAATAGCCAACAAAAAAATCAGATTACATGTCCCCTTGAGATGTCCCTTATTTTCTCCAATGATGGAAAATGTAGCTAAGGATAACCAGCTCTGATTGAAGTCTCTAAAGAAAGAGAGTAAAGCTGGAGTAAATGAATGCTGCTCTGGTTTCCCAGCTGTGCTTAAGGATGTACTATTAGTCTGCAACAGTTTTGGACATGATCAGAGCCACAATTGCAGGCACAGAGTGAACACGTGAATCCAACAGAGAAGAGCAGAGGAAGCTTTGGGGTCAGCTAGTGGCTCTTTTTGCTTCACAGTTTTGAAGTTAGGACTCCTGTTTCCGTACATTTCCTCCTCTGTGTTCCTGGTTTTCATCGAACCTCGTTTTTCTTTGTCTCTGGCTTTACTCCCTGTGGTCATTAAGGAGTGACCTGCAAGGCAGTAAGCGATCTACCGTGAGCAGTTAAGCACCAAACTTATCTTGAATCCCATCATTTACCCTTTTGAAGCAACTGTCTGTCTGTTTAGCTGACTTGGGACTTGAGCCAGCAAATGCATAGCATTGACAGTAGAACTCAACAATGCCAGCTCCCCTGGGCAAGGAATCAGGAGACAGTGGCAAGAAAAAAACACTTGAAAATTGTTAAAAAATAAAATAATTGAAGCTCAAAGTTAGTGGAGTGCCCCAAAATATGACAATTCTTAAGAAACAGCTTTAGCCATTTGGTAGATGCTGTGTAAACCGCATATAGCTTCACTTCTCATGAAATCACGTAACAAAACTAATTCCCTTGTTAAAGGGCTTGGTGCATTCCCATCATTTTAACGTGTCCCTGTTTTCTTATTGTATAGCTGTGGCCCTTGCAGTGTTAATGGTTTTGCTAGCGTGTTCTCTCTCATTCATGCTTTACTGAAACAACATGTATGTATTAACCTTTCTCTAGTTAATGAACTCTTGTGGCTAAGATATGGCTCTAGATTTAGCTGAGGTCAGAAAAGAGAAAAAGTATATTATCATCTGGCAACCTCTAGCTATTTCATGTAAAGGAATTGTTAATTGTACTCCAATAATTGTGTCAAGGCATCTCAAAATGTAAAACCTCCAAACATACCACCATCAGCACAGGGAACTTGTCAAAATGGTTGGTCATTAAAATTCTGGCTGATAATTTTAATTACAGCAGGGAAACACAAAACAACTTTCTTCTATAACTGTGTAGGTAAGCAAGGGCTTTGATCATCACATCCTCATCACCTTTAAAGGTCATCACCTTTAATAATCACAACCCTCTCAGCTGCTCTCCAGTTGCAAAACCAAGCAGAACTACATCCCATTAGAAGTGCATCAAGCCTTTGAGTCAATTCTCGAGGAAAACATAAGGCACTTCTTTGAACCTCTTGTTCTAGATTTATACCGTACTCTAATTTTATCTACAGTCACTGAAATCTCTGTATTTCATTAAAGTAAAATATTTGGATTTAAAACTTTTGAATATTTAAATTAATACTACCATGAGAGTATGCACACATAAATGCACTCACACACATATATAGGCATACGTATGTTAAGTTTTAATTTTTTTGCTATAATCTATAAAACTATCATATAATTTATTGAAGTGCAGAAGATCTATTTTCCCTTCCCTTCTTCTGACAGTTTCTCTCTCGCCCACATGGTTTATATGAATGATATTTATAACAGAGCTGTTTTGATCTGATAGAGCCTCAGTGAATTTACTGCTGTTTCTGTACCAGTGTAACTGAACCTGACAAGAACCAGAAGAATCTGCAGTTTTATTTTGGGCTTTATAGGTTTTTCCTCACTCCCTTTTCTCATGCCTGGATGGGGTCGGCAGCCAAAGGCGACCCGCACATTCTGCAACAACAGATAGCTGTTAGGCTGCAGGAACTGCAGGATGAGATGAATTGCTCCTTTGATCAAAACCAGGGTCAATTTGCCCTGGCTAATAATTGGTTTGTTAACAGAGAAAAAAAAAGAAAAAAAAAAAGAAAAAAGCTGAACAACCGTATTTTTTCTTTACAAAAAGAAATGCAGTATTTCCCTGCATGTAATTAACAATTGTAGAGTTCACAAATAGTACAAGCTGCATTCAACCATTAGCCTTACTGTTTTAAATGCACTGCTGTATCTTCCAAGAATTTATAGGATTTTGAAAACGGATGAGTATTTCCTCTTCGTTGAGACAAACATTTGTTTCTGGTCCTCTTCAGATTTTCTCCCTAACACTGCATATAAAAATGAAACTTGCCTAAGGGCTCTGGATAGCACCTAGGAAAGATTAATATGACTTAGATTTCATCCAACTGTGGAGGACAGCTATTCAGGCACTCACTCAATAAGTAAAGTTTTATTTTAGGGTAAGAACTTGGTAGCTACAATCAAATGTAAAATTGCTTTTAATGGATGTTTTTGTTTTGGATTTTGTCATAAATGTTCTTACACAATAATGCATTTTTGCTGATCTCAAATATAATTCTATTGCAAAAAAATTGCTGTAGAATAAAAATAAAAATAACTGAAGTCTTGTGCCATGCTCTTTTTGTCAAGCTTTAAAGGACTGCAAGCTCAGCTTCCCCGAAGTGCGTGAATGAAACTTCAAGAAACTGCACTCCCAGTAATTCGTACTAGAATCCAATACAAGCTCCTTTTTTTTCAGAATGTATCCACATTTATTAGCAATCACCAGATGGGATCCCAGTGTAACCTCAGGGAAAAAAACTAACGGCTTTCCCATCAAGTCATATTTGGATATGATCCAGTCACTGTTAACATATCCAAATTCATTAGGAACCACTGAATCCAAACCTTGTTTAATGCAAAAAGATACCTGGGAAAGATCCTTTTGGAAATTATTTAATTTCCTTCCAGTGCAAAACAATCTCTAAAAATGTCAGGGCAGACCAGAAGCTGAATTCATTGGTTTACACTTTTGTGCTAGTGAAGTTTCTGACAGAAATAAGACTTTAAAATGTAGAGACTGTCAATGAAAGATAATGTAGTAACTTAAAAATAAAAAAGTTTTAAATGTATTTAGAAGTTTAATTAACATTTGAAAAGATTTTGCAAAAACTCTCTAGCACATTTTATTTTTAATGAAAGCTGGAATTTCAGCTTCTCTGGGTTTTTTGGGGTTGTTTTTTTTTTGTTGTTGTTGTTGTTGTTTTTTCAATCTTTAACCTTTGTTTCCAGACCAATGAATGGCAAAATTCTCATTCACTGGAATTGGTAGGTTTAATTCCAACATATTTTTAATTTATTTGTATAGATTTATGCAAATTAAATCAATTTCTAACTCACTTTTTTTTGGAGTATGATTTTATCTCTATGAATTAAGCAGCACTTATTTTCTGGCAACTTTAAAAATATTTTTCAGTTTTAAATCATATTCTATAGATTTTTTCAACTGTATCATTGTGTGTCTATTTCTCAAATTTCTGTTTAGATAAAGAAACATTGTTTTCTGTGTTTTTCTTACACAGTGGATCTTGTATTCCCAAAATAATTTTTCCCTCTAATTTTCCATTAATTTATATTGTTTGACATTAACTTACTCTTGAAATGCTTAAGATTATTTTATTTTTCTCAGCTTCAATTGCAGTTGCAGGAATGGATGTATTTGTTGTAACAGTTTTTGTTGGTCTAAAACCAAATCTTTTTTTATGTGCATTCCTAAAAATAAAAACACTTTTTGTTTTGTGAATGCACAGAAAATAGTTTTCGTAGTCTCAAAACTTATTCTACCCTAACACAAACTGTTATCCTTTTTGGTGTTTCTGAGGTTCCTTTTAGAATTTCATAAATCTAATTCATTTTAAACCATGTGAAACTGCTGGTTTAAATCATTGCACATCATTACATTTGGACAATGAAAACAACACAGGCATTTTTACTTGTCTCTGGTCAGCTTCACTTCTGGATTTCCCTGACACAGGACCTTAGCTGAAATCACCACGTGGAGATTTTAAAACGCAAATAAAACAAGCAGATATAAAACCACTCTCTTTCCACTGAGTTTCTGAAATTGTCATTAAAGTGCTTCAGTTGATTGATAGGATGCTTTTAAAGAGCCTTCTTTTTAAACACAAAACACTATATATCAGAAAAAAGTCATGGATCCCTTTGTGCACTTTTCTGGAAAAATGACATGTTTAAGGGAAAAAAAATTAGATTGGGGAAGCATTTTCATGAAGTAGCATTTTTAGTATATTTTAAGAGAATAACGGCACTTAGATATAAACATATCATCAGTAAAAACATCAAGTGATTTTATACATTTAAATGCCACTCCTTACTCGGACAGTATGTGACTGCAATTCCAGGAGCTTTTCAGGCAGTAAGGAAAGCGTCGAACCCCAGAGCTCTGGGAATACCCACAGCAAGCTGAGCCCCCCCGGGCGTGGCACTGCTCTGCGACGCGCACGGCACCGCGCGTTCTCCCGCAACTAATGCATGCCCCGCTGGGAACTAAGGATATTTCTTAAACGGAAGAGTATGGCACAGGGTGCTGGCGGTGCGATTCCTCACAGGGCCCGTGAGCCGGGGACACTCCGGGAACACTCCGGGACTGCTCCGGGGCACGCCAGGGCTGCTCCGGGGACGCTCCGAGACTGGCGCTCGCCGGGGCTGCCGCCGCCGCCGGCGCCGCCTGCCGGGAAGCGGCTTCCCCAGCAGAGCCCGGCTCCTGCCCGCCCGCAGGGTCCCGCCGGAACTGTTCCCTGCACGGAGGCCCTCCCGCCCTTCTCCAGGTACCCAGAGGCGGGTCCGGTTAGCGAAGCCACCGACGCATGGTGTCTGTGCCACTGCCCGATTTGAGAGAAGAAATGGCATGGTAGAAGTCGATGCCATCGAGCATGACAACGGATAACCCAGTCTCTCTCACTAGTGAATTCGGATGACGCTGTTATGGACAATGAAATGCTGAGATGGAAATACATTGTGTAGCAGACTTTGCCCTTTGTCCTCCTCCCATCACTGTTACAGGGCAATCACCAGCTGTGGAAGTACAGATTCACTTCCCACTGCTAAGGGTTTCTGTCAGGAGCTGGTTAAGGAATTCAACAAAAAACTTTTCTTCTGAGGGTAGGGGGAACCCAGAAAACCAAAACCCCACAATTTCCTCAAATTCCAACCTCTACAATTAGAAGGGGACGATATTCTGGAGATGAGATTTGATAGCATGCATTAAGGACACGCATTGGCTGTTAACATCTTTCTGGTTGCCTAAGGAAACAGAAATGCAAATTTTGATTTCATTTTTTAAATTTTGTAAAAATATTTCTAAAATACTGGATACATAGAGGACTTAGCAGATTAGTATTTATTTTAAAAAGCAAGCAAAATAACAAAAAGATCCACATGCAATCTTCTCCCCCATGAGAAAAAGAGAAGGCCTAGCGCTTGACATGCACACACTTACCTCTTTAAAAGTAATGGATAAAAACATAGGTGTCTGTATCTAAACACACTATACCCTACATTGGAGCAACAGGTCCTAAAGTTATTACATCAACAGACCAACTTGTAACCTCTCCCATGGATGATCTCACACCCTGGTCTCACACTCAAGGAATTAAACATTTTTTCTCTTCAACATAGTAGCAAGCCAAGGCGCAGATGAGCAGCTCCAGCACCGCAAGCATATGGATCACTCTGGCTGCATTTGCTCTAAAGTGTGGCCAACCTTGTGTTGTTTCCACAAGAATTCAGGCAGACTTAAGGACATTTAGAAGAGAAAAAACAAACAAAGTGTCTGAGGGCACCCAGCTGTGGTTCGGATGGGTCAGTTTGCAGCTCCACCATCACCTTTGCACATAACCTGGGGCACTTTGGCTCCCCGGTTCTTCCTTTATATCGTCTAACAATACCACATTCCAAGTGGGTGCAACAAGTTTAGAAAAAGCATCATATCTTACCTTTCTTAGTTCTCACAAACAATTTACTTTTAAATATCTTTCTGCACATACTAAGGGAACTAACTAGAATTTTGCATTTGTGGTGAGGCTATTCACTAGCAGTAGTGATGATGAACTAAACCTGAGAGACTACAATCAAGATGTTGACGCTGAGCCCTTCTAATCTTTCATAGAAATGTTTTGTGTTCGGTTGCAAGACAAACAGAGGCACAACCAGTAGATCTAAAGAGTTCTTGTTTCAAACACAGGCATCAGAATCCACCAAAGATAAATTTACAGAATATTTATTGTCAAAGTAATTTAAAGATTCAAGGTAGCAAGCTGTACCATGGAATAGCTGTCGCACCTATACATTATGAGTTTGTCACCTTTCAAAAGGGAGATATTATACGTTTCACACAACATGAATGTATGAATGGACCAGATAGGCTGAGTCGGATGAGCCATCATGAGACAACAAACACACTTTTGCTTCCTGAAAAACTATCCACAAACCCAATTTCTGGTTAAAGGCAAAAGTTTAAAAACGCTGTAAAACCTGCATTCAGACTTCAGAGGCCTTGCAAGAAAATTAATTCTGTAGTTAGAGAGAAAGGATACTAAATAATAGTTTGCCAAACAGGAATATAAGTTGTAACTTTCACAGCCTGCTAATAGCTGACTAGATTGCAAACAGAGGAAGTCCGTTTGCTCTGAATATACAAGCACTTCATAAGCTGTCCTCATGCTGCCTGGCATAGCAGCCTTGATACACAACCCCCTCTTGCCACACCATGTACTGTTCCTAACATTTCAAACCTTTTGTACTGATGTATGAGCATCAGACAAATTAGAGACCTGAGAGAGCAATATTTAAATGACTGGGATGAAGCAGAGGAAATAGGGCAAATATCCTCTTCCCATTCTGCCTTCTCTTTTCCTTTAAATACTGTCACTATTGATTAGGTAGAGATCACAAAACTGTAGTAGTGTAGGAAGAATAAAATGACAGTGAAAATGGTGGGCTTGTCACAACTGTGCAGTGTTTATTAACAGAAGGAAGTGGTTAGTTCTTTCTCACTTTTAGCTTGGAAAAAAAAATCCCAATGTCTGTTTCTCCTGAAGTAGGAAATTGCAAGTTGGACAATGCAGCTGGAGAAGGGAAAGGAAAAAGTTGAAAAGAGCCTCTTCCTGCAGCAATGAGCTCTCAGATGGCTCAGTCAGTCCTGCCCTGACACCTTACTCCTAGGCAAGTTAAAATTGATGGCAAAACCATGTCCGGAAGAGAGCGATACATTGTTGCTTCAGTCTCATCCTCCTCACAAATGCGGTAACTCAATTCAGACTGCGCCACCCTGAGCCGCAGACTGCGTTGCACCATCAGAGGTCTGCATGCTAAGGCCGTGGTCCCGTAATGTCTGATACCAGACACATTCACGCTACAAATCAGATACAGATCAGATACCCAGCTTTCATCAAAGTCAGAACCCACGCAGCTGTTCAGGCAGCAGAAGGAAAAGGTAGCATAATAGAAACAGACATACT
Source organism: Oreocharis arfaki (assembly GCA_013398015.1). Taxonomy (NCBI): domain Eukaryota; kingdom Metazoa; phylum Chordata; class Aves; order Passeriformes; family Paramythiidae; genus Oreocharis; species Oreocharis arfaki. The sequence goes on from VZRR01001044.1 coordinate 543,262, forward strand.
CTATAAAGCCTTTGTACAGGACTTCTTTTGTTGTTTAAAAAGTTGTGACCACATATCAGGAGACCATTCTCTGCCACTCCATATGGCCATTACATTCTTCCTCCAGTTCTAAGCAGCCCCAAACTATATTTAGCATCCTCTACAACCACAGTGTCAGCTGTAGATAAGACTCCAATACTGTGCCCTTCATTGAGAAACACTTTCAAAACCCCCCCATCCACTGCACTTGCTTGACCTGTCCCCAGAACCTCTCCCCACCTTCACAACGCCGTACTGCACAGTGGCCACACCAAGAGGCACTAATGCCACAGGAGGAGAGGGGGCTCATGAACTAGGACAGTCTCACACAGCCCCGCCTTCACCAGCCATTTCTTCTTGGTCTTGTATTGCCTCCTACTGACACTGCATTCTGTACAGTAAGGCTGTAAGACAATCTAACTGAAAAAAATGGGGAAAATAGGAATATTTTCAGTGTATCTTAGCTAATCGGTCCCCCAACCAACTTACCTACTCAGTGCAGAGGCATCGCAGGGCAGGAATGAGTTACCAGAAAAGCCCAGGAACTGAGCCACCAGTGCTGCCAGTTATTTTAGGCATCTCAAATAATTCACTTCAAAAATCCTTTTTGACTAGGTCAAAAAGGGCAGACCTTGTCATCTTCTCAAGAAACTGTCAACAACCTGCAGGACATTTAGCAATTTGCTAATGCAATTTTTATATTGTATAAACACATGCACATCTTACGCACATAAACATTTCAATAAAATGACAAAATTTAATTCTTTCAATGCTGGCTTTTATGCACATAGTTTAAAAGTATCTGCACTATTTCCCCTGCCTTCTCTATCTAGGTCCAGGAAATACAGCTACCACAGCACTTTGCAGGTAGGTGGCAGAGTCACAGTGGCAGGAAGTTGCAACTAAGTGGTTTCATAATAACACAATTACAGAATTGTAATTGAACAACTTTGACAGTGCCATGTAAGTTATACACTTTTAGACTTCCATCAGTTTTTTAATTAACTGCAACCTTTTCTCCCTCAATCCCAACCTAAAGAACTTTTTTTAATGTAAAGACCAATGAATTACGGTATTCTTAGAATACTGTTTAGAAGCAGATCAATTACTTCTTTGAAAATCCCTCTGTGAATTTTAAAATATGTATTTCAGTCAAAATCAATTATGTTTAATTTCTATTGGAAGGAAACATGACTTTTCCATCAACTCAAACAGAAACATGTTTCAGATTCAGCAATAGGAATCAAATACTCAAAGGCAACTAAAAATTTGGTATTTCCATCCAAAAAATAGAGTTGGTGAAAGCAGATCTAAAACAAACTCCAAATACAAAATTACAGTATCCACATATACTAAGTATATGTTTAAATCCTAGAAAGAAGAATTTCCCTGCTGTATCCATGACTCCACCTCCGAGGTTACATCCATGCTGCATGTTTAGCCAGATTCCTGCTGTCTGTCTACAAGTAAGCTTTTAGCCTGGATTACAGATGCCACCCTAACAGGCTCTCAAGAATGTCTCCTGGCCCTCAGAGAGCTCTGCCTCACATAAGCGAGGTATGACATTGTACACAATACACTGGTACTAGACTACGAGATTATCTTTCAGTAAAGACAGGGGTTTACTCCTTCCTTATCCTCCATTTCACCTCAAAAATCAAACAGGATGTCTTAAAATATCTGCAGTTTAAGTGAACATGTTTGACTTTATCCTGGACACCATGAAGGAAATACCTCACACAGCCAGTATTGTTTCAGGAAGGAAGCAACTTCTAAATAAAAGATCTGTGCAGCGTCTGCCGTCTTTCACTCGAGAGTCAAGTTCTTAATCTGGTCACAAAAGCAGCTGACTAATAAATCTGTACAACAAAGCTCAGGGTTAGGTCATAAAAGTGCAAATAAGCAAGACTATTCAGTTATGAAGGTCATTTTCTCTTATAGAGGAAGCAGAAGAGGCAGCAGTGAAACAACTCCGGAAACAGCACAGGGTAAGGCAAGCGCACCGGTGGCAGGCTCAGTGAAGATGAGGCAGAGTATGGCTGCGCACCTAAAGAACGAGAACAAACTCACTTTGAACACCTAAACAGGAGTACTTTGCCAGTTTGATCATCTCCACTCACGAAAAGCAGCCTGCTTTCCCACTGGGCGCTGCTTGATAGTCATCTGATTTACAAACATGTCAAAAACAGCACTGTGCTTACTCTATAGAAAAAAAAGTTTGTTTTTTCACACTTAAGCCCAAGAAGCTCCCCCCCTCAACTCCCCAAAGCATGTATTAAGCAAAATTAAGCTTACATTGTTACAATAGTAAATAAATACAATCTCACTGTTCATTCCATTTCACTCCTGGTTAAACACATCCATAAACACTTTCCTTCACATGAATCAATTTTAAAGTAGTCCTAATCTACATGCCAACATTTAGGTAAGTGTGATACCAAAATGTAGATCCATTTATCTAGTAAGACCAAAAAAATTGACCGCAGCAGCTGTTTTTATCAACTAGCAGGGCTTTCATAAACTTAATGGAACTATTTTTAAAGTACAAAGTTATTAATGGCATATAATTTGGTAATATGTGACCTGTATATCTTACCAAGTCATTAACTGTCAACTTATGTGAAAAGACAAGACACATTCGTTTTTCCTTTAACCTTTGTCTTTGTAGTTTTTTATGTGAGTACCTTTCCCCTAACAATACTAATTACTGTATTACTGTACACTGTATTTTTCCAGAAAAACTTAATTTTCTATCACATTGAGCTCTTCTTACTGTGTTTTAGCATACTACAACCTAGTGTAACTAAAAAAATAGATCTTCTTTCCTATGCCCAAGTTATCACAACAGATACAGATAACAATTTGTCAGTAATTACAGAATGCGGATGGCATCCTGGATGAAGCTGGACAAAGGTTATGCCCGGTACCCATAAGTGGTACTTGAAAAGGCAACATACTGCAGGGTTGGTACTGTAATTATTTCCATCCTTGAAATGAGAGACATTTTAAAAACACAAGCTTTCAGGGCAACTAACTCTTGCATCTGTCATCACATGTTATTGCACAGTAATAGGCACCCAACTGTAGCTAATCATATAAACGGTGTCTGTTACACAATCATGCAGTATTTTATCCTATGCACACATTGTAAAGCATGATAGGTAAGTACCATTTTAAGAGGAATAAAAGGCTACTGAAAATACATATGGAAAGGAAAATGCTCATTTACTTTATCAAAACTTAGAAAAGATCTTTAATAAAACTATTTTATTTCCATTCTGTGCACTTGCATTCTCTCATTTTAATAATAAAAGAATCAGCCATACTTTCACTTATTTAGTACCTACAATATTTCTTTTGCAGACAACAGTGAAATATTTTGTTGTTCTCTTTGTGAATTTATGTCAGACCAACACTTTCTCATTTTACCTGCAGAATTTTCATGAGGCCCCGATGTCGTTTCAGCATAAAAACTTTGGAGTTAGATATGAAAGTACATTTTTGTTAATTACCAGATGTTAAAAGCAACACAAGTCAGTGCAACATATTTTACAGAAGGATTTAAAGGATACAGCGTGTTTACAGAATCCTTTGGTTATATTTACTAAAACACAAGTTACACTGACAAAGACCAAAGTACAAAACACATTTGGTTTAATTACTTTTAGGATTTCCTTTACTGTTTTCAGTGTTCACAATATAAAAGATGAAGACCCCCATCCCCCAAGAAAATAGATAACCACAGGCAATTAGTCTATCCAAAGGCACTCAGCTTGCTTTTTAGGTTTGACAGACACCAAGCTGCTATTTCTTTCATCATTTGCTGGACAAACAGTCTCTTCAAAAATTCACTCAACACAATAAATTATACTCAGTGACCAAGCACAAAATCTCATGAATTTATGTGGGAAATTTATTTTGTTAAATAAAATATTCATGATCTTACAAAACTCATTTTACCACACGAGGCCTTTGGCCAATTTTGATTTTTTTTTCCCTTTAACACGTTGAGCCTTAAGCTTCTTTCTTTGCCTGGAATTCATCCATATTGGGTACTGTCCATGCTGGTCTAGAAGAGTTTTTTTGTTTCGCTTATTATCCAGCTCCATTTTGCAGTCATCTGAAAATGAAAAGTATTTATAGTGAGTAAAATATCCGAATCAGCTCCATGGAAGCTATTTTGTTACTAGATTACCTAAATGATAAAAATATTCCTAGACACAATAGTATTTGTACATACTGAAGGGTTTATAAATTGAAACCACTTTCCAAACCAATGCAACTGCAACCCAGGAACTTGAACAATTGGTAGTAAATGTGCAATATTTCTCCTAAATGCCATGACTGAGCAAAGCAACTTATTCTTTAGTCTGTTCCAATCCTGTGTCTAAGAACATCGTATGTTCCATCACGAAATCCTGCATGAAGCCATAGGCTTACTGAAACATATGCACAATTACACCTCTTTTATGATGTAGTGTTTAAGATCTGTTCTAAAAATTTTTTTTGAGTGGAAGATGAAGACAGGTAATAAGAACAGTAAAGAGAAAAGCTGAAATACAATGACAGTAGGAAGTATCAGACAGTGATGCCACACTTGCCTTAAGGAGTGAGAATCACATCAGGTCTAACACATGTACAGGCAGAAAGAGAGGATTAATCTCTAGGATCGGGAAGACTGCCCATGACATGGTCACTCCCAAGAACGGCGTCACCAGCTGGGTAACACCTCATGAACGTCATGTCTCAGTGAGATAAAAAGATTCAAGAGGAACACCTTGCTAAACACTGACTGGAACTGTGCTCTGTAATTTCATTCCAACCTTGTTCCCAAACCGTATGTGTGCAACTCAAGCCTTTACCACAGGTTTTATGGAGAGGAATAAAAGACTTTTATGTTGTGCCTGTCTGACATTGGGAGACAAAGCTCAGGAGGAAAAGGCCAACTTGCTGCTTCAATAGTTGAGGCAGATAGTCTACAGGAACCCGCACCAGAGACGTGCTTAAGGAGCCCTAAGCTGGGGTACAAATCCTTGCAATCAGTAGAGAATCAGCACAGGTGGCAGAACCAAAACCCTATCCAGCATGGGACAGGCAGCAAGAAGTTCCAGCTCCAGAAACCTCTCAAGGTGTCAGAGAAATGCAACATGAGACCTTCTTAACAGCATGGTTTTCCAAACGGCACAGGAGATCCAGCCTCCAACAACACACCACCAAAACACCCAGCACCACGTACAGAAGCTGCTTCTCTGACTCCCGTCCTATCATACATCATCTTAATCTGTTATAAAAATTTGGAATCCAAAGAAAGGACACCCACAATAAAAGTCAGCTGCAACATAAATTAAATGAATACTCCTGGAGTAAAAACACCAGTTCACATGGAACAATGTTTCTGTTGTATTTTGCAATCGCAAAGATGCTGCAGGAATCAGTAATAGGAAGAAACCCACAGAAGAGAAGTCATTCAAGGACATAAAGAAAACCTGTCAAAGGGTTAGACCTATCTAGACAACATGTCTACCAAAGACAATAAGAGAAAAAAAAAGCTATAAAATCGGTTATTGAAGCAGACTCAATATCCATGATTACCCTGAAAAATATGTGCATGCCCACAAAGTTTGAAAAACTGCTACAGACGCTAAGCAGACCTCACATTATTTTTTTCCTAAAAGGAAAAACTGAAAAAAAAATTCACAGTGTGCTGTAAAAAATACCCTAAAGTAACACACTAAGATGTCTGTAATATATACCTATATACTTCCTTTGGCTGGAAAAGTATTTATCTGCCTGTGGAAAGTACATACTACGGGTGAAATTTTTATCTACTTTACTTCTTGAAACACTTGGTGACGCAAACTCCCTTGTGTCCACAGCTGGTCCTGAAAAGTCCTCTCAAAGAAGACACCATTATTTTCACAAAACTTGTAGCTGTTTTTGTGAAATACGTATTTTCTTAGGTATTTCTAAGGCTGCTATCTCTCTGCAAAAGCCAAGTGAAATTGAGCACCTGTAGAGAAGCTGCCAGCAGAGCTGGAAGAAGGTGTAGGAATGACGGACAGCCATGCATTTGCTCCAGAAACCAGGTTTAAGGTAATGATTTCTCCTTCAATTTCAGCATCAGAAGTCCGACAATCTTCCAAAACATTCTGGAAATTCAATTTAACAATTCCTTAAAGAACAACTTTTACACCTGGTTTGTAGGGCAAATCAGAACCATGGATAAAATTACAAATTATACTTGAAACTACCCTTAATTGGGCAAGTATTTTTATATACTGTTCCATTTCCAGTATCAGAACATCTTAAGTGGCACAAACTGGAGAATCAAAAAAGGACTGATGTAGTTTGGACGCCGTTTTTGGAAAGAGGTGTCTTTCTGACTCCTATCCAGTACGCAGCTATTTAAAACCTTTGGTTCCACTTCCTGAGTTACTTCCTTTACAGACTGCATTTTATTCCAAGCACAAAGAGGAAGATGGCATTATCTGTAGACACCTAACACCGCCCACTCCTGCACCATGTGCAATGCAACACTAATTAGTATTCAGAAACCGGGCCAGTACTACTCCAACCCCAACTTCCGTATGTTTAGTAGCCTCCTTAAATTAGGGCAGTTTGGCATCAAATATAACGCTGTGATTGGAACAACTGCTAAGTGGTGAATCTGCACTCACCTGATGTTGTCAGAGATGTCTCTCCATAAGATACATTACATACTTTACACACTAAAATCAAATGTTAATGGCATTGTTCCACAAGAGACCGGATGCAGTATGGATGCCAGTGTTGCGAAACACACCAGATTCAGTGTTTTAGCTTTAAAAGACAAGTTTTCCGACTCACTGATCTCAGCCTGTAATAACCATACGCCTGATCCCGGGGGTGAAAGTCACAGGGTCAGTAACAACACTGCAGGACCTCCCGCACCTGGGCGACTGCAGCTGGGAAAACCAGCCAGAGCGCAACTCACCCCTCTGCTCCAGGACTTTCTCGGGGGGCAGCACGGTCGCCACCTCCTTGACCTCCTCCATGATGACATCCGCTTTGGTTCCCAGGATCTTCTTCAGCCTCTCCAGCTCCTTGGGCGCGTTCTTCTTCCTCTTCTCGGCCCGCATCTTCCTCCTCCATTTGCTCCTCAGGCTCTTCGCCATGTCCTGCGGGGAGGGAAGCGGGAGCGGTGAGGGCGGGCCGCGCGCACACGGGCCGCGCGCGCCCCGCTCACCGGCCGCTCACGAGGCCGCCACGCACACTCGCGCAAGGCCACGCTGCCCACCCGCGCATGCGCAAGCTGACGCGCCCGGCCTCCCGCGGGCGTAGGCGGGCCCTACCGTAACTCTCCGAGCGAGCGCGCAGCCGCCTTCCTGGTTCGCGCCTGTGCGGCATTGTGTCCAGCCAGCTCTGCGCGGCCAGGGCGAGGGGGGGACAGGAAAGGATAAACATGTGTTCCATCACAACGTAAAAAGCAAGGTTTTATTCTTAGCTCCTGCCCCGCTGTTCTGAATGAAACCCTAGGGCAAAGGGAGGGACCATCACACTCGCTCAAAGCCATTCGCAGTCGTACTGCAACAGCCTCACGGCAAGCGCAGTAGGTCACAGCGTGGGGCAGGAGAGGCGCGCACCTTTGCCCAAGGACTGCATTCTTCGCCGCTCACCTCTCACTGACAGCACACGCGAGCAGCAACAATCCCTCACTGAAGAGGAAGGAAGAAAGCCTTTCAAAATCGTTTTTACATTGCCTGCCGCTCTGGCTTCTCCACAGCGTGGAAAGCAGCCACCGTCACAGCACCTCTACAGTACCAGCACCGACCAGTCTGCAGCGTTCATTCTCAGCACCCTCAAGTTCTCCAGTCTCAGCTGCAAGAACAGACTAAAGGCTTTCCAGTTTTTATTGACACACAATGAACTTTATTATACACAAGTTGATAAAATGCCATAATCAATCTCCACATGATTTTTCAGAACACTGAATGATAGGCAATAAATAATACTAAAATGAAGAACGTTCCCTTTAATTGTTTTAACACCCTCACAGCTTGCATAGTGACAGCCCTTAACAAGGACAGAGTATCTCTGTCAGAGACAGCATTCCATTTGACCAAACAAAAACTAGAAAAAAAATCTAGTTTACAGTAACATTGCACAATGGTATACTCATGCTACCCTTATGCGGTACACAAACGAATGATCAATTCCAAAGGAAACATTTTCAGCAGCTACAGAACAGCACGGAAGCTTACTCTGGAGCAACCAGCAGTTGGCAAAATTTTAATCATTAATTATGTCAATTGCGAATTAAGTGATTAAAAAAGTGACTGTAATGATGACAGCATGTTAACTACATAAAAGACATGGTCTGGAGAAGCACTGTAGCTATGTAAAAAGCCATTTTTCCTCCTAAGGAGGGATCAATATTCTCGGAATGCAAACATAATAAGGATTCAGTCTTTAGAAGGCAGAACTACTGAGTTTGTAGATCATCCAAATGCTTAACTTTAATTGTGCTGTAGTCAAACCACATCGCTTTTGACTATTTTTTATTAAATGCCTCCAGAAAACGCAGCAGGTGTAAGAACAGATTTATGATGTCCAAGTAGAGATTGATTGCAGCCAGTATGTACTCTTCAGGGGACAATTTGTGCATCAGCAAATGAGTGTCATAAATAATAAATCCACAGAACAGAAGGGATCCAGCAGCAGCAAACACCAACTCTATCGTCTCACTATAGAAAAACAGCTGGAGGCAGATAAAACATCAAAAAGATACTTGTGAATTTCATTTTTTTTTAATATTAAAATCCCTGCATTATGATATGCCACATTTAAAACACAGTCTTTCTACTGTTATGTACACAAAACCACAGTATTGCGATATTTCAATGCTCTTATTCTATATGCTCTCCAGTCACACAATCTCTGAGTAAAAGTGCCTCCACTTAAGAGGGAGGAAGCTCTGCTCTCCAGAAAACCAACAGCGGAACAACTAGAAAACCAAAATACAATTAAATCCCCAAATTTTGTCAATCAGCCCAAACACCCCTTTTATGTTGGCAAGAACAGCACCCAACAAAAATCTAAATTGGAAATGTGTGGTTAAAAGATCACCACCATGATCTAGAACAGTAATGGATCTGGTTAGGAATTTTCTTTCATTAAGCTATATTGCGCTGATGCAAACCTTTTAGTTATACTAGGACTTAGCAAAAGGTCAGGCTCTGAGCGACCTAATCTCAGTGGAAGGTGTCCCTGCCCACGGCAGGAGGGCTGGAACTAGATGATCTTTAAGGTCCTTCCCACCCCACACCATTCTGTGATTCTATGAATATCTTTTAACTGTGAACACGAGGTATCTTACCCTCAAGAAACCTGAGAAGATTAAAATCCACAAACAAGCGAAGAGGCTGAAAGAAAATAAATTACACTGTGATGAACAATGCTTTCTTTTAGACTTAACTTGAAACAGCCTCCTTCCTTATAAAATGTCTTCACAATGTATTTGGCAAGTAAATGTCTGGAATTCTTAGATGCCAACTGTTCACTGGTGTCAGCAGTAAAAGTTTTATAAAACTGTCAAAAGTAATGTTCTAACTTTAATTTTATTTAAAGATTTGAAGCAACTGCTTTCTCTCTCAGCGAAAAATCTAGGTAAACTAGTTTTTAAATTATTTTAAGATTGATAATCACTGAAAAGAATTTACCAAGAGATCAAAACTGGGTAAAATTAATAATTTAAAATAAATAACCCTCACCATTCCCTTGAAGCAGGTTCTGTTGACCTGTATTTCTTATTATACCTGCAAAGCTTGCTTTAAGAAAGAAAGAAAAGAAAAAAACCCTTAAAAAATATTCTAAAAATCATCAATATGACAACATACCCTGCTCCAAATTTGCTGAAGTCTCTCTTTGACTGCAAGGTATATGCAGTCAATCCAAGAAATACAGCAGTAGTAAGAATAAAGGCTTGCAAGACGATGGAGACATCATAGAAACTCACTACAAACAGAAAAAGTAATCTGTCAATTAAAGAGCACTACACTGTGTATTTGCTGAGTTATCTTTTGAGGAAACAGAAATTTAAACTTAACTGTGAACAAAATTAAGTAAATTATGCCTGAACTTGTCTTTGCATTTCAAATTCCTGATCACAGGACTCAGAGACCTTGCACTAGCTAAGTTTGACAGTTATTTTATAGCTGTAGTTTCTTAAATGTTAATAACAGGTCTTTCCTACTCAGAATTATAAAAACACCAACAAAACAAAACAAAAATATTTTAAGCATAGATAACAGAGATCTTAAGGAAAAAAACTACCTGAATTTTTCATGATACTGCAACAAGGTGAAAAATAAAACAACCCCCTATAAACGGTCAAAGTTTTGATTAGGGGACAGGAGGGGAAAGATAGCAGAAACAAGTGCAACCTCTTTCTTCCCTCCTTCCTCCTCGATCTCTCCTTTCCCTAAAACAGGAGATCATAAGCCACAATGAAGAGGTTTCATCCTATGCTATAGTTCAAGGTGATGCCATGACTTGACTGCACACTGCCTCATTTCAACCCAGACCATGAAGTACAGAACTCTCCAAACTCAGATTCCCTTCAAGGAAATTGAGGGGGCAGATAGGAATGTTTCAACTTGAAGATCAGCTCTGCTGAGAGCTGAACATTACGAAAAAGAACATTTTTAGCTATACTGAAAGAATGGATTCCCCAACTCATTTCTCACTTCAAGTTTATGCAGTTTCATTTCTCAATCAGAATCCAGCTTTCTCCCTTGATTCCCTGGTTTTGCTAAACTCCTATCACTGTCATTAAATTTTTCAAACAGGATTCATTATCATTTTAGTCACATCTAGAAAACCCTAATGGCAATTAATACAACATAATGGATTCCTTTTCCAGATTCTTTATGGAATCAGACAATAGGATGGCTACTATTTACCTGTAATGGCAACTGTCAGTGCTTCCAGTAGCGTCTAAAAAAAGCAAACGCAAAAAAATAGAAGGATCAGAAAAAAATCAAACCATAAAACACTTACATGGAGATTTCACATGCAATAACTCCCATTCTGCTACATAATCCCAGCATGTATTACATTAGGTCTCCTGGTAAATCTTTGTGTATGAAAACATGATTAATTTTCAACAAGAAAATGACAACCATACTGTCTTACTGGGCTGGAAGTTGCATTACATAAAAAGAGTACAATACAAAGTGAAAATGAGTGAGAGACTGCCCCTATAGAAAAATGTCATTTACATTTTCTACTGTAAGTGCACAGCATTCATATTACACTTCTTACAAACTATTCAAGGGGCTATAAAATTAATGCACTTTTAGTATCTTGTTGGACAGCTGTCTAACAGTGTCTGCATCAGTTTCCTTTCCACACTTATCCTTCAAGCAATCTGTTTACTTACACAGCAAAGCTGTCTTTCTGTTTTATCACAAATACAATTTAGGCAACTCTTAAAGCATCAAATTCTAATTGAGCTACTGTGACTTCTTTTCAGAAGACTGATTTGCTACATAATCCAAAATATCCAAAAGCAACTGTTAGCCTGGATCTACATATTCACAACATCAGGCAGAAGACTGAAATTTGATGACAGCTCTGACTGACCTGCCTGTGCTGGAAACATGCTCAGAATTTAGCACCAAAAAGACAAAAATTGGAGAAACAGACACATACGGCTGGTTTGGGTCTCTGCTGGAGGCTGTCCATTAAACAATTTAGGTAACAGGAATGCCTTCTCCTTTCCTACTGAGCAGGTCCATAGAAAAAAATCCCTGACACCAAAAGAACAGTGAGAGCAGATAGAGAGATTTCTACACACACACAAACCCTTGCTCAAACTAGTTCCAAGTTCTAACACTCTTTCTAAAAAGATGCTGAAAGAAACCTGAAGTGGCTGCTATCTAGGAACAACCTGTGGACAGAATCTCCAAAAAGTAACTCAGACCTTCATAAATATATAAGATGTCTTTCAAGGAATACAAGAAAAACAAATGACATACCCCTAGTTTCAAGGAACTAATTACAATGCAAGATATTCTAGGGATTATTACATTGAATTAATTAATCACTTAATAATTTAGTTGAATTAAACACTTACAAATCCAAACAGCAGGTATAAATTAACAGGGTGCTGGTGTCTGTAGAGGGTCAGTGCCACGATTACAGCCAGAGATCCAAACCCAGATATCAAAAGCAAGGCAGGCCTGTAAAATTCCATATAAAAAAATGTAATCATACTTAAATATCTGGAAGACTATGGAACAGTTCATATAAAACCAATTTTTAAGTGATCACCTAGAAAAAGATAACCAAAGTAAATGTAATACAAGTTTACAATAAAACTGTTCTAAAACATATTAGTACAGATGATCAGTTAAAAATAGTACAGTGACAAGTAAAGACAACTTTTTCATACTAAAGCTAAAGATTGCCCAGGAATCCATTACCTGGAAATGAACACATACAAAGAAGAAAATCCATCCATCCAAAGTAACAGTACTAAAAGAGTACTAAAAGTATATGTAATATTTTGCCTGTTGTGAACTCCTCATTCAGAGGACAATTTTCCATAAGAACCTGAATGCAACAAACATGGGCACTAACTGCACCCAAGAAGGTCAGTACTGACCAGTAAGTATTGCTAAATCATTCAGGTAGCCCTCCAAGGAAAAACGGGACCAAGAGCAAACACAAAATCACAACAGTTTTAAGTGAGCAGGACAATTTTAAATTATCAGATTTAAGTAGAAAACTGTAGTTTTACAACCACTGTTGTATACACTGTACGTTATACAGAAACTGAAACTTTCATGCAATGTTCAATCCTCCTTTTTTATTTGGGCTTTGAAGTGAAAGTAAAAGTCTACAAGTGCACTTGGAGGAAAACAGAAACTAGATTCAGTGCTGTCCTCCTTTCCCAGCTGTTCTTTTTCCTGGCCTGTTCACCGCAGTTTGCATTTTGAGACTTGGTATTTTATCATGAAAATCTGAGAGGCAAGAAGAAACAAGAACACAGGAATTTAAGCAGACTAATTCTTTTGGTGGGTGGGAGGGGTTAAGGGGAAAAAGAAGACGGGAGAGGGAGGAAGAGGTACAAGACAGGATTCTGCTTTTTGGAACAGGCATCTATAAACAACAGCAATTCCAAAGAGATTCTAAAAGTACTTAGACTGTAAAAAAGAAATGTCAGTAACTGAGATGTTCTGCAACTCATGTAGAAGCATAGCATAAATATTAAAACAAGGACTATTAATAATGCATGGATTAAAATAAACAACAACAACAATAAATAATAATTTTCATTAGTAATAGTTTTCCATAGTAAACCAAGGAGAAAAATGTCAGAAGAAAACTTGCTCCCTAATCAAGTTTAAAAATATCTATTAGAGAATTAAAACACAGGTTATAAAAATGATTAGGAAGACTGAAGTGTAGCAAAAAGCTACATAAATTATACTTAACACATGCTAAAGAGCTGAATTTCACCTTAGTATTTACCTCTCATGAACAAATGCCTGCACTCCAGTAGAGTATAGGAAAATTGCAGATGTGACTGTGGTCAATAGAACTTGAACAGAAAGAATGCTGTAGACTTTTCGTAGAAACGCTGGAATAAGGAAAATAAAAATGAAATCACTTTTAACTTACACTTAACAAGTTCAACAGTAAATCAGATACAAGTTTTCATTTTCATAAGGAACTGCTATTAAGTCATAGTGAAAAAGCACAGAATAAAGCTGTAAAAAGCCATTTTACTTTAAAAAAAAAAAAACAGTATTACAGCAAAATTACATTTATTGCTGGACATCATTATTTAACCATTAACAATGACCAAAAAAGAAATATAGAAAACATTTGCAAGGAATTTACTTTGGGTTAGTTTAAGACCTACATACACCCATTCTCACTATACTAACAGCGCACCTTCTCCATCATGTTACTGGTGCCTAATGGACCTAACAGAGGATTAACATGGAAGGCAGAAATACCCATAAAAGTTTAAAAAGGTGAAGTTTTGACATTAATGTTTATTTGATTGCCCTTCCATCATATTAAGTATCATTTATCATCATTTACAACTTGCATTGTACTGAATGATTATCCACAGGCACAGACTGCTGGAAAAAAATCCTAGAATTAACAGGCTTCTTAATTCTAGAATTATCAAAAGCAAAGTGTAGTTCAAGACATACAGATACATCATAAAGATATTCTCTGTTCTGAATAAAAGGAGACCAACTCCATTTAGGCAAAATGCTGTGGAACGAAGAATAAGCTTATAGGAAAAACATTCAGTCATTAATAACACAGTCTTAAGTTTAAGAGCACATACTACGAGGAACTGAATTACCTCCTTGCAGCAGGTAAAGTAAAAGACACTCGTAAGCCATGAAGGACTGGGGCCTACTTTGTCATAATAAACTGACCAAACCTAGATATAACCTCCTAGCTTGCAAAGCCTTCTCCCCACATTACTAAATGCAATTTTGCTAATGGCATTATCTGTTTCATACCTCCTATGGCACACCCTTTATTCTTCAAAGATGATAAAACTGTATATTAAAAGGAAGAGGTCTCTTGATTATCAGAAATAAATAAAAAATTTCACAGCACGCAGCTGGTTTTATTCCAAAATGTGTCCAGTAGCACTGTTCAGGAAGGATTACTGATTAGACACATTCTACAAGAGTACTCAATGCATTTGGGACCTGCACATGAACAGCAAAGCAGGATTTCATGGACATTAGTATGACCTCTTAGCACACCAAATGCTGCAGTGGAAGAGACAAAAATTTTAACACCTCACAGAAGAAATTAAAATCTCTCAGTCTCATGGTGAAACTTCCGTAATTACAGACACCAGTTCTAGAATATATGAATCACAGAATTAATACGGTTGGAAAAGACCTCTGAGATCACCGAGTCCAACCTATGACCGAGCATCACCGTGTCAGACAGACCATAGCACCAGCTGCCACGTCCAAGCTTTCCTTAAACACCTTCAGGGAGCTGCGTCTCTGCAGGTACTATGCATCTCATACATCATGTTTGGACTCCAAGATCCATCACACTGGACAAAATCAAGTCTGAATCTACACCGGGTGCCGGGTACACCGGGTAACCCCTCTCAGGAGAAGACCGACCCCCTTCACGGTTAAATGACAAAGCCTTTCCCCGGCCGCGGTCCCTCACGCTTGATGCCTAACCTGGACTAAGTAGCGCCCTGGCTCCGCACTCACAGCCTTTACCCACGTTAAAACACTGCGCAGAACCTGACTGCAGCTCAAGGCCGGAGGCGACTGGGGTATCACAGAGGCACCTGCTGGGAGCGCAGGGCGCGGCATTCTCTGGCAGCCCCGCCAGTGGGGGCAAGGGGGACCTTTCCGCAAGCGCTTGGGGGGGCTAAGGCGGGGCCGCGCGGCTCTCCCACTCATCCGCAGTCCCTACCCATGCGGATGTGGACGCTGGCCGAGGCCACGTTGCTGCCATAGTTGAAGTCATCCTCGATGGAGCTCCGCGGGTAGCACTGCTCCGCCGCCATGGCCGCCGCCGGTCTCCACTTCCGGGGGGCGCGGCCGCGCTGCGCAGGGCCCGGCAGGGCGCCCCGCCGAGCGGCCGAGCGCGTCGATCGCGCGCGCCGCCTCCGTCCCGAACGCCGCGTGCTGGCTGTGTCTAATTTGGGTCTGCGGAGTGTGGAGAGGAAGGGCCGGTGACTGAGAAAACGCTGCCCTCTCGCTGGTTTTCACCTCTGATCCCCTTCTGCCTGCTCACCGGGCGGTTCTGCGGCCGGCTGCGGCTGTGCACGGTGCGGACACGCACCCGCGCTCAGCGGTACGTGGTGGAAGCGGCGTCGGGGCCGGTGCTCCCGGCAGCCTGAATCCCACAGAGATGAGCTCCACTTCTGGAAACCTTTAATGCCAAGCAGAATTTTACCACGGCGTTCTCCTAGTTTCGTGTCCTGTCCTTCAAACTCAGTGTAATTTAATTTAATTTGCTTCTGCAAATTAAAAAAACCCAACTTCTGCTTTAATTGAGCAGAAGGCAAAGATGCCCAGCGTTTCTCGGGCGTCACAAAGCACTTGGTACAGTCGGACCTGACGGTAGCTCACACTGAGTAATCACAAAAGCTGGGATTTGGGGATGTGGATGAGGGGAAAGCAGTAGGTTATTTTTTTAACTTGTGAATGTTATCTAAAGCATGCCAAGAAATTGAAGTGACAGACACTTTAGAAATATATGTAATAGATTAGGTTAGAAGTGCTTTTAAAAATTGGAAAATAGTGGTCTGAACTGTATTCAGGTTCTCAAGGGAGAAGTAAATAAATTCCATGATTTTGTGATGAAATAATCTTGAGCAGTTTTTCTACTGAGTCGACTTAAGATGCTACATTTCATTTGCAGAGACAAGAATTATGAGCATGACTTTATATTCTGGGAAGTATTTATGATTTTCCCAGCATCATTTAGCATTTTTAGTTGCTGCAGAGTAGGGTCTTTCAGTTTAAATCCTGAATTTGGAGCTTTATGCATTGTTTGCACTGCTGAATAGTAACTGTTCTGAAACAGTTATCCTGTGTGCTTTCTTGCATCTGCCTCTGCAGAAGAACAACACTGATGTTCTCCCAGAAGAAGCATTTAGAGTTCTGGTCAAGCATCTGGTGTTTTCTCCTAATACATGCAATGCTGTTTTTTAAAAAATGCCTCTTATAGGCATTCTGTGTGAGAGACCGAAAATTTCAGAGCATTGCCACAGAGTCAACTCCCTCAAGTAGTTTGAGACTTGAGACGATTGAAGGACAGACATAATAGTAGCCTTCAAATATTTTTTATAAGGCCGTTTCAATCCTCCAGCTGTGAAGAAAGTGTCACATAAGAGGTAGCACAGCTTAAACTGCAGTTGGGAAGATTCGGGGTGAAAACTCGAGTACTTTCAAGAGTAATCAGGGTAAAGCTGTGGAATAGTTAGCCTGGGGTTTAGGCACAGGCTGGGAGATAGGAGATGGCAGGAAGCAGGTATGTGAGCCTTTTCACTCTCACACACTCACCTCCTGTGTGGAAGATGTTGGTCTGATGTAAGCCACCAAGAATCAGTAATGAGCTTATTCGGCAAGGCAAAAGACAAGGCAGCAAAATCACCCAGTGACGCCACTGAGAAGCACAATCTGCCAGAGTTGCTGCAGATGGGCATGGAAAATTATTTACATCTGCAATACTGATAAAGGCTGTGATTTTCATGCCAAAAGAGAGCATCATTCTTGTCTTAAGGTCTTTCTTGTTACTTGCAGGCACATGCAGAATGCACTGTGCTGTGCAGTTCTTTGGAGTGACTGTACTGAATGAACATTTAATGACACTGAGTCTAGCTGAGTGCTTTCGATGTCTTTGCAATTTTCCATTCCTCACTTGGGAAAGTATACCTTGTAAAATGCTAAATATGCCTTATAAAAAGGAAAGTATGTTTTATATTCCCTTTCTTTTCTGTATTTGATGTTTTCATAAACATACCTCCACACACTATTTTTATTTGAAACCACAGCAGTCCCACAGTGACTCACTTAGGACTGGCTTGACGCTCCCACTCCCTGTGTGTGTGTGCAGGGGTGAAAGAGCTTTCTGTTCTCCCAGGTTCTGGTCTGGGCTCTGGTGTGGGGAAAGGAAGCTCGCTGTCACTGGAGGCCTGGGTAAGGACCATGAGCTCCTCTGTGCCTTTTGTCTGCCTTATACATAATCGGTGGCTTTGCTGGAGAAAATCCATCTGTTGCTCAGAGGTACTTGAGAAAGGTACTTGGAGCAGTGCCAGGATTCTGCTTCTTTCCAGAGGTTTGTTTTTAAATCATTGTGCCGAGACCCTTTGTTTGCTTTGAGCAGTGTTCCCAGAGTGACCCCTCCCAGCATGGCTTTGATATACATCTGTGTATCTTCACATCATCACGGCTGTTGTTGAGGCAGGACTAAATGGTCTCCTCTTCCCAGACTGCCAAGTCCATGACCTCTGCATGGCTCCATACAAATGCATAAGGCACAACCGCTGTAGTATTGCTGTAGTGTGGTTCCAGGAGCACAGAGTCACACGTGGGGCCCCATGGCTGCCTGCCAGCCTTTCAACAAGGAGGTAACATCCAGGCAATTAGTGCTCAGGATGGCACAGCACACGTGGATGCAAAGCAATGTGTGGAAACAAAGGAGAGAAGTTTGATTATGTAGGTGCATCCACATGGCCATTAACCGTTAATTTATCCCCAGGTGAACTTTGGTCTCTCAGTTTCAAAATAGCTGGCTAAGTTAAAGGGATCATTTAATTGTGTGATCCTGAGGAATCTTTATTTGAAGAAATATGAGTTATAGCAGCTTTCCAGTATCTAAGGGGGGCCTACAAGAGAGCCAGAGACATACTTTTTTACAAGGGCATGTAGTGATACGGGTNGCCTACAAGAGAGCCAGGGACATACTTTTTTACATGGCATGTAGTGATAGGGGTGATGGCTTTGAAATGAAAGAGTAGTTTTAGATTAGGTATTAGAAAGAAGTTTTTTTACTATGAGGGTGGTGAGGCACTGGGACAGGTTTCCCAGAGAAGTTGTGGATGCCCCACCCCTGGGAGTGTTCAAGGCCAGGCTGGATGGGGCTCTGAGCAACCTGGTGTAGAAGGTGTTGTTGCCTCACATAATTGTAATGTTATTCCAA
This sequence comes from Oreocharis arfaki, assembly GCA_013398015.1. Classification (NCBI taxonomy): domain Eukaryota; kingdom Metazoa; phylum Chordata; class Aves; order Passeriformes; family Paramythiidae; genus Oreocharis; species Oreocharis arfaki. The sequence continues at coordinate 561,982 of VZRR01001044.1, forward strand.
ATTGTATTTCAACATATACAGTATGTAGGTGGAAAACCACCATGATGTTCTTACAGGGCAGGAAAATAACAAGAAAACTCAGAGACAGATGTGCCATCTGTTGCTGTAAAATCCCTGATGGTGAATTTTCAAATCCACTGATCAAGGGAAGAGAGTTTATCTTCTTTAGTACTTACAGTTTCATGAGAAAGACTCTACCCTCTAGCAAGCAGGTCACAAAGCAAAGCTATTCCAGGGTGAAAAGCTTCTCTCAGTATTTCTTTGATTTCCTACAGCCCACATCTTTGCCTAAGGATGGTATATCCTTTTTTCTGTTAAATCCTATCTGCATTTTTTTTTCATTACTCCTCACCCTATTGTAACTCAATTAGCTCCTTTTTTTTTAAACCATGTGCATTTTTGATAAAATACGCTAGCTTAGTTTTGGGTCGTATTCTCAGTGGAGATCTAGATGCAATAAGGAGTGGGTTGTGCCTAGGAACAGAGCTATCTGGTGGCACTAGGCAGTAGTCCATTGATGTGGGAGGTACGAGCTTACCTGCCAGGGAGCACAATGTGGAAGCCTGGACCTTTATTTTAAGGATTGTGAACAGCTCTTGAACAGACATGTTGGTTTGATTCATGCAATTGGGTGAGACATTTTGAATGGGCTCAGGGTGAGTACATTTCCGTTTAAAAATAGGACTTCAGGATAAATATAATATAGTACTGGTAGTTGATAATCCTAGCATTAAAAGTCTTCTTTCAAGGTTTTTGCCCATTTATACAAGTCTCATATCTTTCAAGGATGCCCTCTTATTTTGACAAGATGAGGGATTTTTTATTTTAAGGTCAGGATCAGTCTGGAATCTGTCTTTGTTTATAATCACACCTTCGTTATTTTAGTGGCTGCTGGAGTTTAAAAAAAGAGCATTACCATTTTGTTCTATGTGTAAGACTGAATCCTAGGAAAATATGGAATAATGCACTGACAGCCCAGATATAAGCAATTTTTCCTTTCTTTATGTAAGAAGGGTTTTTTTTTTCCTTTTTCTTGGAGGTAATGTTACAAACTAAAGCAATTTAATAACTGCACTACCTTGTGAAATAGAAGGTGGATCATTCTTGAATTTGTTTCTCTGAACAAAACATCAAAGCATACTCTGCTTTGAGTTTGCTATTATTTTGTTCAGTTTCAATTAAGCAGTAAGACCTGCTTGAATACTGAGAGTGCCATATGGACTCTGTTTATAAACCCCATAACTACTCTTTCTGTACGAATTCCAATGTGCTTTAATTGTCTTCAGTTGTCCTCACTGAACAGCCTACATCACCTGTAATGGCTAGTCATTCTGTCATCTAAAACCTGAGTGTACTCATGTAAATTAGTTTATCTCAACATTTGAACTTACTTAATTATGATCACTTTTAATTTGGAACCTTTTATTTCCTGGCATTTTGAAAAGCTGAGGTCAGATGTGCTTATTTCCGTTTGAGTGTCTCGTTCAATCCAATCCTTATAAGAACTCCCATGTGTAACAACATTAATAGTCTGTATGCTGCTAAAGGAGAAAAGACCCCCGAATACTTAAAATAGCGGTGGCTTTTCAGCTCATGGTAAAGTCTCCTCTGCAGAGATTGAAGAGCACGATTCAGCTCTAGATGGAAACAACTGCACTTAGGTGTCTAGATTGGTGTCTGCATGTGTATGAAGTGCTTAAGCAACCATTACTGTCAAGGGAAATAAGGGTGGTTTGCGGATGCCTAAACATGCCTGGTGCCATTTTATGGCCCTTAGGGTATCAATCTCAATTCCATTTGCTCCTCTGTGAAGGCACTGAGCTTCTTTAAATTTTCTATTATATCTGCAAAGGCAAGAAATACTGTGGGTACCTTGGAGCATCCTAAAAAGCACCAGAATCCAATGCTTAAGCAATGGCACCCTGCATATGTGGAACATATATCATGACTGGGATGGGCACATAGCAAGGGCAGGAAAGAGGGAGGAGGAGCTGGCAAAAAACCTTGAAGGCACTGATTATTTCTGTGAAAGAGCAGATGTGTGCGTGAAGGCTCACCCATAAAACCAAGCCAGCAAACATCCTTTGATGCTGATGCAGTCTTGTCTCTGCTGGGAGAGTTTTATAAGCACAGAAGTACCCACACAGATATGGCTTGCTTTATTTTGAGAGCATATTGGTGCTAATAGAGCTGGGAGGAAAGGAGGACACACTTCATCCTCAGGCACTGCTTGCACCCAGGTTTTGTCTAGAGGGGCTTCATAAGGCACAAGGCATGGCTGAAATCACCTCATCTCCTCATGCTGCCATCACACATGTTGACCCCAATGTGCAGAGGCTGCATGCAACTCCTGCAGTATCCTACACAGGGGCTGGGACAAGAAACTTAAGGTATTTGGTGTCTTTCACCATCTTCAGACAAAAATACCGAGGGCACTAAGGGGCCTTTGGGCTGTAAGGTGCTGAGCAGCCCTTGGTTTCCCACACCTCTTTTCCACAGCTGAGTGGCTTTCAAGACACGTCCTGGAGCTTTACAGCATTGAAAAATAGGGAGGGAAGGACAGAAGTGGTGTGAGATATTTGTTCTGGTGCTGATGGAACAAGACTGTTGTCAGCATCATGCAGGCTCTTTTGGAAGTGGGTCAGTGGCAAATCCTTTGCTCATTCACAGGGTTAATTATTTAGTTGTCTGAAGCCAGCTTCTTCAGCATTAAGTCTCAGGAGATGTATGTCAGATATGTAGTTGCTGCTCACTTTGCATAAGGCAGAAACAAAGCTCATGGCTCCAGACATAGCAAAGCACTTCCGTGTCGCTTCAAGGCACCTCTCTGGAACAGCAGTGAGAAGAGACTGCCACAGCTTCCTAAATACTACACTCGGTCCAGCAATGGAGAAAAGAGTTGAAGACAAGTCTCTCAACTGAGTGTTTTCTAGTGTTAATATTTAAATACCGTTTTTAAAACATCAGTGTATCTCGTGTAATCTTGACATTCTCAGATACTAGCAGGAAGAACAGTGGTTCATTAGTCAGCCAGATTTGGATAATCACAATTAAATTTTTAGCTAGATGTTCCTTTTAAAACTTGATTTTTACTTTGACAAGGAGTAGTATTAATTGGTGTGTGGTACCTGTACAGAGACTATGAGCTGGACAATATTCTTTGTTGTATTTAGGATTTTTTCAGCACTGTTTTCTGCATCACCTATATTGAAAAGGTTTCAAAAAACCTAACCTCCTGTGAAAACTGCTCTTGTGTGGTTTTTTGGTTTTGGTTTTTTTTTTAAAGTGGAATTTGGGTTAGATGTTTCCAATGCTTTTAGAATTGAGATGTATGAATGCCAGAAGTTAATGCTGTGACTTAAAAAGCAGAAGCATCACTTCTCCTGCAGCAACAAAGCAGCTCAGCAGCTCCTTTTCATTAAAAAAGAATCAATTATGTGTTTCACTGTACATTGAACTCCAGAGGTTTTGGCTACAAGGATTTTGACTACAAGGACTGCTGTTAGTGACTTTACCTCTACAAAGCACAGAATCATCATACAATAGTTTGGGTTGGAATGGACCTTTAAAGGCATCCAGTCCAACTACCTGCAATAAGCAGGGACAGCTTCAAATAGACCGGGTTGCTCAAAGCCCCATCCACCCTGACCTTGAATGTTTCCAGGGATGGAGCATCCACCACCTCTCTGGGCAACCTGTGCCAGTGTTTCACCACCCTCGCTGTAATCTCTGGTGGTGGCTGGCAGCCCAGTACCACTTGGGATCAGAATACCCACGCTGGTAATAACAGCGACCTTTAGGATGTGTGCTGGCTGAGCAGGCTGTGGCATACAGGTCCTGTCTTGGTCTTGTGAAAAGGTTCTCTGCTGAGACACCAGCTGTGCTTGAGCTCTTGCCCTCCAAAGAGTGATATATTTAAATTAAATAAACAAAGGGAAGGGGTAAGTCCGTGTTGAGACAACCTTTTTCTTTTCAGGAAAGCACAGCCATATCAAATTGATAGGTCAAATCCACTGATTAAATTTAAAGCACGCTGTTTTAACAGCAGTGTTTGCTTTTAAGCCTGTTTCAGAGATAGTTAATACTGACCATGCAGAAAGGCAACCAGAATTATGTAGTAATGGTAGTTATGCTAAGAAATTGAGTGACCAGGTAAATTTCAACTTTAAATCACTAATCTTGGCCTACTGTCATGTGTGAGATCTTATCGACCATTCTGTAGCATGCATCATTTGGAGCACACCTGAATTTGTTTGCATCCTAATCCAGTTATTCAATACAGCTTTTGTTTTTTAGAGATCCTTGCCTGGGAAAAATAGATTTAAAAATTATTTTCATAGATAGTTGACTCTGTATCTCAATGAGTCAGCCATTGAAGTGATTGATTCTGTAAATCTAATACTTGGTGTTAAACATCTAATCTAATTAGAAACCTAATATCTCCACTAAAATATTAAACACATTCATTAATACCTGCCAAGAAAATAATCGTAATTGCAATTGAACACTTTTAATGGTGTTTTCTTGATTACTGGTCAAAACTCATAATTGTTCACCAACTGTTCTGCAGTTCCTTTAAAACACTATGTCCAAAGTTAGCAGCCATGTTTTAGATGCTACCATTTTGCTGAAAATCACAGCTGGGGCAAGATTCTTCTTAATCATCTCTGTGAGGCCTCTGAAGAGAACAACAGATGTGACGAAGTATTAACATAATTATAGTTCTTTATGAGACTTTCAACTTTATGAGTTTTGGGGAGTCTATCCCTTTATATTCAAACATTAATTTCTCCTTTTTCAAGAATAACTGTAAAAAGGAGAGAGACATCTGTCAACTGGTTTCTGGAGCAGCACATTCAAGGTATTTTCTAAGTACTTGGATCTCAGTCTGAGGACTTGTCTGCCCTAGTATAAAGCAAGACTGAGATACCTGATTTTACATGGCTAGGATGCAAGTAATTTCAGGTAAAAATCCCCAAAAAGGCCCTGAACTCAGACTGAGCTTCTCTCACAAATTAAGGGGGAAAAAAGATTCAAACGTCCTACACCATACCTCAGGGTTTGTTTCTTCAGTATGAGCAAATGCACACAGTATGGCCTTTAACTCCCAGGGCTGCTGAGGCAAACTGAATTTTCCAGGTCAGTGGTGAGTTCCTCTGTGGAAGTCTTCCTTGCCTTGCATGTGTCTCCTGCATTAGAGCAGGGGGAATGTATCTCCCTTGCCCACTACTGCCATTTTTCTGGAGTGCTTTGCAATACATGTGGCTGGCTACACCGATTATTTTGTTATTTTGAATATCTGTGTGCTTTTTTGAGGGTGTGGAATAGGGCAGTATTTGTGATTGCTTGAGCCAGAAGTTTTTCCTGGAAAGGTGGGATTTACACTCCCGCTTTGATCGCCAGCATTAAGTAGTAATTGTAGCAGTTTGCATGGACTTGGGACTGACTTATGACTTTACTGTTGCCTAAACTAGTTTGTTTGATTTTTATACCAAGATTGGTATAAAAATTGCATATTAACCTACATTAGAAGGAATGTGGATGGAAGTGCAGCAGCTCATCCTGAAGAACTTCAGGAGCAGACATTTCCAAAGACAAACTTTAACAGATAACCATATTATCATGTAGCTCCATAGTGAAAAACTCCATGTGTGGATCATAACCAGTATGAGCTGAACTGTGTGTGGGCTGCTGTTTGTGCTCACAAGAGGAGGGCAATGGGCACATGGAGGTTGGTGGCAGGGAGGGTATTGCCTTTTAGGGTGGCAGCCTGCATTCCAGCAGCTTAAGCTAATTATGGAGTCACAGTTTTAGTTAACATTTGGCCCAGCTATTTCCTTTGTGGCTATCACATTCAAATGTTACTTGGAGCATAAATTAGTCCTTCCATAGTGTTAAGGCTTGGGACAATATCATAAAATACCAGCAGGCTGGAGCTCTGTTACATACAAGGTACCAGGGTAAAAGTGTTCGGCTCAAGGTGTGTGGCTCAATGTATGTGGCAGGACCAGCTGGTGCCCAGCCATGTTGTGGTGCCAACAGTTTGAATATATCTCTGCCAGTCTCAGAAATACATGCTTGGAATGATATTTCATATTGGGCTTCTTAGGACTTTTGCCCAGAGATGGAAATGCACACTCAATCTCAACATACTTTGAATATTGCCATATCTGCATCTATGTCCTGAGTGGAATGGATGACAGAAGTTAACTGTTATCTGGATGGTGAATTCTCCCTTCCACTTTCTTCAAAATCACATTGCTTTTCTCTTCACATTTCTATGAAATTTGTGTGTTGCTGAGAGGTTGCACTGCTGTGGTTACACTGTGGAAGCACTTACCAGACAGCTGAAGGTGTCAGTCCTGTCAGATTTCATTATTTTTGGGGGGATAAATCCCAAGCAGAGCTCCTCCATCTAAAATGCACAACTAGAACCTTTCCAGATGGGTATGATTCTATTGATGAGCTAAGTGGAACAAAAATTTCTGACTTCATGATGGTTTTATCTTTCTAATACAAAAAAAGGTGTAAATTTTGCAGTGCTGGAAAATGTTACCTAAACATTCTTTGTATCCTGTGTTCCCAGGAAGTAGAGGGTATCATTCATTTAATTGAAGTTTGTGTTAATGGTGTTTTAGGGCAATATTAGGGAACACTGTTGTGTCTACTAAGCACTCTAGAAATACACTAATTGCATAAATGACCCAAATATTTGATAGCTTCTTTTCAGAGAAATGTGTAGAAGCGGAACTTTGAGCACAAAGACATTCTGTTTGGGAGACCAGTTGTAGCAATTGTTATGATGATCTGGCTGATGGTAGACATGAGTTTTCCAGAGGCCAATTTGCAACGTAAGTATTTATCAACTCATGTTTTTAATTGGCTGTGCTGTGCTAATGTTGCAGAGACTTTAATACACTAAGGTAAGCAATGAAATATATAAAACTCAGCAGTTTCGTTCTTTCTTTTTTTTTTTTTTCACTTTTTGGAAACAATTAGTGTGCATGCATTCCCGAACCTCATCATTAAGATAGAAAATACTGAAATATGCTTTGACTGACAGTCTCTAGCAGCACCAATGTGGGAAAAGATGCTTTTCATCAGCCCCACATATAATTGTAATTCTCATTGAAATTCTTTCTGTAAATAGGTTGATGCTGGGAATATAGTTTGAGAAACTCACAGGCTTTCCTGAAAGTTATGATTCCCATGATGGCAATAAATTACAAAACTCATGTTAAGTGCCTTCAAGTTCTCAGAATACAAATGCAGATTTTTCCTTCAGATGCTTACTGACATTCTGCATCTGCAAAGTTTGTTACTTCTGAGCAGAACAGAAAGCCAATATTAAATTGCTGCATTTTTGTGATTTTATACATGTTTTAATTCAATCTACTGATATGTATAGACCATTTATGGTATCATTGATGGTATATCTATTTACAGACTGACTTTAGCACAGTTCTATTTTGGTGTGAAACTGTAGTTTCATCTCTTAGGTTACATTGGCCTAAGCACTTGATGTGTACCACTGTGTCCCATCCAACTGATGGGATACAGTTTCCCTCACCCTGAAGTAACAAAGGATAAATCTTCTACTTTAATTAGTAAAAATTAACTCTGGGACTGTGTTTTCCTGTGACACTAATGTGTTTTATATGAAAAGCTCTTGACAAGAAAACCCCAGTCAGGTTTCTGACAATATAGAAAGTGGGTTTTTGTATCAAAATATGTATTGCTTTCAGATTTAAAATGTTTTAAAATTAATATTTAAAATCACATTAATTTTAAATATCAAAAAAGGTAATTTTTTGTTTTTCCTGATAAGTCTATTACCAACTCAGCAACATCACTCTTGTGACAGATGAAAAAGTAGGCTAATATAAGGCTTTGTGAAATACCATGGTTACACACACAAAGGACAGACAATCATTCACTGTACCTCTGGCAACATTAAAAAAATGAACAGCAATAATGCTATGTTTTTGCATTGCTTTATTAATTAGCATTTGGTTCTTCCTAAGAAATATGTTGCCACTTCATTCTTCTTATTACTAAATTTTATTGCAAACCTTGTTTGGAGAGATCGAAGGAGTGGAGAGACTGAAGAGCACCAAGATGTGGAGCATACAGAAGAGACTAAAGTTTCCTACAAGTCTCCAGCTGTTTTCCTGCCTTCATCACAGGCGTAGGTGGTGAGTCCCCAGCACCTGCCAGCAGTGCTGCTGCTCCATCATGGCATCACCGCTCTGAACTGTGGTATCTGGAGAGAGGGAATATCCTGCGTGAGAGAGGCACACTTTTCTCTCTGCCTCGTGGTCCCAGAGCTCATCTTCACCATCCTTGTACCACTCTCTTTTCATTTACTGGCTTTAATTCTGTGACACAGCAGTGAAAAAAGTGTGTAATACTGGTGACAAAAAGGGGGAAAGAACCATGAAGCTGTTAAAAATCTATAAATGGATGATAAATAATGCTCAGCTTTCTATGTAAAACCTTGCATGCCCATATCTACTTAAAACTCCACTCCCTGGAATGTTTAAAATAGAACAAAAGAAGAAGGGAAAATTGAATTGCCTCTTGCTGTCAAGAACGTTACGAATAACTCATTGGCTAGTGTTATCAAGACATAAGAGAATAGGAAGTATCTGCACATGTTTTTATTTAATTTATGTACATATGGAAATCCTGTAGTGATTTTCTTGGGTTTTGTTATGTGGTGTTGTCTTGCCATTTTACAGCCACGACTGAGAATCCAAGCTCCCTGCCATTGCAGCTGAAGAAGCAGAGGCTTTTTTGTGTGCTTGTTTTGGGGGGACTTGCTATGAGTCTGATTTCTGTTAAAGATTGTTTAATTAAAATACAATTGCAGAGGAAATGGTGCTAATTAGCATATATGTACTCCCAGAAAGTGTAGCTTATTCCCATTCACCATGGGCAAGAGTGTGAACTGGATCTCTTACAGCCGTCCTGGAAACACTCCCAGTGCAAGAGCTCTCCTGAGACCTTGTGCCCGTCTGCAAGCAAAGGAAAAGGAAAAGTCTTTGGTATCTTCCCTGGTATATGTTTATTCTTATTCTCTTTTAATCTGGCAAGCACACACAGTTCTTGCATGTTTCCTGTGGCCCAAGTGTTGGATGTAAGTGAGGTAAATGACTTTGCATTTTCCTTTTATGATAGAGGAGTTGCATCCCACATTAACAAGACTTAAATACATCTGTGCACTGTAACTCACTGATTATATATGTTTCCTGGCTTATATATAGGCAAAACATATGAAGAAACAGTGGAAACTCTTTCATTCAGAAGTCAAAGCTTTGCAGTCGTAAGTTGATTTTATGTTTTGGCTTTTCCTTTTCACATTAACTTCTTGCCAAGCTGCATGTAAACCTCCTTTGTCTAGAAAATGCAACCTTTTCAAGAGTAAAATATTTCGGAGGTTAGCTAAAACTGGTCTTAACAGTGCTATTCTTCTGGCTTCATGCCTGTGGAAGTGATTAATGGTTGGAATTTATGTCACAGAGCACATAATAATTTGTTAGAAGAAACTGGATTCCGTCACAGCACAGGCATTTTTCTCTTCCTGTCATTATATTTTGTGAGGACTTACTTATTTCCTGCAATCTCAGCCCATGTGAAGAAGAGAATGATAAAATTTCTCTATAATTTTTCTGGGAATACATTTATACTCCAGATGACCTTTGGAGTAAATTTGAACTATTAGATTTTCCCACATATTTATAGCTCTGACCGTGCATCTTTGCCAGCAAATCTTACAGGCTTTATCCACCAAACATTTATTTATGGTTAAAAACCAATTTACACTGGGTACGCTGTAGAAAAAGTTCAAAGCCATTGCATTTGAATTTGGGTTTTCATTTATAGTCTTTTTTTTTCTGTATTGTCATCAGGCAGTGTTATATTCAAATTCATGACGCGTTTACCTAAGTGACTCGTTACTTCATTCAATGCCTTTCTATGCTGATAACTATTGTCTGTGAAAGTGATTTTCCTGAGACCACACTGGCATATATAAAATACTGGTCCTTCCCTTCCTACAGAGCAATCAAGGATTCTAAAGGTACCCAATGCCTAGGTTTCTTCCCCCAAGCTTACTTGAACTAGGTGGATATTCTCATAGAATGAGCTGTTCTACTTTATATTAAGAAGAACAGCACTGAAGTCTTAATTGGCAAATAAACATTGGCACTCCCAAATAAATAATCATTGGCAAATAAATGGCACTCCCATTTGTGTCAGACTTTATAAAAATGTTTGCTTATACTATACAAGGTATCCTGATGTTGACTACATTAAAATAGATCTCCAAAGAAAAAAATGTTTGCTGGAGAGTGCTTTTGGTTTGCGAGTTTTATCTGGGTCTGTGTTTAGGATTTGCTGCTTCCATGTGTGGCTACGCAGTGCTCCGTGTGTCTCACCATGCCGTGGTGTACTGGTTACTTCCACCCTGGACAATATCCATATAAGCTGGTTCCCAGCTGAAACCACCAGATGAGGATCCCAGGGAAACCTCGGAGGCAGAGAAAGGAGGAGCAATCGTGTGTGATTGAGCAGAGGCCCCCATGGAGCAATACCTGGATGTAGAGAGTCCTGGGACAGAGCATGCTGGGCAATACAGCTGTGTTACTGCTGTGAGGCATGGAAGGAGTGCTGCTCTCCAAAGATTTACATTAACTCAGGGTTTCCTGGAGCAATGACCGTGAAAGCCTGTTAAGGCCCCAATTCACCAGTGCCATTAAGAAATGTTTCTTTTTAAACATACCTTTAAATCGGGTCTCAAAATATACATTTAAGTGCTCTGCTGAACTGGGGATTAAGTGTAATACTTGTGTTATCTTATAGGCTGGGTTTATGTACCACAGGCATTGAAGAGGGTCAAATGGGAGCTCATTTATCCTAATTACTCTGATGTAAGAGAAGCAGCAGAGGGCAGAGAGACAAAAAATTATTTAATCCTGCCATGTACAGAACAAAAGCATTTTCCACACCTTTCCAAGACATGTGATGGCACATAATCTCCCATGTCTCTGCCAATACTTTCATAATTGCACTGACAATGGATTTTCCCTGTCAACATTAACTGAGAAACTCTTGTTGTCAATAATTGAAACCTGCAATAGCAATAAATTTCTCTTAAGATTAAATAGACTTTGAAAGCCTTCAGTACAACTTGATGTAAAACACTCTGTTACTGCTGGTGTTTATACCAATCCAACCTCTTCAATGTGGGTTTTAAGCATTTCTTTTTTGTAAAGGTAAGAAAAAAAGCCATTAAGGGTCTTGATATTGCAAATACTTCAATATTTCTTTAGCAGTAGTGTCATTATTCTCTACTGAAAAAGAGTAATATGATCTTCAACTCCTCTGAAAATGTTGAAAAGTTATTTCTTAATTTTGATGACAAAACTCAACTGGGTGGCATTTAATGAAGAAAAACAAATTACACCATTCAGGGGAGGGAATGTAGATTAATCTGTATATCAAAGCCCTTCAGTGAATATCCAGTCTACATTCAAAACCAGAAGGGTTGCAATTATCATATGGTCCTTTTTAAAAAATTGGTATCTATTGTTGTGCTTTTCAAAGTGGAATTTTTGTCTTATACAGATCACCTACTTAGTGAATGCCTCTGCTTTTGTAATGATGGTTTCTCTCTATACTAGCAAATTTGTTTGAATATATTAATAGGAACAGCCAAAGTTTTTCAGTATTTTCACACTATCCATATATGGACTGTGATTTGTGACGGAGCTGCAAGTTATGTCATAGAAATGACATTTTCATACATGTTGTGTAGCGTTCATACACAGACAGCAGTAGGAACCAGCATGGCGTGACATGTATTTAGAAAGCAATGGCTCCAAAGAATGTCACTCCTTGATTCTCTTAAAAACTTTCAGTTTTAAAATGTTTGGATAATAAACTGGCTTACTGTTGTCCAGTTGCCTAGTTTTATGAAGAGCTCTTAGCAGAACGAAAGGCATTAAAGTGGACCCCATTTCAGCTCAGGGGGGGCCTTCAGTCTGTCCCCATCCAAGCTATAGGTGACCCTGTCCCCAGCCTTGTCCCATCTGTGCCTGGCTGTGAACACTGTTCACCCCGACCCTGACTTGCAGACTTTCCAGCTGGGCCCCAGGCCTGGTGTGTCACCACAAACTTGTCTGGCAGTGGGGCTGAGGGGTGCTCTGGCTGCTCCCCCAGCCTGCCCGCTCCCTTGCTGGGCTGGTGGGATGCCCAGGCCTGTTCACCCTCATGGAGATCCCTGGCTGGAGTTCCACATGGCTCCTTGCCCCTGGCAGTGACTGTGCATGCTCAGTTCTTCCCTAAACATCATACAAGTGAAACTTTGATCCTCCTCAAATTTTTGTTGAGTTCAGTGAACTCATGAATGTGAGTCATGGTGCACCTGTTGTAAAATGAGAGGCTGAATTTTGCAATTTCAACCATGCTTGAAACGTCATAGCTATTCTCAGTTATATGAAAAAAAACTGAGGTAGAGTTCATGGTAATCACTTCTGTCTTATCCACATAATGTAAATTCAGATGGATGGATTTTACAGGAACCCATATACAAAGATGGGCTTTTTGCATTAGGCCAAGTTTTTAGAATTTAAGGTCGAAAAGGAATTTGGTTTGGGAAGTTATGAACAGCTGAAGACAGAATTTAGAATGGAAGTAACTATTACATTAGCCATGCACTACTAATAATAAATGCCAATCAGTGAAGTCGGGCACTGGCCCAGTGTATGCTTATTTCAAGCATCTGCTGATCTTGAAAATATTTAAGGAATCTACATGAAAGTAATAGACTTTTTCTTCTTCTTCTTCCAGCACATAAATAAACAGAATTGCTTCACTGCAGCTGTAATGCACAATAAATTACTAATGTAAGAAACAGGAAGAATTTGATGCATTAAGAAAATATATTGAATTCTCTTTGTCTGATTTTTTGCCCTCCATCTCTTCTCTCCCTTCCCACCTTTTTTGGTATGTAAGCTATATGTACACATCTATATGTAATTCCAATACAAACATACTTTTGGATAACCACATTCAACCAAAATTGTCAGATTTTTCTGTGTCATGCCTGAGATCCTAAGTGGTAGTTCATATTTGCACTGGAAGTTCAGATACAAATAAGTTCTGGAGATAAACAGAGAAGTTATTGAAAAAGGGCAAAACTTCTATAAAGTTACATCTAAAGCTATGGAACTGCAAGTATCTACTTCTGTAAACTAATAAAATCTTTATTTTCCCTGAATTATCTGATTGGTAGGGGAGATTATCTTAAATTTTTTTGTTGTTTTATTTGATTTGATGTTAAATATGGTGCAATGATTTTACCATTATAAGGAATTTAGGCAAGCAATAAATAATAAAATAATTTTTAAACCTATTAAAATATACTTAATAACTATAGTTGGTTATTCATAGTTTATTAATATTTTACAATCTCAAAAGTACTGTAGCTTTATTTTTTACTATTTTAGGCTATAATAGAAGTTTGAACAGGCTTTGAAAAAGGGATAAAGAGTCCAAAGCATTATCTTGGTGAGAGTCACAATTCAAAATGGCACGCTATGTTTCTAATTTTATTATTTTTAAATGTAAGTAGGTTATACTTTTCCTAGCCAGAAAGATGGGATAGTGAACATGATGGAGAAAACTAACTTTAAAATTCATCCGTTGCAAATGCTTGGTCTAGTATGTCAATGTACATCCTGTGCAAAGCTGAGATCCACCACGGGAGAAGTTTGTATGAGAGAATAGCTTTTATGATCAAAATGGTGTTTTACTACAAATATGAGAAAGTCAGGAACAGGATCAAAAGCTGGGCACAAATGACATCATGGTCTTTCCCAATTAAAACCAGATACCAACAGTAGAAGATGGGAAGATGATGAAATGTATATAATTAAATATATATTTTTAAAAAATATTTACTGCGCTTTTCAAAAACCCCATTCATTTTCCCTGTCACATGCTATATCAGGGCTATATGAATTTGGGCACCAGTACTGCTAACGTGCTGCTCAACACAGATATCCATGTGTGGAGTGGGAAGGGCTCCCAGCATGTGTAATACTCTGGAGCAGTGCACGTGGACCCTGGCCTGTGCAAGAGTCATACAGGACTCTGGTTTTAAAGGTTGCCAGGACCATAATGGTGAAATGCCTTTGCTTTTTCTGGATCCATTGCAATTGCTATAGGTCAAGGTAGCAGGAAATAAAAATATTTTTGTGGATGCTGAAAAGCTGCTGGCAGAGAAAAACCCAGCATTTTGCAAGTATTCTGTTAAAGTCCTTGGTTTCAACATAAACAAGCAAGATGCTTTTCTAAACATCTTGCAGGTGTGTCTTGTTAGGAGTCTAACAGGTGGTGTGGGGTCTGGCCAATCGCTTGGAGAGGTGGTTGGACCAGGGACCAATGATCCTTGCCATAGACCAATGCAAGGATTATATAAGGCCTGCCTGTAAATAAAGTGGGTTATTGTTTCCCTCAACCTGAGCTCTGGCTTGGACCTTCATTTTTCCTTGCTGCTTGTGCTTTGACTGCAACATATTTTTGCATATAGAGTTGAAACATCACACAGCTAAAAAATTGTATGAAAAGACAACTGTCTTAAAGGTCATAGGATCAGAGGACAAAGCAGTGGCAGGGACCTCTGGATATCTCTAGTTCTACTGCCTGCTCAAAGCAGGGTCAGCTGGAAGATCAGACCAGGTTGCTCAGGGCTTTGTATAGACTGGGTTTGAAAACCTCCAAGGATGGCAACTGTGCATCCTCTTTGGGCAACCTTACCCCTGACTGTCCCTTATGGTGGAAAAGGTTTTCCATATGGCCAGTCTGAACGTCTTCTTTCAACTTGCACCCCTTCTCTCTTGTCCCTTCACTGTGCACTGGAGGGAAAGCCCTGCCTCTGTCTTCTCGATGATCTCTGCATAAGTACTGGAGAGCTGCTGTAAGGGGCCCATGGAGCCATCTCTTTCTCCGGATGAAGCAGCCCTGGTCTCTCAGACTCCTCTCACGGGGCAAGGCTTAACCCTTGTAGTGAACTTTGCTAGGCTTCGTGCAGTTCATCGGTACATCCTTCTGGTACCGGGGAGCCCAGATCTGCATGCAGTATTCTAGATGCAGCCGAAAAAGCATTTGATCTTAGTTGGATCGTGTCTTTGATCCATCTCAGTGCAAAAGCGCTTGTGCCAGCAGGTGGCACGGAGGGAGCCCGGGCTGGCAAGGGCAGCGAGGAGGGCAGAGGCTGCCCGTGCCGGCAGCCGGAGCGCTCAGAACTGCTTAGACAGCTCGGCGCGGTGCTGGGAAATGTGTCAGCTTGGGGCTGCCCATGAGGACCGTCTCTTCTTGCACTGACGAGGCTCTCCTGGCACCAATGAGCTTCCGATTCCCTCTTCTACCCCAATTTTTGTGCAACCCCTTCCACGAAAGGATTGTATTTCCAGAAGAAAACCTCAGGTGGCAGTAGCACCATAGCTTTTGGAACCGGTCCTGGTCTTGAGCAGTTCTTCCTTGTCAGGAGTCAGGCTTCCTTGTCAGCCCAGTCATTAGGGCCCCTTAACGCTTGTGCTAAACATAATCAGCCAATCGTCAGCTGATGGCAGAGTGAAAGTGTTTTGTCCTGGCGGATTTAGTGATGTGCAGATCTCATTTGGAAGTCTTGCATCCATGTTTTATATATATTCATACAAACGATGCATATTTTTATATAATCATGTAAGCTGAATTCGGGTTACTTAGGCTTGATAATGTGTTTGATTTGATTTAAATCTCTCAGAGAGTGCTCTGAGAGATCTCCTGTCTCCTTTAAGTTAGAGTGTCATCCACTTCCTATTTTCTTGTATGAGACCACATGTGACCAAATAGGAGGGAAGAAGGTAATCAAAGATCACTAAAAGGGCAGTAGGGAATACATATAGGAGGAATTTGGGAGTAGAACAAGCAACAAAAAGTTGAAAGGAAACATGGTGAGGAAGGAAGAAGCTTGCGCCTGTTTGGAATAAGAGTTGTTTCTCACAGCTCTGCTTCTGGGGTTCTTGAACAACTGCTTACTTGCTTGAACCCTCACGCTGATTCAAGACACAGTGTCATAGAGATCAGCTTTGGGATTTCCTGCTAATCTCACTTGCAATGGCTCTATCTAACTGGGTGTTTCAGGCATTGGACACTAGAAAACCCTCCCTATAGTCTGTTTCACATGCCAGTCAGCCATGATCTTTGAAGTCTTTCACACTGTTTCATCCTTCAGTCTCCTGCTCTCAAAATATACCTGTAAAAAACAGTAAGCACCGAAACTTTCTGTTGCCTCCTCCCAAAACAAAAAAGTGAACAAAGAGTATTCCTCCTGAGCACAGTGGTTCTGAAGTCACATTACTGCAACTGAACAGAAGACAGTTAAAGAATCAGCAGAAAAATTGCCACTAAAAGGATAGTGGTGATGGGCCATTTCTCCATTCTAGCCCCCAAAAACCCCATGCTTCCTGATACCTCTGGGAGCTTGCAACATTCTTTTACCTGGCTGCAGCACTAGGACAAGATCTTCATGGTCTTATGGGAGTGAATAACGGGCACCAAATGTTATTATCTCCTTCTGCACTGGAAAATAAAGAAAATAGTAATTTTATTCAGTTTTAATGGACTCTGATGTATTTTTGATACATCCACTACATTTGATAGTTATTACAGCAAGGTCTTACAGTGACCTTCTGTTTATGTGACCTTGGCCTGGTTTTGACACAGGTTAAGTCATTATTTGGAGAAGTGCATAGATGTAAAGGGCCAGGTGGGGGTGATGCCACTACCCACTATGGTTTGCAGAATGCCTCCAGGAAGCAGATAAATTAGGATGCTGTGTAGTGTTAAGTGCTGGTGGCATCTTGAAGCTGGTTCTTTATTTCAGAGTGGTGGGTGAGCTCAGAAGTCTGGTCTCCCAGGTCAGCATCCTACAAACCCTGCATCTGATCATGCAGCAAGTGGGTATCTGAGCAAGGCCAGACGTTGAAGATGGTGCCCTGAAATGCAAAGGGTGCCTGTGGAGCTAGCCATCCAGAACACCACGTTGTGTATTTTAGGTCACTCAGCAGAAATACAGGCACATTGTCATGTTCTGTCTAGAGTGATGTTGTACCCGAGCAGATCCTCCTCGAGTCCCTGTTCCTCAGATCAGCCAGGCTCTGACCTGTGAGAGGTCCCAGAGGCATCAGCAGGGCTACCTGACCTGTGGCACAGCTGAGGACAGCTGCAAAACTGGGTGGCTCTCCTGGGCCAGTGCTGCTGAATCTTGGTGCAGGTCCAACGCCAGCACCAGCTGCTGAGCCTGTCCTCCTCCAGCACTTCAGCACTCACTCCAGAGCCTTGTTGCATGGACCCGCAGTGGTGGTGTATAACAGACAGCATCTTTAGGCAAGATGGTAGGCAATTTTGCATCACAGAAGTATGTAAGGCTCCAGTTGCTTCAATACTGGAAAGATTTGGGATGAAGAGTAAAAGAAACTCATAGCAGCATTTCCTCCCATAGTAACAGTTTTCTAAAAACTTCAGTTACTTTTGAAATTAATTACGCACTGGAGATCATTTAATGTCATTTTATAAATGCACAGCCTAATTAAAATACAATTACCAGTCTATTAAATACCTGATTTGCCCATTTTTCTTTATCTTTATTATTATGAAGCACAATATTTTAAATCCTGAGTTGACCTCAGCATGGAGTTTATATTAATGTATAATTGCTGAATTTTACTGATATTTGTGAGGAAAATTGTGAGATTTCCCTGGACAACCTAATGAATACTTTGCATAAACTGTCTGCCATTTTAAGGTTGCATAACTTCTTCCAGTTTTGGAAGAAATAATTGCAAAGCTTCCAGAACTGCATGCATTCATTACTTGTCAATTTGTACTTTTTAAAATTTGGGTCTCTTTCAAAGTGGCCTGTCCTCCCATAAAATATTTCTTGTTCTTGCATAGCTTGAGGGAAGTTGCTATGAAGCATCAATGAAATCACTGTAAAATAAGGCCATCTACATGGGCTTGAGGATAAGAAAGATGAACTAATTAGAAAATAGAAAGGAGAAATATTTGGATTAATCTGGACCATACAAAGTGACTAAAATTGGGATGTGGCATGTATTTGGGGTTTTTCAGTTGCAGTGGGAAGACACTACAGAGTCCTAAATGGATGTAAAAACAGAAGCCCCAGGCAAAGGTTGTTTCCCTGAAATGTGTGACAGTGTAGATGGATGAAGAAGTCCAGTGTCACCTGCATCCTCTGCAGTGGGAAGTTTTAGAGCTGTTTCAGCAACGTGGAAATAGTGTTAGTGCTCAAAATGGAGAAAACTGTGCTGCAGACAGACTTTGGGTGCTTTTATGAGGTTATACTGAAACCTGTGCGGATCAGGTCCCCATGTTGCAGCAGTTAAAATCCACCTGCCCTGCTGCTGGGCTCCCCTGGGCGGGTGCAGCAGTAGGAACTCCAAACAGGAAACATCAGAGCAAATTCTTGCTGTCAGCTGCAGGGCCTTGAGACACCAAAGGAGCTGCAGGGAGTCTGTGTATGATCAGCCTATGCTTAAAACCACAGCTATGGTGCGAATGCACCTTCAGACTCCCAGGAACCATGTAGACAAGTCCAGGTATGTAATTACTTTCTCCAACTTCAGCAAGACTTCTCAAATGCTTGATATTTTAAACATGTTTAAAGTGTGAGCCAGTGTCACAAAGCTGTGACAGCTTGACATCTCATGCATGAGTGATTTGTGACAGAGGTGTCAGAATGGCCAAGTGCTTTAAAAGGCTCTGTTTTTCCATCATCTCTTCCCTAGTGAAAGGGGGAGCATCATTCTCCAGAAAGACCTTACCCCTACAACAAAATCTTCCCTCCAACAAAACCTCTCCATAAAAATGGCAGTTGGGATACATCTGTCCTGACAGCCCCAGGAAAGCAGCTGGAGTAATTTTCTTTCTTGTGGCATCTTACACAAGACATGAGAAACATGCATATATATTAAGAGACTGGAAGGCAGACACGGTGTTTGCCACGTTCCAGCTTTGCCCATCTGAGAGGGATTTCTATGGATTTGCTCCTTGCCCAGAACAGTGATTGTGCTGGGAGGGACAGAAAGGGATCATTTTTAGTAACACTAATATAAATATTCCCTAGCTGAGGCTGGCTCATCACACAAGAGGGCAGTCCACGCTTCCCTTCCCTCTACCTTCTCCCCTCCCTCCTCGAATCTCTTCCAGCACAGCAGATTCCAATAATAAACCCATCACTGTGAAAGCCAGGTGTCATCCAAATTCATTCGCTTCAGCATTTGATCTATCCTCTGCTTCAAGATGCATGTTTCAAAGTGTTTTATGAGATGCACTTCACAGCTTTGTACCATACAAGACATTCTGCAAAATTTTATGAGCTGCATTTTATAAAATTTTATCAAATGTTATGTGGAATATTTTAGCAATAATCCCTTTTCTTGGGGATCAGTTCCAGTACAAGCTTGCACACAAATGAAAGTGCACAGAGAAAATGTGAACACCCTCAAAACACTGTTAACACGTAACTTTCCAGAAGATCGTTTTTGGGCTATTTGTTTTGTAATGGAGCTTTTGCAGTTCACAGGGAAACTAAAAGGGGATATAAGGCACAGCAACTGCTTTGCTGTTTAGCTTTACAAAGCAGAGATGCCTCAGTTCATTCAGTGTCCTCTGCACTGCAAGAGGAGGGATGATGGGCTGAATAGCATCACCTTATTCCTTACTGAGCTCCCCTTGGCTTCCTTGAACAAGCAACATCTTTGTTTCCAGGTCTCATCAACAACTGACACAGCCTCCGTTTGGTGGACTGACTTTTCAGGTGCCATTTGCAGCTCTGACTCTTCTCGCTGCCATTATTTGTCTCCTCCAGTGCTAGGCAGAGCACATCCTGTGCTGCCAGCCCCTGCACAGCTGCAATCCACAGCCACCCCTCCACCTTCAGACACACCCAAAGTACCACAAGAGGTCATTGCATCAGAGATCTGGGCATCAACCAGTTAGTGTCACCCAGTGCTGGGAAGAAAGTAAGAAGTGGCACCTGAAAACTGTGGGAATCTCTTTTTTGTCATGGAAATGGAACAGAAAATCCAGTCATTATTTGTTAATTGTCTCAGCTTGTATATAAACCCATGCACAGGTAAGATCCACCTCAGCTTCTCTGCAGCCTAGGGAGGGAAGAGGACGATATCTGAAGATCTCCTTGCAGTCACATGGAAACAGGGCCAGGTGCTTAGGAACAGCAGTACTTCTTCAGTCTTTTCCAAACTCCGGATTTCAGATCTTTGGGGCCACATTGCCCTGGCTTGGCCAGCTGAGAAAAGCCTTGCCTGAGAAGTGCTGTGGTGCAGGAGTCCTTGCTCTCCTGCAGATGGACATCTTGGACATGCACCTGCCACAAGAGGTCACTTTCTGTAGAGTTCTCTGGAAGAGACAGACCAGCTCCATTTAGCAAAGTCACTATGAAATATTCAACTTTGTGTTTAATTTTTTAAGTCTTTTCCCATTTGTTTAATGGAAGCTAAAACACTGCCATCACTGTCAAGCCCAGGAGCGGTGTTGCTTTGCCAGGTCTTTTTGGGTTTACAGAAAATGGCAATATTCATACTTGCATTACAGCAGCAGAAAGTAAAATTGAACATGGCATTTACATTTGCAGCATGAAAATTCAGATCACTGAATGCAACATGGGAGTTATTTAAGGTCCTGATAATCTATACATGCACAATGCTGGTCTTTTGTCACGCCAGTTGTTTTGGAGGATGTGCACTCTTTAGAGTTTCTGCAAAGGAAAGGAAAAAAATGGTGACAAATAAAATCAATATACTCTGAAAGAAAACCAAACAAAACCAATGTTGACTGAGAAGATATATACAGTACAATTTTCCTCCATTAATCAAGGAGAAAAAAACCCAAGCCCAAAAAATTCAGGGCTAGTTTTTGATAATTTATTCCTAAACTGCTTTCTGTCTGTTATTTTAAAAATGTCTGTATTAGTAACTTCCTTGTCAGACATCAATTGCTTGGTCATGTCAATGAAAACAAGAAAAACCTCAGGTAATAGATTCTTCTGTTGGAAGACGATAATGAATTAGACTGTCTTTAGTAATACTGTAGCAGAAGATCATGAAATATATAAGAAGCACTTTATAATAAAAATTGCACTACATTAAATGTATTGTGTAGGTGGTCATCTTGTTTCAAGCTGAGATCTGCTATGCTTACAGAGAATTGAGCCATTGTGAGTTTTGTTCATCTTCACAAGCACTGTAAATTTTGGGAGAAATTGTTTCTAAGCTGGCAGAAATCTGAGAAGAGCATTTTGAAGAAAATGGTCTCTTATTTATTAATATAACAAAGTGAGTCAGATGGCTTAAATAAAAGAATAACCCTGGCAGCTGCCGAGCTCTTACAACTGCTGTTTTAAATCAAAGGGGAAGGAAATACCCTATATATAAACCCAGTGACAAGCAGGAATCAGTAAAGTCAATAATGAGAACAGAGTAAAAGAGGGACACACAGCTATTGCAAAGGCAAGCAAGCAGGAACATGCCTGCTGTTGATACTGTTCTCTATTTTATATGAATATTTAATCCCAATTAGGCTTTTTGATTCTGTGCCAGTAGCCACTGATGTAAAATGCAAGTACAGTGTACTTCAGGAGCATACCCTGGCAGATCTGTTCATTAGCTAAGGGTTTTAGGAGGAACATGAGGGATGGTCAGCAAAAAAGTCAAACACGTCAAAATTAGCAAGGTAATTAATTCCGCTCTGGACCTGGATAATGTTCCAGAGCTATGGGAAGTAAAAAATGTAACTGTCATTCCGTGATTCAAAGATGAAAAATACCTCTTAATCTTTCAAAAATGTTACATAAAATAATTTCTTCAGACAGCTTTGAAGAGCCCTCTTGGCACACTACTACAGTTCCTGGCTTTCCAGACTCTGGTTTCAGCTCAGGAGAAACTCAGCTGCAGATGCAAAGCTTTGTGAGCCCCAAACTCCCCTCCCACTCCAGGGACCAGACTGATGAGAGCTGGAGCTAGGGTCTGACACTCCAGATTTTGGGTACTGAAACTGACCTCGGAGCCCTGCCCTTGTTTCAAGGCAGATGCTGCTGCCAGGAATTGTGTCAGGGCCATGTGTGAGCCTGAGAACTCAAGGAGGGGGCCAGCAAGGAGCATCCAGCAGCGTGCTTTGAGGGTTATGCGTGATCTGAAATCCTGCCCATCTTGGGAGATGGGCACATGCATGTGCTTGGAGCCTGCGGCTCAGGAGAGAGGCTTGAGGAGCTTATCTGGTATGAAAGTGCCACTGTAAATGTCCACTGAGACCGTGGGACCTCACTGCCCTCGACCAGTGCTCAACACCAGGCTTTCATCTTGCTCATTTTCTTTTACTTTCCACCGATGAATCTTTGATTTTACTAAGGTATTAGGGATCCAGGAGGCTGCCGAAGCAGACCCCATGGGGAAGTTAGGAAGAAAAACACCCCAGCTCTGAAATCCTCACTGAGCTTTGGGCAGAGAAATGGAAAGCTTTGAAGTAAATAATCTAGGTACCCAGGGTGGTTCAATAATTCCAGAATGAGGGAATCACAGAGGGAGTTTCAGTTGTAATTTTGGTTTTATGTGCCTAATCTTTGCTTAAATTCAGGTGCCTTCGAAGACTCTAAATCTGACTCTAAATTGAAATGCACTGCTACAGGCTCTTTCCTCGCTGTCAGCTGAAAAGCAAGGGCTCTGGGAAGTTGTCTGGGGAAAGGTAAATCTTTTCTATCACACTGAGCTACTGTGGATGCCAAATAGAATGAGGCGGCTTTAAAGGATTTTCCCAAGTCAGCTCAGAAAAAGTGATTATATAGGATTTATGAAGCAGCTTCTCATAAATTTAATAATGACTCATCATTTCCTCCACTTGCTAGATTGCTTACACTGACTTGGATGCTCTGATAGAGCAGCATTAGTAAGAAACCACATGATTTATCTTGAGGTGGTATTTCATTCTCTGAAGATAATTCACATCTCTGATATCAGAATGAAGGAAAATAATGCTTGCGTAATAGAAGGTATATATATATGGTATGCTCAAGAAATATTTTTAACTGCTGTTCTCAGAGCTGTTTCAAACAAATCTGGATTTCTCCCCTTAACCCTGTGACAAGTCAAGAAGAGAGCCAAAGTGCCCTGAGTGTAGGTAATTGGTCTTTTAAGGTAAAAGAATTTAGGTAACACTTCTAAACTCTCCTGTCTGCTTGCCTCATCACATTTCACATGTATGCCCTTCACCCATGTTGTTGGGAAAACTGCCCAGTTTAGGTTAAAATGCTGTTGCAAGCTGCTAAACTAAACTGACCAGTACTGCGCAGGAGCAGATGAGTGCTGGGAGAGATGGGTGTCTGTCTTCGGCTATGTGGAGGCTGACAGAGCAGGAGAAACAAATGGACTGTGAGGACATCTGGTCCATCTGACCACAGCCTGGTCTCACCTCCAACATTTACTTCCATGGCAACTGGCCAAAAGAGTAGTTCATCAAGAAACAGAATAGTCAGATAAGCAGTAAATCCACATATCAAGGTATTGATGGGAATAATCACAAAATGGACTCATGATTGCTAGGGGAGAAGAAAAAACTTGTTTTGCTCCTGACCAGTACTATCTTGGAAGGTAAATGCCCTGAATCTCATTAGGCTGGTCTTACAGCCATTAAAAAATCCTTTTCCATAAAGACCTTCTTCTTTCAAACTTAGTAGCAGTGGAGTATGTTGGCACAGTTCAAAATACACACATAAAGTTTGAGTTCTACTGTGAAACGCGTTGTGGAAGAATGACCTGGCACATTTGCATATGTTGTCTTTCATTAATTCAATATCAGATTCAATACATGAAATCACTGACTGTCTTCATTAATAATAAAAACACAGTCTGAATATAAGTATCTGTTGGTATTGCGTTAAAAAATTCCAGGGGTCTCCTGCAAGTACTCTCAGCTGTGAACAAAAGAAGTCAGAATGCAGCAAGATCCATTCACTGTTAGAACCAAAAATACGAGTATGCTATCGTGCAAGTATGCTTCATGGGAACAGCTCTCTTAAGTTAAGAGTAAATAAGTGAGAAAAGTTTTAAATTTCAAAATCTATCACATTAATACAAACAAATTTGTATTATTTTCTGAATAGCTGTCACATCAGTAGACTCATACACAAAGGAGTAGAAAGAGTAACCTTAATTTGTTAGAAAACCTTTGCCACGTTGTGTCAAGAAATAATTTTCTCTGCTTTACATCTTAAAACCAACTTTTCAGGGCTCATCTTACTATTAAACAAATAATTTCTGATGCAATTAGCTCACTGTATAGAATACATTCATTACTACTGCTTGGGGCGTTATGAACAATGTGTGAGTAGTGTTAGTACAAAAGAGAAACCAGTGGATTCAGTCAGTGTTCTGTCTCTCTCCCTGGAAAGCTGTAGGTGAAAGGAAACATGCTCATAATTACTAATCAAAATTCTAGCCAGGATCTGGTCTCTAAATGAGTTTAGTGGAGACAGCGCTGCTTATTAAGTGTTGGGCTTGTTCCTTGAAAAACAGCTATGGAAAGTCTGCCGTTCTTTTATTTTACATTAATTTTCTACTTTTTCCTTCTGCATTCTCAGAAAGGACCTCTTTTTCTTTTCCATGTTCACATCTTTCCCCATTCTTCCATAACTCAGCATCTTCTAAATTTTTTCAGCCTATAGTTCAAGGTAACCCTCACATTCTCCTGTGTTTCCCCTCCACCTTCCCACTCTGTGTGCTCTGTCAGTGCTACTCCAGAGCGTTGCATGACTGGGGATGTGGGGGGAGACTCCTACACACCATGGCTACCCCTGCAAACTCTTCCATCACTTATGAGAGAAATCTTGGCTAAATTGCAAATGTTAGAATTCCATATTAGACCTGCCCTTCTACTTTATCTATTTTCCATGCGTTGTGTCAAATTTTATGCTTCAGAAGAAATGAAAAGTTCATTGCAAAAACTACACCAAACCAAAAAAACCAAAGAAACTACAAAACCCAGAAGACACAACTCACTGCCTGCTAAAATTGTTGTGTATCAACAAAAGGGGAGCAAACCTGTCAGTGAAGAAAACAGGTTCTGGTTTCAGGGTCACAAAACAATTGCTACATGCAATTGAGACTGAAAAATCTTTTTAAGTTTTGAAAAATCATCCTGTAATTTTATTTCTGAGAAATAACAGTCCTGGCCTGCAGTGATCACTAAAGGTCTAATACATTTCCAAAGGAAAAGTATATTAGCTGCAGCACTATATCAATTCTACCAACATCTGGCATTTTGGTCTGGAAAACTTAATTTTCACTTTGTGTGAGGACCCCAAAGGGAGCTTTATTCTTTATTTTACTCTCTCTGCTATACTAAAAAAGCCACATGGTTTGGGCAATTCGGCTGTCATGGTGCATTCATTTTCCATGAGTATCTTCTGATCCATAGTAGATGTGTGACCCAACACAGTGTTATGTGAGCATTTTAACTTTTTATTAAGTTCAGAGCTGCCATATCCCCCTTGTGATAACTACTTCCATTCTCCAGGTGGTTTATTTAGGATGGAAGCCATCCCAGAGTAAAGTGCATCGTGACATTAAATCCCAGTGGATTTTAAATCCTCCTGGCCTCTATACCCATTGCTGCTTGACAGCATCAATCAACAAGACACCACCCTCTTCCCAGTTTTTCTACTAACCACAAGTCCTTTGTATCAGAGTGCCTTACACAAAAACAAAAGGCAGGGTTTACAGTCTGATACTATCTATCCAGACTTGGAAGTAGTTGGGATGAACGGGAGGATTGTAAAGTTCTTTCCTGTAACACTCAACTCCATTAGTATCTCTCATCTGCTCCTTCTTCATCCCTTCTCCTCTGTACATCCTTCTTGGAACCTTGCTTTTTCCAGCAGAACACCTATTGGGAATGGTTGTTCAAGGGAAAAGAGACCAATTAAACTTAAGTCAGAAATTAATCTTTGTATTCATTGATTTTGTTACAAAAGAAGATGAACAGCTGCATTTAAGCTGGTTTTAGCTGTAATCCGAGCACTTCCATCTGCTCATTATGCTTATAAGACCACATGAAGAAAATTGCATTAAATTAGTTACCAGAAAAGTATAGAAAAAATTGAGGGAACAGTAACAAAGAAGAGTTAGTGCACAGACATGATTTATTTATGAAGAAAAATTAATAGCTAAACTCAGGAGCCCAGCTGAAGGCAAATAATTTGAAAGGCTCTCAAAGGACCCTCTGGGAACTGGCTCAAACCTTAGACTGTGAAAGTGCTTACTCATTTTTATTTAGTTCTTTTTCAAGAAAAGCTCCAGACAAAAATTAAACAGGGGGAAAGTAGCTACAAATGTTTTCCAGATCTGAGTATCACGAAAGGCTTTACAGAGCGAATGTGAGCAGTGGCCTTTGGTGGCAAACAGCTGGAAAGTAGAACTGTACACAGGTAAGTGACTTCTCTTGGGAAGGTTTAGTGGCTACCTCTGAAGCAGAAAAGAAAACAGGATCTGTTCTTTGGTCCTGATTCTAAACTGTGAGAAGGAGAAGAAAAGCTCTCAGGGCCTGGGCATCATCTGAAATGGTGTTTGTTGACACAGGGCAAAATGGGTTGAAGTGCCTCAGTTGCAGACAGTGCGGATGGCAGCACAGCTCCACCCCAGGCCCTGTTCCGGCCCGGGTTAGTCTGCAAATGTAGATGGAAATTTGGCCCAGAACCACACCCTGACAGTCACACAGTATGATACTATTGGCAGTGGGGTGACCTTCTGCTTAGGAAAATTAAAAAACCCATTCAATTAAGCACTAGTCTTCAGTCAAATTCTGAGGGAAACTTACACCCCACCCTCTTACACCCCTCCGTCCCCCATTTATCAGACTCCTGTTATCACACAAATATTCTCAAAAAGCAAAGATGAGCAACTACACAACAGTACTTAAAACATATTTCCTAATATCCTTTTGTTTGACAGTCTCAGAAGACGGAGAATTTTCCTTTTCTGAAACTTCTTTCTATTTAATTTTGAGTTTATTAACCAGAATTTTGCTGTGTGGTTCACCAGGAATGTAGAAATGACACCATTACAGAACAACACAGCTCTGTAAGTTATAAACATAAATAACCAGTCTTGGATTCTCTTGCAAAAATGCAGACTTACACAGTTCATTTCTCCTCCAAATCATTAATAATGAAAGGATGCTGGAGAAGGGGATGAGGGAGGGCAGCCAGAGACAAGTGAACCAAAATATTATCATATGGTCATTAAAGTTACCCATACTTTCATTTACAAATAGCCCTGGAGAATTTCAGGAATTTCTTAAGAAGGCTGTCTTTCATTTTCTGGGGGTTTGGTCTTTTTTTTTCGTCTTGGTTTTGGTTTGGTTGTCGTTGTTTCTATTTTCTGTAGCCTTTCATTAATGGAACATATTGGGATAAACATAGGAGGTTTTTTTCTATAAGCCACCAGTATATAGACTGTTTTAGAATAAGTACTTCCAAGTATTACCCACTTCTAAACACTGTTAAGGGAGGTTTTATGTCTTCCTGGAGAATCAGATAACACTACTCAGGATTTTTCTCCTGAGATACACAAACCTGCAAGTATGACATGAAGCCTGGTGATCAAATGTAATATATTCAAGCAGAAATCTTTGTACACATACATCTAATTATAAAAATAGTAATTTGGGGGGGAGGGGTTGTCTGTAACAGCAGCCATTTTATCCAGATTTTTTTTTTTTGCCTTGGATTTGCTTTTTCCTCCCTCAGACACAGAAAATAGTAACTTTTAAACCATTTTTTAAAATGCTCTGCAACAGTGTGGTTAAGTTAAAGTGACCCTGATCCCACATCTACATGAGGTCACCATTCTGTAAGGGGAAATACATGCCAGATGCTGCAAACATTCTGTAGGCTTGGGAAGAAAGGAGAATGAAAATGTTGCCTTGGTTTTCTTCTGAAGCTTTTAATAAGGAGCAGTCCTGTGTCAGAACTTTGAATTAAATGCAAAGAATCTGCTTTGATTCCTAAAGCCCTGACAATGCCAAGCATATTTTCTAAGCAGAGTTCAACATTCTTGCTAATGTGCTGCTTTACATTGGCAGAGTTCCAAGTTAAATCACTGCATCTGTCCTAATCAGGGGGCTCTATCTTACACCTCTCAAGTTTTCTGAAATCCCCTCTTCTAGGCTATGATTAAGTATGCTACAATATGATGCTCTGATAACAACTCTCACTTTTTAAAAGATTTTAACGTTTACATGACTCAAGTTCTACCAGTTTGATACGTAATGAAGCCTGTGAGACACATATATCTCATTCCTGGCATGTTTGACATTTTCTGAAATTTACTGTCTTAGGGAAAAAGCAATGTCAGTGGAATTACCACTTTTTGCCTCATCTATAGAAATGTCACTCAGCTGTGAAGAGACTTCTCATGAAAAACTTTGGTAAGTAAAAGTGTTAATTAATCTGCAGTCATTTTACAGCCCCTTTTCACTAGCCACCACCCTCTGAAAGCTTCCATATGTTGACACCTGTTTATGGGATCCCTGGATCTCAAAAATCCCCACGCTCCAATATTAAGTCCTGCTGGTGGTAGCTGACAGCTTCTGGACCTTGTATTTCAGGAGGCTCACGGCTAGCAGTGAGGACGGCTCACGGCTAGCAGTGAGGACAGCTCACTGCTGTTTGGGTGCAGCATTTCAATATAACATCTCAAAGGCAGTTAGGCTGCGTTGCTATTGTCCATAATTTCACTTCCTGAAAAGTATTTCTGTGGACATGATTGCCCTATGACATCCTAGGTAAAAAACTAAACCTTTCCATCTCAAGAGGAATGAAAGTTTAACCCTTTCTCTGCTACTCCTGCCTCCTGCTGTGCTAGATACATCACCTAAAGTCATCCTCTGAGGACTTCCAGTTGATGCTCCTGGATGGCAAACTCAGACTCACTGTTGGATTTGGCAGACAGGAATGTCTTGAATCCCAGCACATATTGGGAAGCATTGAATGCCCAAGCAAATTTGAGACTAGGGAATCCCCCCGCCCCCTACTTCCAGCCCTCATCAGATTTGAAGATGAACTGCTAGTCATCCTGTGAAAGAGGGTGTATGGTGTGGGGAAACACTAAAAAATGTAGCAAGTTTTAGTTAAATCTGGAGGCTGGCATAAATATAACCCTTCAGTGTATAAATGGTACCTGTCAGAATGTTCTGAAAATGGTTTTCAGAGTAAGATTTCACATACCTATTTAAAAGAGGGAGATTTATATGGGCATACTTCTTATTTAATGAAAACTTGCCACAGTGGGACAAGACACAAAGCAGTAAGAGACAGCAAATTATCTCTCCTTGTTCATCATGGTGTTGCTTTTTAGAGATTTGCATTTTTTTTCACTGAATGCAACAATATTGGGTTAAAGTTTCTAAACATTTTTTTTTCTCCACAGACAGAAGAGTAACACCAACTTCTTTAGTGTCATGACAGATTATACTTTAAGAATCACGAATTATCATGACACTGATATCATGGTGCATTGGAAGGTAAAATCATAAGGCTGTCAAAGCATGTTTCTATTTACTGTACATTCTTGGATTTTAGGGTGGAATTTGAACTGAGACATGATGGAGAATAAGCTAGTCCCCAAAGGCTATATAAGATTTCCAAGTATTTTTCAAAGAATGATTCAAAATCTTTGTGACAGCAAAGAAAATGAAATCTTAAAATCAGAGAACAAGGGTAACAAACACTCTGGAAAGGAGATATGATCAAATAAAATGCAATTTGAAAAAAAGAAAATTTGGAAATTGAGTGATTACAACAAAATGTACTGAGATGAAATGAGGTGCAGTGAAAAGAATCAAAAGTTGACAAAATTATTCACATTGAAATCCCAGAATCAGAGAAGAAAGGTAAACAAAGAGACAGGAGAAAAAACTGAGGAAATGAAATGCTAAAAAAAAAAAAAAAGAAGAGAAAATTCTGGGGGGAAGTGAAAACAATAAAAGCAAATGGGATGAAATGAAGTGCAGTGAAATGGACCGAAGCTTGCCCAATTGATCCTCATTGAAATTGCAAGATTTCATTTCCTTTCCTAAAAAGAGCAAAGCATTTAGTCTCAATTTTTTTTTAAAAAAATCATCTAATGCTCACCTATCTCTAGAAAATTAATCTGACTTTACCTGAGCGGCAAACCTGAGCAGCAAATTGTCACATTTCTGAAAATCTAGCCTTACCTAATAAAGCTTGGCACACATAAAGCCATTCATAATCACGATCCATCCTACTGGATGATAAGGAGAAATGGAAACATAAGGCACCATACAGAAATTCAGCATGTATAGTATGGATTGTAGAAAGACAAGGAAATTCCAATCAGGCTTGCTGAATACAGTATTAAATTTGCATTTTCAGAATAGACTGGGGCAGTCAGATATCCAGTTTCACTTTGACAAATACACAGTTAAATGTGAAATGATGTTTCATAAGAAAAAAGTATCTTAAAGCAGTGATTCAAATGTATGACTGCCTAACACCATTAAACACTTCAGTAAGCTAATGCTTTAAATTTTTAAAATCAACATCAATGTTTCTATCCCCTCTCATGTTTCTATCCCCTTTTATAGGCTGTGTGTTTTCAGCTTGCCATGTAAAGCAGTTACTTCATTATCTGTGAATTAAGCTGGATAAACAACACCAATATTCATCACACAAGAACTGAAAACAACTATTTCAATATTGTTATGTGTGTGTGAGACTTGCGGCTGTATTTACACGTCTCTGTCTTTTTATAGGTATTACTTTGACACAGCAATGTAGGTATTCCCAGAGATGAAGAAGTGGCAGAGAACCAGACCAGGACAGAGGGAGAGTCCATGCTTCAGTATGAGAGAGCTGAAGGCCCTCCAGTTTTGTAGGGAGGAAGGTGGCAGAGAGGGGGACATTCTTTGTAGGGTAGTCCTGTGGGTGGAAGGCCCCCTGGATTATGCATGGGAAGGAGTCATGAAACAATGTGGAAAAGAATTGTGTCTCTTTTAGGTTAGGCCAAAAAGTAATTGTTGTATGTTGGTCTATTTTATTATACATCACTTGTTCTAAACTCACATACAAACAACCTATGCTACTGTTCTGAAGGGCACGTCTGTGCTGCTGACAGCTTCTTCCCAGAAGCTAGGCAACTTGTTTGCTGCATTCTATTGAGTGTAGTATTGGGGGCATTTCTGTGCTGCACTTTGGTCTCAGTTATTTAATCTCAATCAGAAGAATCCACCAGCTTTGCACCAGCACCTGCTGCTTTTGCATCTCAATTAATCTGCTTGCCAGTACTCTGAAGTGGCAGCAAGACATCCACGGTGGCCTCCAGTGTACTGTGTGACAGTACAAAGGAAAACAAAGAAGAAATTGGAAGAAAATAGTTAAAATAATAAAGAGAGGTCAAATCAAAACACAGCAGTCAGCAAAATGATTTTTTAAAAAATAAATCTTACAAAACTTTATTCACTGATGAAAACATATGCTAGCTAGTGGCGTGAACATACAAAAATACAACTGCAACATTTTGATTAAAAAACAGAGCTACATAACAACATAGCAAATATTAGCAAGTATTTCTTGCTAATACAATACTTGCTACATAGCAAGTATTTCTACATAGCAATACTAGCTACATAGCAAGTATTTCTACAACCTGTTTTAAACTGATTTTCACTGCTGACTACCAACCAGTGAAAATCAGTTTAAAACAGGTTGTAGAAATACTTGCTTTCATGACTGAATAGCAGGATTTCTGGGGAACTTCAGTGAGAGATCAGTACTGAATATGAAAAGGCTTGCTATTTAATCAATGAGCTGTGATAACGTTTCAGAAAAGGCAAGGATCCGGTGCTGAACAAAAGTGAAGCCTAAGCAGCTATGGGACTGCCAAGGTTACCGTGCAGGAAGGGTGATCTTCAATGAGGGCCTTCCGGAGAACAGTTGCCAGTTATACATAACATTAAACGACTCTGGGGGCAGCTGCGTGAAACGTAATCGGGTATACTGGAAGTGTGATGTTATGATGTGACCGTTTTCTGATGGGGGTCATGTAAAGACCGAGAATTATGTCTCGAATTATTAAAAAAAAATATTGACTCGGCTTCCCCGACGGTCCCCACCCTCTCCTGGCGGTCCCGGAAGACC
>VZRR01001044.1:594370-747001 GCA_013398015.1 Oreocharis arfaki
GGGAAGCGAGCGGGGGCCCGGCCCTGCGGGAATGGCGGCGGGGGGAGGCGGCGCTCGGCCTCGGGCCCGCCCGTGCGCAGCGCTTTGCATGTGGGAAAGGTCCCAGCTCGGCCCTTCCCCGCTGTCTGAACTGAGCACCAGCGAAGGGACAGGGAGCCGAATTAGGTGATGAGCAGGTAGTGGAAGGGAAGTGTGATCTGTGCTTTTCTACGGGCACGGGATTGCAACAATAAGAAAACGCAAGCTTTCCCCATTCAAGTTAAGTTTACACAAAAAAGCGCGTTTTTTCTTTTATGACATATGAGAGTGTTGATGCTTGGTGTTAATGATTCCCAACTTTCTGCTTAGCTCTTAGAAAAGTGGGTGAAGTTGGAGCAACCTCTGCCTAAAAAGTATTTTATCTGCAAGTTTTTTAAAAAATGGCTAAACTGAGCTAAATAACCAGGGAGAAATAAGTAAGTTCTTACAGACCTAAGAGCTGCGCTGGTGAGGAAGAGGCCCTGCTAATCGTAGGTGCCCACTTTGTTCTGGTCATAGCAATTAGTCCTCAACTGTCGATCAGGCAATGGTGTATTATTTTTTTGAAGGCAAAGAGGAGGCAAACTAGGTCGTACAAAACATTAAGAATTTATTGTATTAATTCTTAATAGTTTTCATGCTTTCAGTTGCAGGAAATACTTGGCATAAAAATGTATCTGAAGATTATGCAGGCATTGTGATAGAATGTTTCGTGATAAAACTGTTTAAAATTCAATTGTAAACTTGAGTTGGCGTAAATAGTAAACCATAATATTAAACCGTGTGTATTGGCTTAATAAATTCACAGGTAAGATATATTTCTGATGCTTAGAGGAGTTTTGGTGCTTGTTTCTGAGATTGGTTTCACTTTTGTTTTTAAATGCTAGTGGAGAGACTGGCATCAGGAGTTTATGAAAACCCCTGCTTTACTTTTACTTCTGCAACTTACAGAAGAGACAAAAACAAGTGTTGAACAAACAAAAACTCTTTTAATCAACGCAAACTTCTAATTTTTGTGGCTGTCAATTAACATTGGATTTGTTTTTCTTTTAAATGTTCAGTTATTATACAGGAATGTGGCACCAAAAAGGAGTACGAAGTAGTTGGACGTTTTCCATTAGTTGACCCTTGGTGGAAAGTTAATGTTAAAGCTAAAAAAATGGGGTCGAAGTACTTTGTGCAAGGATATCCATCGTATTTTCTGCGGACTGATGTAGAAGAAAACAACCGACAAGTATTTTCACTCTTTTTTAAAGAATGTGATGTTCCTGAAAGTTGGAGAGAAAAATTTTTTGCTTGGCTTCCTATGGAGTCAGTGCTGAGTTTTAGAAATCTTGAAGAAAAACTAAAACAGTTCCAAGTTTCACAGTTACAGCCAAGGAGGGTCCAGAGAGATACCAAGGATTATGACATCTTCTATTATGTTTCGAAATCATGTAGGTATATCCTGTGCTATTTTAGTGGTTTTATAATCTAAGGAGTTCTATCTCACATACTGTGTTCAAATTAACATGTATTCATATGAAATGTATATTCAGATGGATTTTGAATGTAAAATGATTATTTTAAAATATTTCAGGACAGTAGGACAACTGATCAGTTAGAGATAGGCATACAGAAGGACTTTGCTGAATTCTGTAGGCTTACTAAGTAGAATTGTCTGTGCTAGGGATGCTCCATCTCTGGAAGCATTCAAGGCCAGGTTGGATGGGGCTCTGAGCATCCTGGTCTAATGAAAGGTGTCCCTGCCAGTGGCAGGGGTTTGGAACTGGTTGATCTTTAAGGTCACTTCCAACCCAAACCATTTTATGCTTCTGTGATTCTACAATGTGAAGACGTTGGTGCTTCCTATAGTTTATTCGGCTGTAACAAGTCTTATTGAAAAATGGGTTCAGCACTGCTTAAGCATGGTGGTGATAGCTTTTTAGGACTGGCATGTGTTCAAAAGTAGTATAGGTGCTTCTCTGTAGTGCAGGGATCAGTGAAGGAGTTCAGCACACTCCAAATCAGCTGCACTAAATAGACTATCTAGGCGTGTTTGAATCCTGCCTGTCGGCAGATTGGCATGGCTGGGAGCAGACTGTGGAAGCACTGGAGTGTCTCCACATGGAGATAGTTCAGGACTGCTGAGGATGCTGTTGTGGGCTATGTTGGTGTGATCACATGAGTGTGACTACATGAGTGTTAGAGATTGGATCAGGAGTGTGCTTTTGAAGCAGACGTGCCCCTTGTCCCCTCTGTGATGCAGTCTGTGAGAGTACTGACTGTGCTCCTGCTGGATGAAACCTAAGCAATGTGTTCACTTGCAGTCCTCAGGTACTCTGATCCATAAGGGGCATTCAGTCTGTGGGACCAGACTTAGGTGGTCTGAAGCAACACACTGAAATATGAATGAAGTCAGGATGTCTGAGGTGTGCCCTCAGCGTTAGAGCTCTTGTTTTGCTCTGATGATTGTTTCCATATCCTGTACAGACAGGTTGGGTCTATCTACTGTTATGTGTAAGCAAACAGAGTTTTCCAGTACCTGGTTTACTGGGCACTGTCAGGTCAGATGGTGGAGGTGACTCTTTTGGATGTCAAATTATGTGTAACAGGAGAGTTCAGAGCCTCTGCTAGATTTGAACTGACTTTACTTCAAATCCTATGTGTAAGGAGAGGAAAATATTCAGAGTTCTGTAGACTTTCAGGCTTTTGGTTCTCTTTTTGTAATGATAGCAAAGTTCCTGACTCTTCTTTCTGGGCTTCAAATCTTTTCATGACCACGAAGGGGTAAGAATCGATAGTGGTAGGAACACAGATCTGTTTTTGTTTGTAAGTGTAAGTTTGTTTGCTGTGTAAGTTTTAATGGGATATATGGATTGCATTTGGTTGAGGCTTGTCCAGTATGTTCATGAATCCTCAGGGGTAGAGATTGCACGGTGTGCTTACATACTCTCTTCACCCTTGTAGTTGGTGATTTTTTTCTAGTATCTAGCTTAAATTAATCTGCTACATTTTAAGCTTTAGTCTTTCTCTATCACTGAGAGATATAGACCCTTCCTCTACCCCAGTTGCTACTGTTAGTATTGTAAATTTTTTTGGTTGTTATTAATTGTTATGGCCTCGAGCAGTTTATTCTTCAAACCTTCATGGTTTTTTTTGTGCATGGAAATACAGTGCATTGATTATTTTCGTGTAAATTAAGTACTTGCTTTAAAGTGAAAAGGTTTTATCCTTGTCTTTATGAGGGTAAGACAGTGGTCAGAGAAAGTACTTAACTGAAAAAAATTAGTGTTTTAAATTTTCCTTAACACTTAATTAAAAATGGCCTATTTTTTCCAAGAGATAAAGCTTCTGAAAGTCTCACTTTCTTCTGAAAGTTTTCTTTCTTCTGAAATTACTTTTTTAAAGCAAAATATAGAGCAAATCAGTTTCATTATTCCTCTCTCTCAGCCCATGACTGATGTAAACAGGGAAAGTCATAGCTTAATTTTGGGGTCATTGAGAAAGCCAGTGGAGAGCACTGTTTTTGTAAGTTGTTCTACTGATCTGATACTACAAATTTAGAAGCCTCTTTTCTTATTTTGCGTTTGAAGTGTTCTTCTGTACATCTCTATGAAAATTTCTTGTAGGTAACAGGCAGGAGTGGCGTGAACTGACTTTCTACAAAATGCTGTAGAGTATGCAGTTTAAACCAAGTGCATAATACATGTTTTCCAAGTGAACACATTTAGTTGCTGGTTTTATGTCATCTGCTAACATTGTTTTTTTCCCAAGGCAGTTCAGGGAAAACTGACTTCAAAAGAATTTGAAAAGGATTACAAAAAGTAAGAAAATGAGAGAAATCTGTGATGTCTTGGCTATAGGGGAGGCAGAAGGATGAAGCCAGAGTCAGTATAAATTGCTTTACGACTGTCTTTGTATATCGCATAACCTCCTCTGTTTATGGTGCCCGCAGTTGCAGGAAAGGCGGTATTGGGAGCTCTGGCTTTTCCAAGGATACTGGAGTTCTTGCCGACTCTTCTGCCACGCCACTTCTGTTGTGTGTTAGATAAGATGTGCTGGCAAAGGAAGGCTGATACGGATGGTGATGAGGTAGCTGACGAGATGGTAACAAAATTGGATGAGATACTAAAGGATGAGCCATGGAAACTTGGATTCAGCAGGGTAAGTAATGTTATGTATGGTAAAAATATGGTGTTTGCTGCATTTGAGGTGCATTAGACTATAGTGCTGTTCTAGTTACGTTCACTTTATTAAATGGGCATTTGTAGGGGCTAAGCATAGTTCATTTGGAAATGGATGATGTACTGGACTCAGTTTCAGCAAAGGGTTTTGCTTTTCCGGTTGGTCTAGAATAAATTAACCTCAGAAGATTTTTGAAAGTGTTTTTTTTACAACCATTTGTTTAGTTTTTTCTACAAGGGATAGAAAATTAAATGCTTGAGGTAATTGGGCCAAGAGTTAGACAGCTGATTTTAAATCCTCAACTGTTCTTTTCAGTTTTATACGGGTAAATGAGACTTTCTGTTCCTAGTATGTAGAACAGTATCTATGCTTTCACAGAAAGGTTGGTAAGTTTCTCTGTAAGAGGTCATTGGTCCAATAGTTTGTTTTTTGTAATGGAATTTGCAGTGGTAGTTTACCTTCCTGTTTTCCTTTGCTGCACTTGCTGTGAGCTTTGCTGCTGCACCTCACCTTAGCAGTCCCGTACCTCACATGGGAGCTGCAGCTTAGCTGTTCACAGATATGGTTGGTTTTCCCTCTGCTTTTGGCCCCCAGTGCTTTACTGATGGATGTTCTGACTTGTCTTTAGGAGCTCTGATTTCAGAGATACAGCAGAGTAGCCAGTATATTCCAGTGTTTCACATAATTTCCTTTAAAAAGATTTTCCTGATGTCCAATTTGACTATTCCTTAATGCAATATGGACTTGTTGCTCTCTTGCTCTAAGGACCTGCATCCTCACTGTACTTTTTTATTGCTTGAAGACTCTCTTTAGCTTTTTCTCTTAAGACTGAGCAAATGCAATTAATTTTTGTTGCTCTCAGTAGTTCATCTGTTTTGCACATCTCAGTCTTTCACTATTTTGTGGTAGCGTCTGTACAGGTGGTGTATTTCTGTTGGTTCAGAATTGGCTACAGTGTTTTGGCTGATGGCTTTTCTGTGCTCTGTTTCTACAGTTTGTGTACCTTTACATGAAAATGTGTTATGTGGTGTGCATGAGTTCTCCCTAATTTTCTGTTTCTGTGCCAGGTTTTTTATTTTTAAGGTTTCTGTTTCATACAGCGGGATGACTAAGAGGAATTATCATTCCAGCTTACTTTAAAGTATTTTGCTTTCATGTAGCTTGAAATGCATAACTTCATACGTTTTGAAAAATACATACATTTTTGCAGACTTCCACCCTCTGAATTGCAATTTGTATTTACTCGGAGGAATGTTACTCAGTAAGAGGCTAACATCTGAAATAAATCTATGTTTGCTTTTACTCTTTTTGGGGAGAAGATTATGTATAAGGAGTTGAACCTTTCTTACTGTGAGGCAACATGGGCCGCCTTCTGTCAGTGTGAACATCTCCTCTGGAAGATTCCTGACTTGCAGAAGAATGCATTAATTCTGTATGATCAGCTCAAGACACGCTGCAGACAAATGGGACACACGTATGAAGATCAAGATGAATTAGCTGATTTTGTATCCAAACACATGTCCATTGAGCATGTTTGGCAATCTCTTGCATTTTTGAAAGATCAGAATGTAGTGATTAGAGAGAAAAAGCTGGTGTTTCTGCCTCATCTTTACAAATCTGAAAAAGATATTGCAATGTATGTAGGTGACCTTCTGTCGAACGACACATGGAAACTGGATGTGGATGTGAAAAAGATACTTAGCATTTCTGAGGCATCAAGAGAAACAGTAGATAACAAAATGAATATTAACCAGGCACATGAAATGAAGGAAAATAACACCGACAATCACAATGGCAAAAATCACTTTCCTGAAAAGGACGTGGGCTCTCTGTCTGGTATCCAAAGTAAAGCAGAGGTAGATGAAGACCAGTTGATAGCTGTGAAAAAAATTTGTTCTAATCCTGTCACAATCATAAGTGGAAAAGGAGGCTGTGGGAAGAGTACAATAGTTAGCTGCCTTTTTCGTCATTTAAAGCAGATGGAAGTAGAAGTGGAAGCTGCTTCTAAGGACTTTGAAAAAGACTTGGATGCGTCTGAGGAATGGAATACATTTGGTCACCACTGGGAGTCAGAGAATATGTATGCAAAAAAATTCTTGAATGTACTATTCACTGCACCTACAGGGAGGGCAACAAGTCTTTTGAGAGAAAAAACTCAGCTTCCTGCATATACGCTGCATCAGGTAAGGTTTGTTTCAGGTTTTGTTTCTTGAGGTTTTTTAAAAATTATTATATATTTTTAATTAATCCGAAGCATCTTTTGACACTGTTCATTCTTGATTTGGAAAAAAAAAAGAAGTGTGTTGTTGGACTTCCCTTATGAAATGTGTAGCCTATTACTGTTATTAATGTTAATGCTTGGGTACAGCTTGTAAGCATCTGAAAGTCAGCGTTTTGGAGAATAATAGATCAGTCATACATTATTTGCTGTAACTTTGGTTTCTTTACTATTTATATACATCTGAAACTTGCGCCTCTTTAGGGCATCTGGTTTTTTCAGCTTCTCAGTTTTGCATTTTATTTTAATGAAGACAAAAATAATTTCTAGATGGTAGAGCTGTTTTCTAGGATCCTGTTGCCTAGCAGTCGTTACAGCACATACATGAAAAGATCAGTAGCCTTGGGTTGAGTAATGAGAGCAGTTTCCTTTGCACAGTGTTTTCTTAATTACTGTTATGTATTGTGAAATTTTTTTTTAGAAAAAAGTAGAAAGCAAACTCTTTGTTAATAAACTTAGGTCAAGTCTCTCTTGTTCTAGGTAGCAAAAGGTGCCAGGTAGACACTTGAGGTGTGGAATAACCCATATAAATAGAAATTATAATATAAAAAGTACTATTGTCTTATTTAATCTTTGGGGATTGGATAGTTAGTTGCCTATTTCCCTTCCCCATGCAATTTTGGGCATTTATTAATGGCAGCAGGTTGTTGTAGGAGGTGTTCTGTTACTGAGCAGCCTAATGGCTAACCTTGTGTCTTTAACATTTCCTGCAGGAAAAAAAAGACTGTGCTTTTATGTAAGTGCTTATAAGTTTCTTAGCTAGAAATGTATTCACTGAGGAGGAAAATAAAACTAAATGGTTGAGTCTCCTGGGTCTTGACAGGTTTAATGTCAGAATTTCAGATAACAGCTCTACGTACAACATTAGCAGATATCACACTGTCTACTTTTATAAGACAGTTGTTTACAGTTGATTACTGTCAGAGCTTGCTTTATTTTTATTTGTTTCTAGATTATCTATAGTTTTAAATCATGGAGGCGGACTGAGCAAGCACAGCCGTGGAAGTTTTCTGCAGTTACAGTTCTGATTGTGGATGAAGGAAGTTTGGTGTCTGTACATGTTCTTAGTTTAGTTTTAAAACTCTTGTGTGAGCATGCTCAGCTTGCTAAACTTATTATTCTAGGTAAGTGAAACAGCAAATTTAGCATTATGCAATGTTTAATAATACACAATATACAGTATAAGTATCAGAGCTCCCACCAAGTCTCTTAACCCCAGAATGTTATATTGTTCTGTACTTGGATACTTCTGCTAATTCTTAAGGTCAGATGAGGTAGACAGTTTTCCATTTGTCGGTATCAAAATACCAGTATCTCCATTATCTGTTTAACAGTGTTTTTCTTATTCTGACTTCCATGTGCTAGGTTATTACATCTTGCAAATGGAAAGGAAAGAGCTTTAAGGAAAGCTTTTCTGATTTCCTTAAATCTGAAGAGGCTGATCTTAGCATATTAATTGCATGTTAGAAGAGAGTTTTCATGCCATTCTTAATGCTAGGATCATCTTGTTTTAATTCAAAAAGGAAAGCAAAGCAAGGTAAAGTCAAATTTTTATGATTTCTCAGAGGTTTGCTTTTTGGCATGCTATTATGGCATTTGTTTTTAAATATGTAGCTTTCAAAGTGTGTTTGAATGAGATGTGATCACTGTCAGTGCTCATCAAGCAGAGGGATTTGCACTTGCTAGTAAAGCATTACTGAGTGAGGAGTATAAGAAACCTGAAACTACACTACAACCTTATTCCCAAAGTTTCTCAGATTCTTGAAAGTTCTATTTCATGTGAATTGTATTAAGGATGTATGTTACTATGTAGAGGCTTGAGTATTTATTAATTCCAGTGTTTTGGTTTTTTTTTCTCAAGACACAGTTTTCAACAGATGATGTTACTCCTTCCCACAAAAACTAACGTGCATTCTGTTTAGGTGATACTAGGCAGCTACCAAGCATAGACCCAGGAAACATGTTAGCTGATATTTTTGAGGGTCTAAAATCAAGAGGCTTTTCTGTGGAACTGCGAACTAACCACAGAGCTGAATCGCAACTAATTGTAGATAACGCGTCAAGGTAGGATATCCTGATGTGTGCATGAAGAATTCTTGTAAGTCTTGCCTGGCCTTTTATCTGCAAATTGCAGTGCATCTGGATTTGACTCTGTGGTACTGCTTCTCTTCAGGTTTTTTTTGTCCAAATCCATAACACTGGTTTTAAAAACAAACAAATCCCCAAATCAACGACAACAAAACCCTACAGATTTTTCCAGAAGTAAATACTGGACAAAAAAATATGTGCACTGGAACGCTCTTGAATTTTATGGGATGTATTTCAGTATCATGCTGTCAGATACTCTCTGTTGTTTTCAAATGAGTTGTAAATGCACAGCTGACTTCATGCCTTTTAAAATGGTTTACAATTGCTCCTCTAAAAAGGAAGTTTTAAAGACATTGCTGGTAAGTGTGACAACAACTAAAAGAGACTGAATTGCTTGGAGAGTTTAGATGTCAAGGGCCATTATGTCGCAGTTTCTTTCTGTTTTTTTTCTGTATTAATACCTAGAAACTCTAAATGTTTCCAGCATTTGCATTACTTTTGTTTTAGAAATAATCCTCTTTCTTGTCAGTGCATAATTTCTTTTTTAAACCTCTAACAACAAAATCTAGGTTTTGATGTTAACTGAATTTGAGAATACTCTGAATATTTGCAAGATGTCCAGAACTACTAAGTGTTTTACAAACACTTGAACTTATTTTTTGGTAACACTTCTGTTTTACTCCGTTTTGCTCCCATAGGAAGAACTGTATGGGTAATACTAAGTATCCGCTGCAGTGATTGGAGGGTTTATAGAATAAATTACCAATGTTTTCAATGTGAAATTAAGTTATGCTCTGAGGAAAGAGTTTTCAGGGCATGTTGTGTAGATGACAAAAAATTTCTAAGTGGTGAACTTCAGGCTGATGCAGATGATGATATGCTGGAATTCTTTAACTGGAAATAACTTTTTGGTTTTCCCTCCAATGCTCTGGTCCAGAATCTCTCACCGGCAGCTTCCTGAATTTGATGAGGTGCTGAGAGTTTCTGCTTCGAATGAGGAAATGACAATGCCAAGCCCAGAGAAGAAATTTATTTTTATTGCTTTGCCTGCTGGCGGGAATTGTGACAGTATGTGTGTGTAGTCACTTTGTGATCTTGATTTTCCCTTTGGTAAAGCATCGAATATTGTCTGCAACTAAAATTTTGGGAATATTTTAGTCTGGCTTTGTTTGTGGTATAAATTTAAATGCTTACATTTGTAGTTTATCTTCTGCCTTCTGTAAGTGCACACAGCAAGACCCGTAAGTGCAAAGAAGGGTCTGTAGAGCTCACTGGTTAGACGTTGAAATGGGGGACAGCTTCCACCACTGTAATCGAATGTGGTTGTCTTTTTGTATATAGCTATCAAACCTTAAGAGATTTTTAGAATTGATTCAGAGGTGAGTCATTTGAGTAAAAAGCAACTGTAACAGGATGGTGTCCTGGACAGGAATGTGCTCCCACCTGTAGAATTGAGTTAGGAAAATTCTAAGTAGGGATGCCAGTATTTCTTTTAAAATGTTTTGGGGTCAGGGCTAGAGCCATTGTTTACTGGGTTTTTTTGACATTCACTTGGTGTAAGTGGATTGAGTGGCCTCTGTTTTATATGCATCAAAAAGCTTCAAGGGGAATGTGGAAAAAAAAATAGTGCAGACATTATCACCTTATCTTACTCTAGAAAAACACTCAGCAAGCAGAATACTAAAAGTAGATTTTTTTTTTCTGTGAAATCCAAGTGTATAGGTCTGTGGCTTGAAAATATTTGATCTTTACCTCTTCGATGTGCTGTATCAAAACCTTATTTTGCATGAAATACGCTCTATGCAGCCGTTGTTTAATACAGAAATAAGACTTTGTCTCTTTCTATATCACTCTTGTTTCTCAGATTTTAATAGTGGATTAACTACATGATGTTTTCTTGGATGTTTTGTGGTGTTATTTTTTTCTTTGGGGGGTGTGTAATTTTGCATGGGAGTTTTTTTGGGGGGGGTTGTTTCTATTTTGTTTTTAACAAGTTGAAATGTCATTAAAGCAAGAAATAAGCAAAGGAAATTTCATATTGAATTTTATTTTTCTTTTAAAAATTCTGAATATTTTTATGCCTTACCTTTTATGTCTTTTAAAACAGATTTACAAACTGCCATAAAGATTTTACTTAAAAAAGGGCCAGGATTGGAGGAGGCCAAACAATCACAGTTCATTGCTTTCAGAAGGTAACGGAGTATGCAGGCAGACATTGAAAAAATCCGTGCTAGCAGCCACAATCTAAAAATAGCTGAGTGCGTTGAGTTGGAGAGACTGTTGGCAATAGCATAAAATTACTAGATATGTGGAATACTCATCACTTAAGAAGTGTGGGATGTAGGGCTGTAACACACTTTGAAGAAAGACTGGAAGTTAGTAATCACAGGAGCATGAACAGTATGCATGGCTTTGCAGAAACACCAAAGGGATAAAAATAATATGCTGTAGTACCAATAGTGCATAAACTTGAGTTCTGCACAAAAGGGCACTTAGGAAAAAACTCTTCCACCTTTAATTGTGAAGAACCTTTTCTCACTAAGTAAAAAACACCCACTGTTTGCAGGTTACCAGTGAGCAAATAAGCGATTTGTGAATGCTCAGTAACTCTGATATCAATTTTGTT
The DNA here is from genome assembly GCA_013398015.1 of Oreocharis arfaki. Taxonomy (NCBI): domain Eukaryota; kingdom Metazoa; phylum Chordata; class Aves; order Passeriformes; family Paramythiidae; genus Oreocharis; species Oreocharis arfaki. Next base: position 605,548 of record VZRR01001044.1, read on the forward strand.
TCTCCGGTCTGCATTCAGGTACAATACTGTTATTGGTGATTTTTGAGTATGATTCTTCTGGAATATATTTATAGGTACTTAATCTGCATTTAAAAGTTAAAATTCTAGGTCTTAAAAAAGCAAATAAATCTTTTGGCTATTTTTACTATATCCACAGACAGAAAATAATCAGTCCAGGTTTTAGTTTTTCTTTAGTTTTCTTCTTTATCTTAAAAGCAAATCTAGCTAATCTAGGTGTACAGTGCAAACACTTTCTGTGGTATTTAGACAAAACTGTTCCTTTACTGCTCTGTCTTCCAAACTCTGAATCAGTAATTGTTCTTAATAGGTGGTCATCAGAGAGAAAAGGGGCTTTCTCCATTATTTATAAATTACTGCTATGTGACATTGCTTGTAACTGTACGTTTTGTATATCATGATTTTGTTCATGTTCTTGTTTTGTATGATTTAGGCAAGACTGTGATCTAATAAATGAACTTTGTTGCCAACACTACTCAAATCATTTAACCAGGTAAGCCAGTGTTTTGCATTTTTCCTGTGAACAATCTCATTTTGTTTTTGAAAGTGTTATAGCCAGGCCAACACCGTAAAATAAGATTGTAAAACTTAAATATTTCATCTAGATCTGATTCTGTTATAAATCATTCATATAATAAACTTCATTTAATGGGTTCTTTAATCTCATTTTAAACAGTGGTAAACTGCCTTTCATTTAAATTTACTATGTGAAGTCTGAGATTTTAAGTTACTGCTGAATATTCAAAATTCATATAAAAGCAACATAAAAAACCACTCAAGGTTAATTTTTTTTTTTTGCCACTATATGATTTCTAAATAGATTCTGAAATATTTTTGGAAGCAGGATTTTTGTGCTACTCTGTATTACTGTTTTTTACCAAAGGGTTTTGCAAAAGTTCCAGATATAAAAGTTTGATCTTAACTATTTTGAATATTACTAAGGTTTTTAATCTGGGTCAAGTATAGCGAGTGCAAAGAGAAAAAATACTGAGAGATGGTAAATGCACACTTTGTAAATACATTTTTCCCTTTTTCTTTCTCTGACCTAGAGACCATAAGAACCGTCTTTTATTTCAAATCGGGGACAAGATTGCCTGCACGCGCAATGTGTATCTCAAGGATCTCTTGGCAGCCTGTGATGTCAGAAAGGGTCCTAATGGCCATGAATGCACACGTGGAGAAACCACACTCACTGCAGAGGCTGATGACGAGGGCAAACGACTCTGCAATGGAGATATATTTTTCATAACAGGAGTAAGTCCTTGCTGCAAGAACTTGCACAAAGAAAATCTGGTGGGAACTGATTTAGTGCTTGCTGAATCCCCAGAACAAATTCACACCTTTTAAGTTTAGCCCATAATACGTACCTAGTTCTGCTAAATGATCGTGTAAAAAGCATGAAAGAGGCAAGGTACAATAGAGAATTCAAAAAACCCCAGTTCTGGGCTTTTTTGTACAATGTGTTTCAGTTGGTCTGATTGTGTTTAGTGTAAAAACATTCTGTAAATACTCAAATGTATTGTAATTGAAATGGATAATGTTTAACATAGTCTGAAGTAAAGAGTAATGTTACAGCTTAAGCTTTCCCTGGCAGAAAACTAAGCTGGCCTGAAAATAACAGCAACAGAAATTTTTTTTTTTTTGCTGGATTTGGTGAGTTGAGCAGTGAAAGTATAAGTAGTTAGGGTAGGCCCTGAACAGTGAAAACTTTTCTTTGAAGGTGGTCAGTGAAAGACAGCAATTTATTTGGTTTAGTGTCTTCTGAAACTCTTTCAATTGGTTGATGTTGCAGCTGTTGTAATTTCAGGGGAAGCTAGAAAAGGGATGTACAGACGTTGATCCAGCTGCCGATTCAGGGTTACTGCTGAGTGTTGTGCTATTCCTTTAGGATAAAGAAATTGATAAACAGCACTTCCTGACCATCAGCAACACGTACGGCTCCACATTCACTGTGAACTACAAGGCACTGAGGAAGCTCTGTCACATAAAGCATGCCTGGGCCAGAACTATTCACACATTCCAGGTAAAAACACAGCAGCTGTGAGCTGAGCTAATGCACTGTATTTTCTCATTAAAGAATCAGAAACTTCTTGAAACTAGAATTCCTTGAATGCAGGATAGAAAATACTCTTGAGAGTGTCTCCAGTTGTCTCCAACTTCCTCACTCTTGTCTTTTTGTTAACTGTTTACTGGAGATCAGACTTTGAAACAGCGTTCTCACACGTTTCAGGGCTCCGAGGAAAGGACAGTTGTGTACGTGGTTGGCAATGCCGGCCGGCAGCACTGGCAGCACGTGTACACGGCCGTGACCAGGGGACGCTGCCGTGTCTACATCGTGGCTGAAGAGCTGCACCTCAGCAGAGCAATAAAGAACAGGAACGTGCCCAGAAAAACGCGTCTGCAGAGATTTTTGAGAGAGGCAATTACAGAAACAAACAGCTGTCCCAAACAAACGTCCTCTCCCCTGATGAACTGCAGGCAAAGTCAAGAGCTCGGGACTCAGTCTGTTTCTCTAACTCAAGGTGCTCCTGACCGACCTGAACTTCAGGGTGACCTCATGACACGGGAAGGGTCATCAGTTCTCAGTAAAGAGCAGACGGGCAGTTTGCTGCACAGTCCATGTAAAAGACAAACTCCCGCACCTGAGGATGCTACAAAAATACCCCCTGTAAGTATCTCCTTACTGAGAAAGTTTAAAACAAACTTTTGCACTCTCTTTCACCACCACATGTCACCTGGGTATTGTTACGATTCTTTTATTAATATTTATTTAACAATTTTCAAGTTGACCAGTAATTGGTGAAGCAGTCAAATCTGGCAGATGTCTCTGCAGAGTAATACATGGCTAATACAGAAAAAAAAAGGTTTAATGTCAGTAGTAGTAAACTTACACATCTTTTTACTCACTGGAGTGATCTGTTGGCCAGCTTAGCCTGTATCAGCTTACATTTTGTGCCCAAATGTCAGTATTTAAGTGACCTGCTGTGAAAGATGTATATAAAATTTAATAATTGAAATTGATTTTTGTAAAGTAAAACCTGCTAACAGGTGCTTTTTTTCCCTTTACATTTTATTTCTGAGCTCATGGAGAAAGAGCCTTTTTTGAAGACGCTAATATATTTTAGAACTGGTTCAAACTTGGGTAACGTTTTTGTTTTGTTTTGACAGACAACAGTAGCAGAATCTCCACTTGGATCGTCCAGACTTAAGAATCTAACTTTGGGACAGCCAGTTCCTAAGAAGCTTTTCAAAAGCTAACAGACAAGTATTAATTATTGGAGCACAAAACTGGTTTGAAAAGTTTGTCTGGCATTTTTTTTCTCTCTCTCGCGCCCAGTTTTAAGGACACAGAAAGGCACAGGAATCATGTCTGGGCATAGAGCGGCGATAGGGGATACAACATCATAAAGTCACCCCAAGACACTGTCCTTGGTATGAACCTTTATTGAACCTGTTCAAGATTTTTGGAATGGAGAAGATGAGTATGCTGGTGCCTTTCAAAGGCTTTCGTGGTTTTGCATGTTCTATGAAGAACAGCTTGTTTTACACTGAGCCTCTTCCATTTTCAGTGATCCATTTTTAGTAGATTTATTGGTGCACTGGTCATTAAAAATCATGTAATTGTTCTGTTTTAATGAAGAATGAACTTACAGGTCTTTGAGGATCCAAATGTTCCCTTAAAAAATACACGAGGATGTATTTTGATTTAAAGACTCCTAGCTGTCCCTACCACGATCTATCCATCTCCAGAGGCTACAGTATTGATGAGATGCTCTTACTGATGTATCAGAACTATAGTTTCCTCGAGTAAAAAATACAGTTTACAAAGGGGATGACTTCAGGTTTTTCTACTGTGGCAGATTTGTGGCCATGAAGCTTTGATGGATTATGGATTTTAATCTTGTTGTAGACAGAACACGAAAGTTGCAATCAGTGACATAGAAAACTTTTTCTATGATGTAGAACTTGCCACTGCTGCTTTAGCTAATAGTTCTATGCTGATGATGATCTTGGTAAGAAAAGCGAAGCTCCAAATCAGAGTTCAGAGAACATTGCACTTTCAGCTTTCTCATGTGTACTGTGGGACTTGCTGCATTGTAATTTTGAGATTAATAAATTGAATGTTAAACGTCAGACACATTGTACAAAAATGTGGACAACTGGCTCACCTTTTAACATTTTTTTTTTTCACATAGGGTAGGAAAAACTATACCACAAATATAAAAATGGTATTTTTTGCTAAAACTGTGGGGAAAGAAAAACTGTGGGAAAAATACAAAGTCGAAAAACTCTACCTCATTTTTAATGTCTTTAAATCACTGTTTATTTCAATTTATACAGTTTTTCCATACAAATATTTGCAACAGTTTGAATTTCAAAAAACGTAACATAGACGATAAATATCATGCTATTAAAGTATTAAATTTGTACAAAAATACTTTACAGTTTAATACTTATTTGTTACAAATAAAAATACATATTTAAGTGACTCATGAACCTTGGGATTTTTGTTTTTTGGGTTTGGTTTTTTTTTGTTTTTTTTTTTTACATGATTCAGCCTTGAATGTCATTCTGACCTTTTCTGGCAGTGCTGAAATAGAAATCAGAGATACTTGTGTGTGTGGGGCAGGTGAGCTTGTTTATGTATTGGAAACAGCAACAGGGATACAGTTAAACAGTTTAAATTGACCAGAAACAACTCTGTAAGGTGATTGCTTAGAGATGGAGACTCTACAAATGTACAAATCCAGTATCTTTATATTCACCAAGAACAATAATTACCAATAACAACTTGAATACCAGAATAAACCAATGCAGCTGCTGGTGAGCATATAAAGCAACTGGCAGTATTTTATTGCTTGGGGGAAGAGGGGAGAAGAGAGAATTTGTGTGATGTGTTTGTAAAATATATTTACAATTTTAAATTCTAAAAATGTGTTGCAGGGGTAATGTTTGTCATAAAGAAGGCTGAAAATAAAGCATATTAAATAGGACCTTTCTTCCTTCAAGAAACTGGTTGACTTAAAAAGCTCATGTGTCACAGTACAAGTTTACAGGTTTATGGATCAATAAAGAGCTTTTGTATCAATCTCCACTGACATAATTTTAAAAAAGCCATTTTCTTTTAAAAAAATCTTCCTAATTTGTCGGAACTCATTTCAGTTTCACTCTTTTCAGTAATCCCCCATCAGAGGTTTTGTCCCACTAAAAAAGTCTCTGCTTAAAAATCCCCACAGGTTGCAAGACATACCATTAAATATTTCATTGCATAGGGAATAACATAGGTTCTAACAAAGTTTGCTGAAGTGGGGGAGTAATGTTCAATGCAAACTGCAGCTTCCAGCAAGCATGTTGTCATATCATCTAAACCCTGCTTTGTAGAATGAGTGCACCCTTCTCGCCAGCGAATAAAGGTTTCCAAAATCAGAGATGGAGCCGTTTCCCAGGAAAGCCCAGTGCAGTAAACCACTCTGCCTTGTCCATCAGACAGCAGCACCTTACCGATAAAAGGATTTTTGAAAACTGCGTAACCTGGACACTGCTGTTTGTTAGCAGAGGTTAACTCCATGCTTTTCCCTCAAACAGCTGCTGCTGCTGAAGGGAGAACATTTAGATCGTGTTTAAAACATCTCCCCAGTTTCTTATTTGGGGAAAAAAAAAGGCCCTTACGTATTTTTTTACTGTTACTAATCCTAGATTGTTTAGAATGGAATGACTTGACTTAATGAGGAATGAAACTATTTCCAAAGTAACCGTGGATTAATAGAAGCCTTGAGACAGACCGACCGACCTCCTGTGCTTTTCAGTGCTGTACAGCATCTGAGCCTCAATCTCAGAGAAATCCTAAATGGATTTAGCACCATAATTGTCTTTTGTTACCGAATGTCCCACTCCAGTGGTTTCTGCTATAAGGTATTTGTAGGATCCCGTGTCTCCGTGCTAACACTGGTGTGTCCGCTCTGCTGAAGGAAGGCAGCGTTCGGATCGCCCCACTCCCCGCTCCCTGAAGTGTGGTGTTCTGAGCTTCCCTTCTGAGATGCCAGTGGGTTTCTGCTAATGACCAGTTCCAGCTTATTGCCAGATTCTGCGATGAGGGGCACAACCAAGCAGCAGTCAAAGTCTCTGGTGCGAACGTGGTTTACCTGATTGATGGGAAGATTGATCTTTGTCATTGTTTTTGGAAAAAAAAAAAAGACATCACAAGAGAAACAAGATTTATCCTTGAGACTGTGGAGCCTGATTTAACTATTCCAAGTAGAGAATCACCCAACATAAGACTATTTAACTGTGGTGTCTAATCTGAAGACATCAGTTAAATTTTCTACTCACTCTTAGAAGAGAATGTAGCTGAAGTGGGGATATTTACACTGGTGCTGGCTGTTGCCAGGTGTCACAATGCCCACTCCATAAATGACATTTAATAGCACATAGTTTTTCTGTCTTTCAGTCAATTTAAATGCTGTAGAGCACATGTGAAATTTCAATTCAGTTCAGGTCTTCTCTAGTTTTACCTAATATATATAAATTTATATTAAGTATTTTATTGGGCTAGTTGAGAAATAATTTTGTTTTTTCATCGTAGTCCAACTTGGCACTGTTGTAAGTGTGATGCTGAGTGAGTATCACATTATTCCAACTATGTCAGTCAACACTTGGATTAAACACAGAAATAATTCTCAGGTTTGTATCAAGAAAAGCAAAAAAGACAAATCTGTCTGGAAATGCTTTCAGAAATTCCAGCTTGCTAGTGAGCATCGGTATGTCTCTTTTGAAGTTCTAAAATACCTAGCATTCTGAAAGAATTTGTTTATATAAATCTGACTGCACAGGGAAATCCAGCTTTAGTGCTACTGCATAAAAGTCGAAAGCTCCATGAAGTGCTGCCTTTTCTTGCCAAGAAAAGAAATCCAAGAAATCTACACAGCACAGCCTGTGGTGCAGAGCAATTATGGTCATTTGACCTTCTTCCTGCCCCCCTACAAACATCCCTTCCCAGCAGAAATACAAACAGTGGTGCTCATTATTTAAAATGTAATAAGCAATGTAGATTACAGGGCTGTTCCAAGTAACAAAACTGCAAAACTCTGCAGTTTTCTACAATCACATCTCCAAACACGGATACCCCAACACCCCCTAGTGTGGCTATAAATCTTTTTACAAAGTAATCTGTATGTCATGTCCCTTCATGCCAAACCTGCACAATGCCAGGAACATTACCTGTAAAAGTCTGTCATACGGTTTTAAACCTCCCAGATCACCAGGGCCAGCTGGTCGGATGTTTTTAACATACACTCCTTTTTCCAACAAACCATCTGAGACGCTGAACCCGAAGTCTTCCCCATCAGAGTCCTTGTACAAAGTTACCTGTGGAGGAGATGTGATGTGATGAGAAAGAAAAAAAGTTTCTCCCCATTTCTACAAGCATTAGGCAGCTTTTATTCCTAGGATGGTTTTGGTGATTTTTTTTTTTTCCACATTAGAGAGATCACTTACCTACTGTTTGGTACTTACAGTATTAAAGTTGTCCCCACTTTGACATTATGTTAATATTCTCAGAAGCCACCTTATTGTCCTGTAAATAAACAGCCCTTTTCGCTTCTGGTTGTCAGCTGGAAATTTGTGGTATTTAGCCCACCTGTTCTGGTGTCGTTTTTTGAGCCTTAAGTGTTTTGTTTCTCTGTTCTCTAGCTGCCAGGGTCTGAGTACAAGATAAGGCTTAGTTTTGCTTCAGGTATGAGTACCTGGCCTCAACCCAACAATTGGTGGTGTCTTGCAATAAAGGGAATAAAGACCATCGTCACTGTAGGCTCTAGATAGTTTTTGGCAAGGCAGTGTCCACCCTGAAAGCCTAACCTCAAAAGTGCTCAGTATAAAAGTTACAATGCAATCTTTTAAGGAAGTACAAATAAGGCTCCTTCTGAAAGAGCTTGCAGGCAGCATTCTTACAGTTACATAGCCATGAGGTGGTCATTCAAAAGCAGGAAATAGAAGACAATAAAACTGTTAGGAGAAGGTTTTTCAGGAGTTCAGAAGATCAGAAGACAAGTCCTCAAAAATAGTTTTGTGAATTTGGCTATTTAACAGATAAAGATGGAGACTTCTTTGTAGGTAAGTGGCATGCTTAGGGTTTTATTTTTTGGTCCTCCCTCACATCAGGAGTGCTGACCTATGCAAGTAAATCATGTGAGTGGTGTGCCATCTGACACTGCACAGATACAGCCCAGCCAAAACTGTGTTTTTACTGCTGTAGCATGTATCCCCTTGGATTCAAAATGCACTGGTTTTATCATACCTTGGCTGATAAAAATGACAACATTAAGTGTTCCAAAATTTTATGCTGCCTTGGTACAAGTAATGTTCCATGCGTAGTATCCTTGTGTGTGTCAGCCACTGAATTCCTTCCTGATGTTTCTGAATTGCAGAATCATTCGATTGAAGGGGACTTTGGGAAGTCTCTAGTCCAGTGTCCAGCTCAAAGCAGGCTGAGGGCTTGGTCAGTGTTTCATAGAAGGATGCCAAGGCACAGCAGTGCTGGGGCACAGCACTGGTTGGTGCTGCCTTCAGAAACCTGCTGAGCTCCTGTCTTAATTGCCATTGTGAAAAGCTAAGCCAGTACACAACAAGTTGTCTCAAAGCAGGAGTAAAGGATTTGGGGTTTGGGTTTCTTTCCTGCTCTCTGCAGTTTTCTTGACTTGGGTTTAGGGGTGTATCAGCCCTGCTTTCACCAGAATGCAATCACACTCATTAGTAAGTAAGTAAGTTTGGTAGCTGTACTGAGCAGCAGTTGAGAGAGGCTGGATACCAGGGCAGCTGCTGCAGCAGCAGCACCATCTTCTCTTGTAGATGTGGATGGTGCATTGCAGGGCTGCTCTGAAAACATCAGTGTCTTGTGCCGTGGGGAGCACAAACATCCCCATAGGGTGTTCGTCCCTTAGTTTACCCCAGTTCATCCTCTTCCCTTGTTTTTCTCCCCCTGAACAGCACTGCAAAGCAGAAAGCCTCACCTAAAGTCCCCTTTAACTAAGCTAAAGGCTTTCTTCCTGCCAGTGACTTTTTTGGCTATGAGCTGTCATTTCACACTTCCCAGGGACTGTGGTGCTTAAGTTCGTTGCCTTCTCTTCCCCCATCTTCCCCCCCAAGGTAACTTCTTGCTGAACCTTTCGTATGTCCTCCATCCCTGCATGAAGTTTAGGAGTCAATGGGCATTTCAGCTACTGAAAAACCTATCTGCAAATTCACAATAATTCATCATAGAATGATTTTAATTTTTATCAACCGATGATGTATCAGCAGGACTCTGGGGAAATTCTAATAATTACGAGCAAAGGCTTTTGTTTGTAATATCATAGCATGTTTAATATGGCTTTGATGAAAAGCATGTTTGAAGCTGCTACAAAAGTGCTGTAAGACCACCATTCTGCAAGACTAAAAAAAAAACTATTAAGCAGGGAGATACATTTTACTCGACAGATTCGTGTGCACTTTCTGGCAGAAATTAAAAATTACTAGCTCTGGACCAAGGCCCAAATTCTCTTCTAGCAAAGTAACTTTTTCTCCTCATCATCACAAAGAAGTGCTTCAAGTTAACTGCTTCTTAAAGAAGCATTGAAAAGCTCACGTAAAAAAGGGATAGCATACCTAAGAGAAGAAGACTTAAAATACTCTGTACTGTTCTAGCACAGGTGGCACAATTTGTAAAAGGAACTTCTGCTTTCCACTTACTCCTTTTTCTTCTCCCCTTCTTCAGGCACTGGAGTCAAATGGAGCTGGATCCAGCCCCAGATGAACTACAAAAGCATATGAAATGGGGGACTCTCTGAAGTCATCTAGACTGTAGTCTTGTCCTAAGACAGGATCAACTGCACCTAAGCCATTTCAGAGATACATTTATCTGCCCCACTTTTTAAAATCTCCAGTGATCAAGACTCCACAGTCTACTAAAGTAATCCTTTCCAGTGCTTCAGATGTTTTCCTTGGGCCTAAACTAAATCACCCTTGCTGAGGCTAAAATCTGTTGCCATCCACAGAGGACCAGATCACTTTATTCTGTCTTTCTCTACAGTGATGTGAAATAAGGCTTGTTTTTCTCTGGATCCTGTCCATATGATCAACATCTTTCTTTAATTTTCAGACTCCAAACTGGACACTATTACAGTCAAGACCTTCTCAAAGCCAAGCTGGAGTGGAGAATAATTCACCACAGACGGTGGTCCCATTCATATGTTCTATGATAGTGTTGCTTTTTTTCCTGTTCTTAGTGAGTGATCTATCAGCAAACAAAACACATACAAATTCAGCTCTAGAGATCTATAGGAAGAGCCATTTCACATTAGCTCACCTTAACTTGTGTCTTGTCTGCAATAAAGCACGTGCTACTTCATGCCCACCTTGTGAGACAAAAAATGGAGCATTTCAAATGATAAGGGGCATGAAAGCAGAGTTTTGCTGTAGAGGGTCAGTGGGAAGTAACTGCAATGGAGCAGGCAAGGCAGGGGACAAGAAGGGGCATAGACCTTGGATATGATCATCCAAAGTCTTTTATCAAACACAACTTACACATTTCAAAATACTTTCTAATGTTTTTCGTTCTTCAGATCTACAGATCCTAGATTTTTACAAACTGCTTCCCTTAAATCTATCTTCTCTTGACTTCTGCTATATTTAACAGGAGCCTGGAACTTAAAGAAACTGATGCTTGATTCAGGAATGAGGTAGCAATTTAACCTTGTTGCATGTTCGACAGCTGTTGCATTTTTCAGATGGAAGCCATCTGCAGAGAACTTTCTTTAATATTAGAGGTTATAATTTTGGGGCTAATTCTTCTTAGGGCAACATATATTCTTCAAAGAGAATCTCTGATAAAAGCCCTGCTATCTGAAATACTCAATTTCCATTTAATAATGGGTATGGACAAGGTTCCTCATCTTCACTTGCAGCAGCCCTCTCTGAGTGGAATAAAACTGCAGACAATTCACACAACACCTGAATCATGCTGGTTTATCTGTACTGCTGATCACAACTCTTTGGAAGGTCTGATCTCAAATAGCAAAATCTCCATTTGGGTGATTTGTTAGACTTTTAAATTTACATCAGGAGCCTAAGGGAAAAAGAAAAGTGGAATTGGAAATTTAATTCATATTTCATAAGCAATTAAGTAGTTACAAATTTAAAACACAAGCTTATACATTTTGAGTCTGTGCCTGTGCCTCTTCTCCCTCTCAATCTATGGGAAAATGCTTAATTTAAATTCATACATCTTGCATAGATCAGCTATTGAGATATTTTAACTGACTGTAATTTTAGGTTAATGACTACTTGCAATAATAATATTGAAAAATTATCTGATCCTAGTGCATATTTTTGCTCTCAGAGGAATGTGTGCTCTATGAAACTTCTAAAAAATGGTCTGCTATGATTTTTAGAAAAATATTAATCTATATTATTACCTAAGTAGATAAAATCATTAAAGGCATTCATTAAATTTGGGTACTGATACAGCAATACATTATCCAGCTAAATTAAATGTTATTAAACCATCTAGAACAAATGTTTGAAGAGATTTGTAGGACACTTATCTCAATCCTAGTTTCCTCAGGACAAAGACAGTTCAAGTGCACAACTGGTGAATGCAATGCAGAGAGAAAGAGCAGTGCAGAATTCAGGTTACCTTGCTGCAAAGTGAACTCTGACCTGTGGGCACACGGGTCCTGCCTCAGCAGGGACGCAGACTCATCACACTGACATGGAACAAAGGCACCTGCCCTGCCCACGAAACTGGGAAAGCTCAGCAGCACACAGTCAAGCACACGCTTGAAAATCTGCCGAGGGAGGTCAAAGACAAGCTACATCTTAGCTTGTATCTCAAAACTGCTTATACCATCACAATTTTCCAAATCTTCCTATTTTTCAGTGGCCCAGCTAATGAAGACATTTGCCCGCAGAGGGCAGAACACATTGCCAGCAACAGGATACATGAAAAGTACTTCAACCAAGGCATTTCCCTGACCGTGAAGTCATTCCCGTGGCATTGCAGCTCTTTTGGAAAACTGTGATTGGACAAGCTGTCCAAAGGAACAGGTTATTAGTGTTAAACTAGAGGTCTAATACAAAAATGAAGGAAGAGAGAGAAAGTAACAGGCACAGTGCTGCACAAGAACCAAGAGGAAAACTAACAAGTAAGAACTTGCTCAGATGGGCATGAATAAAAAGCAGTCCATGCTGCCTGGGCTAACCTGCAAGTGTCGTAGGGGTAAAACCTCACTCTGGGGAACCAGACCATAAGACCCAGTCACTAGTTTCTGTTTTTCTTGAATGACTGTTAGGATTTGGAAAATCCTCCGTATAGGTTCAACTTTTAGATTTTTCGAGAGGAAATGACTCTTCTCAGGGTGACAGAACAGACAGTAAAAGCAAACTCAGCATCACTTCAGCAGACAGGGGGAAACTGAGTATATTGTCTGAACAAAACCTGGAAATTACTCAAGGGAAGGTCAAAGCAATGTTAAAAATAGTCAACTGAAGCAAGAGAAAGCTCATGGACAGGGTATTTGTACTGCCCAGGACTCTAACAGCTAGTTACTGTCACAGAATACCACTGACTCATTACAGAAATCTGACATCTCCTTTCCAGGCAACAATTTTTTCTAACCTGAAAGGCTGGTTTTGTAATCCAGAACTGTGCCTTTGCTAAATGTGATCCCACTGTGACATGCCTGCTGGCATACTTTGGTTTTATATTTCACATTTATTAACTACTCAGAAAAACCGAGCACAGTACTTAACTCCACTGCTCACATCAAGCTGGAAGTAGGAACAGCTTAAAACTATCACAACACATCCTTATTGATCATATACACTGGCAATGAATTAATTTACCATATATGAGATCAGTTCTCTGCTACCTTCTACAAACATTCATTTAGCCCGTACTCAGCGAGTCCTTACGTTGCTGAACTAGACTGAACTACAGACTAAACTCAGCCAAATCCACAGGGATTACAAACCAACCCAAATCTCTTGAGAATGATCACGTGATGTATTAATGAAATTTCTCTGTGTTCTGTCTCCTTTCTGGAAAGATCTCAGACCTTTAAGAGGAAGATGGGTGCAGGAAATGGGACGCTCATCCCCATCAGGGAGAACAGCATTATAATGTCCCTCAAAGTTTTGGAAACTGGTTGCTGTTACGGCCACACTGGACTTGAGACCCAAAGTGGCAGGGTGTTTGCTGTGCCTATCTAAAGATACTTTATCCAGTACTTCCTTGGAGTGCAGTAACACCTCCACATCACCAAGTGATTTCAACCATCCTGAGCAGTGAAAATTTGCATAGTCTGAAGATTATTTATCCTTTTCAGAGCAAAGGAATTATAAAGAAAAAAGAAGCAATACCTAATTTGAAATAACATTCTATATTATGTCCATTGAATCTCTTGTATTTGATTCAAAATGAGTGTTAATTTGAAAAAGGACCAATGGGAGCCCCAAACCCTCCTGAGTAATTTCCTAAAGAAATGTATTTTCTAGAAATTAAATTTTGCTTTCTTAATGAACATTTTGCAGAGAAGAGTTATTGGTCCTGTCAATTCAAATTACCAGTGGATGCTCCTTTCAAAAGAGCGGTGCCTTTTGAGGATTTATTGTAAAATGAAATAGTAGACAAGGATGCATCTTATTCATTTGTTTTCCCCCACAAGGATCTATCATTAATGTGTTTGTAAGAACTAATATGCATGGCCCCCAAATTACATCTGTGGAGTCATTATAAAAAGTGCTTACTGTGTTGCTATATAATTAGAGTTCCTGTGCTGAATATATTATTTCAAAGCTGTCAGAAGAAAATTTACAGACCTTGTGTAACTCCACAGGAGTTGGTGACATGATTTCTTTCATTTCTTGCTTAAATTTTCTCAGAACCATGGACTTTCTCCCCACATCTGACGGCAATGTGTTGCTACGAGTAGCTTGACTGTAATGTGGCCTTACAGAACTTCTTTCCTGGAAGCTGGCTTGTCTTCCCAGCTGGTTACGAGGCTGTGGGTTTTCATGATTCAAACTCATTGTACTTCCTGACATGATTGTGGCCTAGAGCATTAATGAACAGGTTAATTTGTAACAGAGGAAGTGGGTTAAGTAAGTGGTTAATTCATAGCAGTAGGAAAAACACCTCTATTCTTTGTTAGAACACAATCACTCAGGGCACAGCAAAAGGCAAGAGGATAGATGTTCAATCTGCTTGCAAGTCACTATAAAATAAAGGACCACAACAGAACACAATAACAATATATGAACCCTATGGGCAGAAGTTTTCAGATGGCATTTCAAACTAAAATACTGAGCACCAGAACAGCTATGCCTGTAAGCCAGTCCCCTGGCAGACTGAAGAGTGTGTAGCGTAATTGCTTATTTAAAAAATATTTTACACATAAATAAAACAACATCTAAGTTGTGGCATAATTGCATTTGTTGGAATTGGAACTACAGGAAGGCATTTACAATTCAGACTGTGTGTGCAAGGTAAAAAAATGTGAGTCAGCAGAATATGCAGGTAGCTCTAGAGCCAGCCTGGGCAGAGTGCCTGGACACCACCCCAAGCTGGGGAAATCTTAGTGCAGGTAAGCTCACTGCCTGGAAAGAAACTTTGCATGACAAGCATACTGCAGGAGTGACTGCCTTAGCTCAGCACTAACACTGGCCCTGGTCTCACTGATGGTTTTAATCTCAGTAAAAGCCAGCCTTTTGTTTTAGATGCAAGAATACATGGAGGATGAAATCTTGAAAGATGATGATGGGAATCACCTCACCCACTGGGTGGAATAGACTGACTTGAAAAGCAACCACGCACAGCAAGGAGCCTTCCCTTGGGAAAGATTTCCCAAGGCCTTTCCCTTGGGAAAGATTTTCTGCTCTGGGGAATGGGAGGCAAATGCACTTTGACACAGCCACTGCAGGGACAGGGTGTGCTGAATTTCCTATTTATTATCTCTTCTGGACAGTGGAAAGGGAAATTTAAAGACCATTAATGTGAACTCTGACTGGGACTGGATGCAGACAGCCTGCTTGAAAGCGAGAAGTAAAAAATAAGGGCAAAACAGACAAATAAATGTTTGCCTATGACTCTGGTGAGCATGTCTGTCACCCTTCCTTCTCACAGCTCCAGCACTACTTTCACTATGAGAAAATGGATTGTAGCCATAACACTCTTTTGTGCTCAGTTATGACTGATATTACTGCCTGATGGAGCAAAAGCAGCCAGAGGACTTGGCAAACAACATCCTTTTTTTGCTCTTTGGCTGAAGACCTTGAAATGAAAAATGATAAGGAGTCCTTGACTACGCCAGGGCACTTCATAAAGTAGAGGCATGGCCACTCTCAGCATCCTGTCACTCTGAATGAGTCTGGCTTTCTTTTCAGAGCTGGGGGTTGTGCAACTAGGCGATGCTATAAATGTACATCTACAGTTCTGAATTTCACTTTTGTGAAAGGCTGAGGAAAATTCAGTGTGTTGAAGTAACTGAATTCTGGTCAGCATGGATGACCTATTTCCCTTTCAGAATTATCTATTTCCATATCCTTTTATTATGCTCTGAATACTGAAAACTGCAAGAGAAGCCTGCAGTACTGAACCATATCTAACTATGGAATTAAACCAGTATAACATTTTCTCCTACATTTTTCTGGTTTGCAATAACAAATACATGAGAATCACATTTTGTTACCCATACATACAATACAAAAGCCATAAATCTGAGGAAGTAAATTAATCTGAACTAAAAAACTTTCACCCAGTTATGCCATTCACATTCCTCCTCGCTGCTAAAGGACTTCATATAACATAAAAATGAAAATGAGATTCTGCCAGTTTTGCAGCTCCAGGAATTTAAAAGAACATAAAAGAAAATATTTTAGGGCCTTTCATTCTATAGCTTTAATTGGCAGTAGAATTGTAATTGTACTGACAACTTAAAAAAAAGGTGATTAGAAAATTAAAGACTCCCAAGTTACTCTATCTCTGTTTTCTTCCCCCGATGCCCTCAGTACAATCTAACACAAAGCATGGTTAGATTTGTAATAAACTTATGGATGAAATATGAAAATTTGTTACACGGCAAAGAAATTGCTGTACAACGAACATTTCTCACACTGGCAGCTTCTTTTTCTTTCAGAGTAGTGCAATTAGAGGTAAACATTTTGAAAAGCTGATTTTCTTTTATGTTCATCTTAATCAAATTAAGTTTCAATTTAAAAGACAACCTACAACATGCTAAGAAAAGCTGCATGAAGCGTCTGTCAGAGAATGGAATGTATTGCTGCAGGAAGGTTGTGCCCACTTAAAAGTTCTGTGCCATTTGCTGCCTGTACAGGCAGCATCGATGGTTATGCACAGCAGAAGCTGCAAGTCAAAAGCACTGGGGTGAACATGTTTATAGAATTTTGGTTGCATTGCACAAAAGAAAACAGCTCTGGTTAGGGGCGGGGGAGGCAGCTGCACAAGCAAAAATATAAAGGTAAAGGGTAGGTACCAAGAGAGTCATGTTTCTCAAACACAGACGCCTGTCAGCCTTGTCCTGTGGAGAGGGGTTAAAGCTTTTAAATGAATTGGTGTGATTAGTGCAACTTAAAAGAAAAAAGGAGAAAATAAAATGAATGTAAACCAAACCAAAACCATTATATTTGTCTATAATTGGAAAGAAAGGTTAAGATTGTTCTACCTCTAGTTCCCTCAGAATTCCTGACTGGCCACAGGTCTCTAAATCCTCCAGAGCCTGAGACCAGAAATTTTCCTCCTGGTCAGCCTCGGTGTTATCATGGGTACCTGTGAAGCTAGATTTACAATGAGAAGTTAAAAAAATGTGGACTTTTTTCCCCTCTAAAAATATATATTACACACGTGCCTTGCCACAGACTGCAACTTGAATGACAGAACGTTATGCAGGAGAGTGGGGAAGAGTCGCTGATCAGGAGAGGCCGGATGGACATGCAGAGCACATGACAGACAAGCCTTCTCATAACCTGGCAGTCACTAGCAGCTGGCAGGATCTGAGCAGAGAGTTGTTCAGTAAGGAGACAAATGGATTCCAAGAACAATTCAATACACATTTTTACTGGATTGAAACCGGGACCTCCCTATGAAGATTAATGAATCAACCAGTAGCTGTGTGTGGAGCTGCTCCGTGCAACAAATATTTGCAGTAAAACCTTTCAACCTCACAGACTTCTCCCAGGCAATATGGAAAGAGTCCTCATTTTTTGCAAACAATGTTTCGCAAAAGAGGCTTGGTGGTGCTTTTTACCTGATTCTTTCAGCCTCAGCTGCATTTATCATTATCAATTTAAGGCCACCTGACTGCCGTAATATAAACTGCTCCAATCATTTCATACATAAACATAGAGAAACTTTCAGGGATGCCACTGTCTTGCGTGGAAACTTAGGTCTCTGGTGTTTTGTAAATGCACCAAAGCCTCATTACAAGCACTCCTGAGCAGATGTTGGTGACAGCGATGCTTAGGGAAGTTGCTCAGCAAGTGAGGTCTGATAACAACCACCAACTCTGGGCTGTGGCAACACAACCCAAAGCAACACCTTTACAGTGTATGTGTGTCTACAGGGAGAGAAGCAGGAGGTTTTTTTCTGTCTTAGCAAGGGGAAGCAGCTCAGTAAAGGTTCACACAAGCATCAGAGCTGCTGCATGGGAGAGGGCTGATTATGTGAAAGGCACCAGGGAAGAAGGATGAGGAAGGAAAGTGACAATTCGCCCTTTTGGTGGCAGCAAGCTGTTACTTTGGAGCAGCTGCCCATGGACTGCAGCTAGTGGTGCTTAACAGCACATAAACAGAGCAAATACTATTATGGAAGCATCTGAGGCCTTGCTTGACAAACAATGTATTACTGAGAATAGCGTGAATGTAATTCTGTTTACAGAATAGCTTTTAAATAGGAGAATTGCCCAGCACAAGGGAAAACAGCTTGAATGCTTCACACACATGATACTCTGCCTCAGAGATGCTTTCTTACAGCTACAATCAGTCAAGCAGACAATGGTCAGCCATTTCAATCTCTTATTGCAATGATTCTCCACCTAGCATCAGTGTCTCTTCTAAGATATTGCAATAGATACAGCAATGGCAAGAATACCTACTCAGATCACAGATGCAATTCCTCCCAGGCAAGACAAGAAAGTATTTAAAACATGATTTTAGAAAGATCCTTGGCTTCTGAAATGAGCTTTTTCAACAAATCTATGTAGTTCCTTCAATAGCCAATGTTGAGTGTAGACTAATTTATCCATTACAATACCTCTTGCCATATTAATTATATCAAATGGAACTTAAGCTAATGAACAGGATAATTTGAGGCAATTGTCTGCGACAGCAAAACCTGAATTTCCTAGAACTGGAAGTCCATTTCTTTTTGGACTTCTGTGAAATATAAAATCATGATGCCTCTATGTCTGGACTTCTTAGTTGAAGCAATTTCCTTTTCAGCTCTCCTCTCCTCTTTTGCTCTTTCTCTGAGTCTTGTCTCCTGATGTGTGAAATCTCAACTTTTGCATCTTCATTACACTCACATGAGTAATTTGTAGCTGAGCTACTGCACCAAAAAACCAAAAGAGGTACCAAAATAATTTCTTATCTAAACGTATTTTTTTATCTGAAACCCGAGAGATTGATTTTAAGTCATATGAAATATTGTTTGACCTATAATGAACATATTTGGTTTTCTGTTGCTTATTCAAAGAGCCATCAGAAATTCAGATGCATAAAAAGTCTGAAGGAAAGGCAGTAAGACAGATAATGAAGACATGGGTGTCTATGATTTGGTTCTTATTGCCATATGAGAGACAAAATCTTTGTGGTTTTTTGTTTTTTTAATCAGGAGGTTCTTGGATCTGGCAGACTCATTCCTGTAAGCATTGTTTTAATGTATAAAACATTTTCTCTGGAGCAGGAACTGTAACAGACTTGTCCTATCTGCCAGTGATAGATAGACACCAGGCTACAGAGTGGTTTAAGCTCTCTGGTTTCATTTGCTTGCCCACTGAAATTTTGTTGTCAATCAACAGCAAGTTAATGTGGTGTTTTCTGCTTTTACCTTGTTTTTCTCATTTCAACTGTTTTTCCTTTCTTTCCCTGTCCTCTCACACCCTTCGCCCCCCACCTCTGCCTCAGCCCAGCTGGATCTCACTTCTGTGCACTTTTTGGTTTCCTACCTGGAAGTATTCCACTCTTCCAGCTGTCCCCCACCTTTCCTTTGCCCTCCAGAGGCACCTTTCCACATTTTTCCCTCTTTCTTCACGCTCCTGATGCTCTCTCCACCGGATCTTTCTACAGATGTTTGCTTTAAATGGTTTTCTTGATTCTCTCCCAATGTCTCAGGCTCCTTCTGTTGCCACATATTCTTGGAAGCTGTGCTAAACAAAATAAAGGTAAGAAAAAATTACTTTCTAGTGCTAGAGAAGAAGAGAAGTTGTTTAGCTAGAACTACAAGGGAAGAGGTGTTTTTCTGGGGATCCCTGTAACAAGCTTGAAAAACAGACATACCCCTCTCAAATACTCCAGCACTTGGGATAGGAACAGCATCCATTTTACAGAGACAGCATTGAAGTAACCATTATTTTAATTTGTACTGTATCTCTCAGGTGTAAGTCACATTGACAAGCAGGACAAGACTCTTTAATGTGCATACTTTCTGCTGAACAGTGCTTTAAAATGGTACTAGAACACATGCTTTTCACTTACCAGATTCTGTATTTTACAATCCCGCTCCCTGATTAATTGCTCATGAACTTTTTCAGCCCATTACTTACATAGCTGCAAAACAGCAGGTGTTCTGGAATCTGTGGCTGCATCTCATTTGAGAAACAAAATATGGGCTGTAACTGTGGATAAAGACCCTGTTAAACTAAAGATATTAGGCTACCTACAATGGGCAGTATGAAGAAAACTATCTAATTCTCCTTATTAAACGTTGCCCACTACTAGCCTATGAAAACTGCCAGTGTGTTTCTGCAGTAGGGACCAAAGGAGCCGGATACAGACTGAGAGCTCACACTTGCCCTTATCTTAGCTGTCATCTTGCCAGGCTTGTCTCCAGACAAAATGTCACAAAGCCATGGGCTGTATCAGAGGGTCTGTCATTCAAATTCTGAAAGCAGCACCTAAACTTTGCCTTGATTTGTATTTCAAAGGTAACAGACCGGACCTTATAGATTTTCTTATCCACTGCATTTATACAGGCACCAGGAAGGTTCTCTTTAGTACTAAACTTGAATTTTTCACAGACTGGGATTTCAGGCTCAGTGCGCTGGTACACCAAGGAAGTGTATGTCTCACGAAGGACATGCCCGTCTGCAGGTCCTGAGGGTGGGTACAAAGAGCACAGAAACCTCTTCAACTGTGATGCCTGTCTTCCCACATCTGAGGAAGAACTGTTCATTGGCAGAAATTACCCAAGGCTCTGCAGTGGATCCACTAAGAGTTCCAAAAGAAAAGATAACTTAGAACAGAAGATAAGAGATTTTTAGGTCTTTCACTATCTCCAAGAACTGTGAAGTAATTTTTTTTTTCTCAAGAAGCTCTTTTGTCTGCAGAGAAATTAACTGAAAAAGAGATTTACTTCTCAGGAGAGGAGGAATAAATGCATGGCAAACTATCATAGGTTTGAACAAAACATCCATACCTGGATCACTTTTTACTCCTATTGAATCACTCCTACTGAATGTGGATGTCTCAAGCAATTATGGAAGAAGACTGTAATTTGTGCTTCTTTGCCCAAACCAAAATGAATTTTCATAGAAGACAAAAGATTAACATGCCAGTTGTCTTTAGCCACATTATCTGTAGGTTTATTTTTGTTGAGTGGAAAACAGATCAGTTTTTTTCTGAAACTTGCCCAGGGAAATGCCCTAATTTTTTTGTTTGTTTATTCTTAAGCGATAAATGCTGTGTTTTATCGGCTGAAGTAACTCGAAATAAATATATGTCTTGGTTTTGGCATCATAATCCTCCATAAAGATCACTAATCCACCCCAATAAGTTTCATGAAGTATACTGTATCTCATATTTAAAGGAAAAGCTGCTATAGCTTCATTAGAAAAACATAATTTCATTCAAGACAGTAAGTGTTCGTTCTTGAGACACTGCTGCAGCTGCAAATCAGAGAACAGAAACTCATATGGGAACTTACGTGCTTGCTGCAGGTCGATCCCATTCGTCATCGCTCAGCCCTGTCTCATGAAATGGGTGGTTCCGTGGTTTGCTTGGAGGGGACAGACTGGCCTGCTTGGGACTCCTCCACTCATAGGTATTGAAGTTGTATCCTGAAGCCTGATAGGTGTGTCCTAAAAAGATGAATTACTAATTTACAGCAACGCATATGCTGCAGTGACAGCAAAGCACACCTCTGAAACTGGGTTCTCAAGAACTGTTGGATTCATCATTGTTGGCTTTTTTTTTTCTGTTGTACCTACATAGATTATGTAGTGAATAAATCACGTGTTATGGATATGTTAAATATGTGTTAACATGGTCATATGCAACATGCCCCAAATTAAAGCTAAGTTATTAAGAAAACTGCTTCAGATGTATTGAAAAAACTTTGCAGAGATTCATTAAAAAATCCTATGAACTTGGCTTTTCATGTGCCCTTTTTCTAGGGCTCTGAGAGCTCAGGGAAGGCCTGTCTCACAACGGGCACACATTCCCAGGACCAGTATACACCATCGCTATCACCCATTTCTAAGGGTCTCAAGGCTGTGTAAGTGGCATCGGATGGCTTTTATACCTGCAGAGTTTATTTCTGGATGCTTTCATCATACTAGCAAAGCAGGTATTACTTCAACAGTACTTCTTTAACTGAACCTATGTGTAATCTGAATTCCAAGTATGACGCAGTTTCCAAGTGATGTATCAAGAAGAACACATGGATCAACAGGTAACAAGCTAATGCTGATCTAGTAAGCAAAATCCATTATGATAGAACTGATATACAGAATATATACTATATATATATATACACATACGTATCTATCTCATATATGTGTAATATACTTCACCTTGAAATACTCCTTTTCTAGCTCTACAGTTGGTGTTTTTTGATGTGCATATTGGATTCAGAAGTACTATTTTGTTGATGACTAACAATTATTACTGCTGCCACCTCTCTAAAGAGGGTAATTTGCTTTCATAAATCAGTCTAGACCTGTCTCTCTCAAATCCTGTGTAACTACAGAGCTGTGAGCATTTTCCAGCAAACTGGCAGACATTAACATACTCCCAGAATCCAGGAAAGGTATTGGTTGGGAAGATGTGACTGCTGTGTGGTGAAGGCTCTGGATTAGTAAGACAGACACATAAGACAAAGGTACAAAATCGGGTATTAATTCATGGAGAGAAAAGACAGCTCACCAGCATTAAATTGGTAATTAATAGGATAAAGCTTTATCTGGTGCTCCAGAAACATCCCCCAAACTCCTCAACTTGCTTAGTCTGTGCTTATTGCCAAGAAAGGTTTGGAGAAAAGCCAGACTCAGCTTGATGGGTCAAGACAGAATGAACTTTAATAGAAATGGGGGCCACCACCACAGCAAGGGATAAAGGCACAAATCTATTTACACTCAGGCTATTTAGCAGAGGTGCCATGTATCCAGCCAAGTCTGGGCTGATTTCTTCAAGGGAGTTAAAAAAAAATCCGCTTTGAGATACTGGTTCAGCTTTGGGATGGCATCTGAATCATCAGGACTTCGGAAAGCATTCTGGGCCTAAGTCCTTTCCACAGCTGAACAATTTGCTCCAAACATCCAGATTGTGTATAAGACAAAAGCATCCAGGAAATTCATCCAGAAAATGAGAATTACCATTCTGGCACTTTTTCAGCAGTACTTCTCCTTAGAACTTAAAAATATCAGAAGAAAATCTAATATAACTTATTTTGATAAACTGACCAACACAGTTAAGAAAAGGGGTCAAATTAACCAAAATTCTAAGTCGAGTGAAAGAATTATTTGAGGTAAGGATCTATTGGTCCAAATAACTGCCAGGTCATGGGAATACATGCTTTACTACGGAAAGAAACATTTTTAGAAGAGTTAAATAAAACACTGAAGTGTTGTGTAAGTTATTTTTCTTGTTACGAAGAATATGACAAGATGTCTATATCTCTCACTGCCTAAATAAACATGTGTTACAAACTGAGATTACTTGAAAATCCTATATAAAACAATAGTCAGAGAGAGGTGAAAAAATTATCATTATGAAAAATCATGTCTTTAAATAGAAGGATTGTTTTTGACAGCTGAAGGTTAGATGTTAATACTACAGGAATGAGGAAGAAGCAAAAGATTTACAAATCACAGGCAATGACTAATGTTGCCCTTCAGCAATTTATAATAAATCTGTTGTCATTTAAAAATTAATGCATATGGGCACCAAACTAATGAACATCTCCAGAGTGTTCTGTGCCTTGCATTGATCTGTACTTGAAGGATAAACTCATTTAGTTGTGGATGAGCTATGGGCCAAGCTATTCAGATGTCAGTAAAGCTAACAAAAGCCTGTTAATGTATTGATAAATGCTTTGTAACACATCACATCCTCACGAAAGAATGAATCTGAGGCCAGCCAAGTGCAAGAAATCATGCTGCCTGCTGAGGTGTGTGGTCATAATGAGACAGCAGCACATTATAAAGTACAGGGTTAAAAGTTAGTACAGATAAAAAGTTCTCCCTAGGGCAAAGGAAGGTCAACCATGAAGGCAATAATTCCTGCTTTAAATGTTGATTGTGTTTTTGACAGTACCTTGATTTCCAAAGCTGGTATCAATACCAGAGCCATCCCATGACTCCACTGCGCTGTCAACACTTGGGACCGTAGTGGAGTAGATGTCCGAGAGCTTGGCAGATTTCTGTGCAGCAGAGCTTTCATCTTCAGCATCGCTCAGTTCACTCACGTGACCCACAGGCACAGAAAATTTCTTGGGACTGGTAGCTGAATAGGATTATATAAAAAAAGGTGTTGATCCTCGCTTTACTGCAGTTCTGAGAATCTGGTTTTTACTCCTGACACAAAGCTTTTCCATGGATGGCCTAAATGCTTGTTAATCTGCAATAACACACGCATTAAGGACCATGGATGGTACCCTTGGCCACACTCACCATCTGTTTGCTTCTTGATTTTCAAGGTGACAGTTTCTCCTGCCATCTGTAATAAATGAATGGCTTCACTCAAAGGTTTTCCTTTCAGACTGCTACTATTTATTGCTAGGATTCTGTCTCCTATGTGAATTGCCCCAGTCCTACAATGAGAGAGAGAAGTAAAACATTGAGAAGAGAGCATAAAAGGCGACAAAGGCAATTTCTTTGCATTTTGGAGCATGAAAGTCTCATCTCCCTTTCTTTCTTTTATTTTGATTTTATTGCTGTGTCACAGAGTAATTCTTTTGTTAAAAATGCTTAAAGCAAGTCACCTTTGTTGTAGTGACAATAGCAGAGCTGAAGCATGAAGATGTGAATTTCCGTGTTACTGTGACAGCTGAGTTAATCGCCTGTGGATGATATTCACTGCAGCCCACCTGTTCAAGAGCAATCTCAGACAGCTCAGTAAGTCCTGAAATGAGTCAAGTTTCTAGAAGTCTCACAACGTAAATAAAAGCAGTGTGAGCAAGCAACCAGCTGTTTCAAAAACCTGGCCTTCAGGATGGGTCAATCACGAAAATAAAATAAAGTATTTCTGTGTAAAGCCACTGTTGGTTCTGGCTGTGCACAGTATCGTGTTTTGTGTGATCTAAGTTCTCTCTGAAACCACCACCAAAGGTACAAGCCTCAGTGACTCGACCAATCTGAGAAATAACAGGTCACAGAAATCCTGACCATTTTCATTATTCTCTATCTACCACTTACCATGAGGAGCATTTATGCTCCTCTGATAAGGCTTTCTGTGGTGTATGTAAGTGCACATACAGATGCAGTGGCAGATAAGTATGTGATAAATTCAGATAAACCTGGACACATGGAGTGCTTTCTTTACTTATTGTACTATACAGGGCTATTGGCTTTAAAAGGCTGCTAAAATGTTCAGTGACTGAGCAGTTTGATTGATTAGCTTTTCCTTGGTGACATCATTTACAATAAGGACCATAATCCTCTGCCTTGTATAGTATGTACATCCTGCTCGTGCTCCTGGAGCTTGGCAATGATCAAAATAACAATAGCAGAAAGATTATAAACTCAGATTTGGAGAATTATAAAAAAATTCATTGCTAAACCATGAAAATTAGGGTTTTTAGGTAAACAAAATGAATCTCTATCTTAACAGAGAGAACATTTAAAAATAATTTGCTTTCCAACTTACCTTTCAGCTAATCCTCCTTTTGTAAGGCTGGAAATGATTATGGGATCAAAGGGCTCTTCAGTACCAGAGATTGTAATTCCAAGAGGCCCACCATAGCGCTTGAGCTCAACAGTATAAATAATTGCTCCAGAGCTCTCCTGTTCATCTGCAATAAATGCCAAGGGGATGCAATTGGTTTCTTATGAAAGAGGGAATGAAAAAAATAGCATATTCAGTCTAGTGACTGGTAATCAAAGAACATTTTCAAAGGATAACATTTCCGATACAATTCTTAGTCATATTCTACTGGATTATTTAAAAAAAAAAAAAAATTACCTATTGTGCAATTTTTTATTGCCAAAACCTGGACACAAGTCAACAGAAAAACTCCCTGTATTCTGCTAAGACCAAATTTTACTCTCTTTAAAATCTTTAGATCTTCTTTCCTATTGAAGTATAACTTAAGGCTATTTTGTTACACAACCACAGATTGATTGACATTGAAAAGGATCTCTGGGTGGGACAAGCAGGGACAACTACAGCCGGTTGCCCAGGATTGTGTCCAGGTGGCTCTTGAATATATCCACAGGTAGAAACTCCACAACCTCTCTGTACAAGCTGTGCCAGTGTTTGGTCACTCTCAAAGTAAAGAAGTGTTTCCTGACACTCTAACAGAACCTCATGTGTTCGTTTGTGGTCCTGCCACTGGGCAGCACTGAGGAGAGCCTGGCTCTGTCTGCTTTACATCCTCCCTTCACATATTTGTACACCCTAATGAGGTTCCCCCTTTGAGCCTTGTCTTCTCCAGGCTGAGTGGTCCCATCTGCCCCAGCCTTTTCTCAGAGGAGAGATGCTCTGGCCTCTTCATTACCTTTGTGACCCTTTACTGGACCTCATCCACTAAGTGTCCATGCCTGTCTTGTACTGGGGAGCCCATGGACTGGACCCAGCACTCCAGAAATCTCTGAGCAGTGTTGAGCAGGAAGAGAAGGATGACATCCTTTCACCTGCTGGCCCAGCTCTGCCAACTGCAGACCAGGAGGCTGTTATCCTTATTTGCCGCAGCGTCACATTATTAAAGAAAAGGCAAGTTACTACTATGGTATAAATACTGATATTCATCTGTTTCTTGAACTGAAAGGAAGGTATTTAAAATTAAAGGTAATTCAAAAGTTTTAAACCCAAACTTCCTTAAAAGAATTCTAGGAAAAGTCAAAAGTCATTATAAGATGAGCAGCTGTGTTAGTAAAAGAATCCATGTTTTTGATGGACATGTTTTAAGCTTTTTGTAACACAATCAAAAATATCTTCTGAATACTGCATTATCAACTAAATTGAATAATAAGTCCATTGGATATTATTTCATTATATTGCATGAAGTAATTTGCATTATTTTGAAATTTTATCTCACCAAACAATTATCAGAACTGAAAAAGAATCCATCACTGAGTAAACTTAAATACAATGTATTTCCTTAAACAATACTAAGTAGGTGTTGCACCAACAAGAAACGTGGCTGTATTTATATAGTGCTCTTTACATACTACTAAAAAACCCTAACCACAGCAAGAGAGCAATCAACTGCGGCATCTTTGAGTTGTGAAGTAATATTTTAAAATTTAAAATGCCAGATTTCTCCTCAAATCAAAGTAACAAATGCTTTCTAGCTCATGTTCTGATTTTGGTATTCAGCCAGGATGACTGGTCTGGTAGGCAAATTTTCCAAGACCTGTGGGTAATGACATTTTGAGCAGTTCAGTGAATGTGGAAAATGTCTAGGATGCACATTCATAAATGTTACTAAAACTAAGACAAGTTAGAAAATTCAGATGTTACCATTTCTGTTCCTGTAGACAGAAAAGCTTAAAAAGGTAAAAAAAACCCCACCTGCATCAATAGCAAAGGTTCAAAGAGTTGCCTTCTTCTAATACTGAACATGGTACTTCAAGCAGAGCTGGAGGAACACTAGTAACTTTGAAGCTACCTTCTGCTCAATTTTCAGAAAAGTTTAGATCTTTAGTTCCTCCCTCACCCTGCTCTGTCCTATTTCCTCCTTGTTATCCATGTACAGAAAATGCTACGCACAGAGAATCAAAGGAGAGAATTAGTGGTGTTTATTCAGCAAAGGATACCGATATTTTCGTGCCTACTTGGGGCATTGCCATCAGTGTTTTGGCACAGTTCACAGCGACTGCACTTTATCTGACATGCTCCTTCCAGAAGCACCCAACTCCCAAGATAGCACTGGAAGGCCCTGTCTGGCACACACTGGGCTAGCATGCAGGCTGCCACTGCACAGCAGAACAATGGCAGCTTTGCTTGCTCAAAGCATTTATGGAACAACCATAAATCCCCTGGGATTTAATCATGGTACTGTTTATGCAGCTGTGGCACAGACATGGTACAAGACTTCAACTGAAGGACGGAAAGTAACTTGCCAAGCTAACTGAAAATATAATAGACAGCACTTGCTGAGGGTTGACACAACACTGACATTTCTCTGCTATAAACACAAAGTGAATAAGAAGCTATTAATCATCAGCAGCCCTGCCACATGAGAGACAGAAGTCTATAGATCTCAGTGAATGACTGGAAAGAAGACTGGTCCATTATGTCTATTTTCTGGTCAGCTGTAGGTCAGAAAATTAATGGTAGAATGTTATGCTGCTCTCTTTACTGCTTTCCAGGCAGCAGCAATGCGAGCTATCCAAAAACAGGGCATGCATGTGGCCTGAATTCAACAGGAAGGCCAGTTCTGCCATGAAAGCAAAGAATGCTGATATTCAAGAAAGGGAGGTAGCTATTAGGTTAATCAGGATTTTAAATTGTCCTCAGTTTGTGAAGCTAGCAAGAAGAAAAGGAAAAACTGCTGGAAACACACCTCCATCTGGGGAGAAGATACAACTGAAGTACAATGGTTATGGGCCTCATGTTTTTGAGATTTTCCATCTTTCTTTTCTTGTGATGCAGTTGTGGGTAATTACTGGAAACTGCATTTAATGAAAGTAGATCCCCCATGCTGCAGTGCCTCTGCTCTGCCCAGTGGCCTCTTGCTCATCAGAATAACGTCTGAGCAATACAGTGACAAGGCTGGTGAGCACCTGACATGCATCATCCTGCTGTGGCCGCAGCTGCACGGACAGCTCTGAGACCCCTGCTCCCTGCCTCACCTTCCTCAAAAAAGCATGCAGTGAAAAATAAAAAAAAAGTTTCAATTTTAATCTTATTCTGTGATTTACAAAATGTTTCAGTGTTCTCCATGCCTACTCATCAATTAACATCAGGCTTTTATTTTCTCAGGGAATTTATTATTTTCCTCTGTTGCGTTTCAGCAGGACATTTTTTCCTTTGTGAGAAAAAAAAATTTTCGTAAGTAAATTAACGGCAAATACACAAAAAATTATTTTAACTGAGATACACTTTTTTGTTACACCTTTGCTACTGTTATGCCACTTTTTCCTAAATATTTTTTCTTTAGCACTTCAGGAGACACTCACTCATTTAAAATTTCCAAGTACCTGAAATCTGCTATAAATACTTTCATTTATGCTTTGCAACTTAGTCAACTGTTACAAGAACAATTTGTACAAAGAATTTCTTTTCTGTAGGTTTCTGAGTAGCTAGTCTAGTTACATTTGAATCTGTTCGGTTACACAAATCATGTCTGGATAAAACACTGTAGTTGTGTGAGAATCTTGATGTAGATGTAACTTTAAAATACACAATGTGAGAGTGTAAGAGAAAATCGTGGTAGAGGAATCCCACTGAGAGTAAAATCTGCACCAGTACAATGGTGTGCAATACCTAAGAGAGCAAAAATTACTTTCCATGGGCGGAGACTGAAATCCACACTTCAATTACAGCAACAATTTGCAGAAGGTACTAAATGCAGCTGCCTTTGCTTTGTACTATAATACTGAGAAAATACTTTGTTTGCTTTCAAATCAATTAGGAGGGAGGAGGAAAAAGGAAAAGAGCCTTCTAGTGCAATTCTAAACACCACTTCAACAGTTGCACTTAATTTCAAATAATAAAGTTTGGCAGGCTGTGCCTTTCTGCTGTGAGATTGTACAGAGCTGAAGAGAAGTGCACCTCCAGTTTGTGCTTTTGTGTAACGCTGTAATATAAACACCAGCAATAAGAGTAGTTATAACTGTCTTACTTCCTTTGCCACTACAATGCATAACAGAACTCACTTTATTATCTCCAGGTAGAAATTCTGCTCTTACAGAATTCATAATGGGGAAGACACAAAACGATCAATAGGCGTAGGTGTACAAAATGGTCAAAATTACAGCAGGTCAAAGAATCCACTGGGCTGATCAGACATGGCTCCTCCATCAGACATCCAGCACTACTTACCTTTAAGCATGTGAACAGTTGTACTCAAGTCGAACTTTTAAGTTCAAGGACAAAGCATGCACTGCACCATTTTGCTGGAGAACTGAGGCCTAGGGATCCATGCTTTGCTAACCATGATTCCAATCTTAAAAGCAGAGAAAATCCCAATACTCTGATAAGAAACAAATCAACTTTATATGGCTGCACCTGAGGGCAAACTGTCTTTTCAGAGAACTGAAGAACTAATATTGCAGTGCAGCTCCCGCTGCCAGTGAAGATATAGCTAGTGAGAAAATTCAAAGCTTTATATACCATTAAAATTCTTTTTAGGTGAAATTTTCTGACTATCATTAGCATGAACCAGACATGTTTAGAAAAAAAATTTCACTAAAATTTAAATGTAAAAGAAATCCCCTATGTTCTAGAAATCCTGAAAATACACATGAATCTGCAATAGTCATTGCTAATACCGGAATTATCTTCATCTTTGCGGATCTTTAACTTTACAAGGTCCTCACAGTGCTGAAGGATCTGGACAGCATCTTCCATTGAGCAATTGTCAAGTCGAATATTATCTATTGCCAGCAACTTATCACCCAGCTCGAGTGTCCCCGTTCTGTGAACAAGCAAACAAGCTTCCATGAAACTCTAGTAACACTGAAAGAAAGGTATCTTTAAAGGTATAAACATTATTATAGAAATATGATGGATTTTTAAGACAATTATTTCTTAATAAGCCTTCTATTTTCCAACTTTTTACAAAAGATTTTATTTAAAAAAAAAAAAAGCACACAGTCTCTTACAAGCTCTCTCTGTTTAACTTGAATTTGGCTGGTTGCACACATAAACAGGTTTTTACTGGGAGCTCTAATATCTTACCTGTGAGCAACACTTCCTTTCTTGATATCAGAAATAACCAGAGGGTCCCCTGGTTTTCTACTTGATGGAGCTGTAATAAAGAATATATACAGGCATTTTCTTTTGTTTCTAGATATGCAGACGGACTAATTCTGACCATAAATCAATACTTCATACACATTATTTATTTGTATTATATTCCTCCCCTACCCCTAAATTATCTGAACTTTAGGTACAAACAAACACCAGCAGCACATTAGAAAGACTGATACTCCTCAAAAATTAGAAAATTTCAGAATTGCAGTGACTGGTACAAAGTGAATTTAGCCTGATACGTCTGAATTCTGGGTTAGACCAGGACTGAGCCATGTGAAGATATCACAGTACAGCGCCAGTGATCTATCATAAAATGCTGTGTAGCTATAACACATAAGGAAGACTTTCTGTCATTAGAATCTTTCAGTGCAACTACTAACGGTGATCTTTTGCCAGAATAAATCCTGTTTTACTATATCCCTCACCAACAGAGCTGCTCTAGCAAAATATCTAGGGTGGGCTAGTCCACCTTCTTTCCACCCACTTCTATCCCATCCAGTGTTTAAGGCAGAGGCATGAAGGTAGGGTGAGAAGGCGGAAATGAGATGCTGAGGACAGTGGCCACACCCCCCATTGGGCAGATACACAGTCACCATGTTTGCACAGGTGTAGCTTACAGCACACAGATGTTTGCTTCACTGTAATCACTGCTTCCTCTGAAGCAACCCCTGCCTCTTTGGATGAGTAACCTTGCCCCCCTGTACTACTGCAGCTGAGCCTAAAGCATTGCGGACTTTTTCCGACTCTGTACTGGGGATACCTACTAGAAGCACTGCAATTCCAGTCATTTTAGTAAAACTCCCACCAGTCCCCTCCTTGCACACTTAACTCATCTCTAAGTATCTGACATTAATGGGCAATTTTTCTATCTGTCTCTCATGGTTAAAAATACGCTCTGCTCTTCATCACCTGGCATTGCAACTCTTTGCCAACTTGTGCAAAGGCATTTGACAAGTTTCTCTTGGCCAGGAAATTCACTCAGCAATTTTGCTTGACCTTTAGGTGCCTAGGAAGCAGTTAAATACCCCAGAAGAAGACAACAGTGATCACTGACTACTTCCAGAGGTCTGTTTCTTGAAGTGGCTTCACTGACTGCATTGTTTTGGAGGGTTCACCCATCTGCTGACAGAAGACTGCACTGAAGATTGGACATGGCAAGCAGTGGCCTTAGAACTTGAGGGTGAGGAAGACACATTTTTAGACAGCTGCGTGGCACATGCTGTCTGCCTTTGGGAAGAATATCACCTACAGCTGCTCTGTCCAGGAGGTGCTCCATGTGGTGAACACAGACTGACTTTTGGGACTGTTAACAAAGAGTGTGCTGATATTAAAACACTGCCATGTGGTATAAGGCTCTCAGCTCTGCTGAAAGCACTAATTAGTTTTGCACATTTAGGGTTCTTCAACTGTCCCACATAACTTCTGCTCTGTGTACTGAGACCCCTGCATTCTTTCACAGAAGGTACTTTTCCATTAGGTTCCCATGCCTGAACTGACAATCACCCAAAAAGCTGCCCACACTGGAGAATCACCTAAAAAGTCCTGATGTCAGTTACTTTTGCAGCTCTTGAATTTTTTCTTTGTTGCAAAATGACAGATCTTCACCTACAGCAACCACATGGTAAATAATTAATGACATTTCCAACACAATATGCTAACAGGTCTTGCTAACCTTAGCTGCCCTGGCTGAGACAGCCTCTGAATGTCCAAGGGAACTGTTCAAGAACTGCTAAATAGCCATATTTCAAATGCAGTGTCTCAGAAGTCCAGAAGACAGACATACAAGGACTTTCAAGAATTTTTAGAAATTCGTCTAAAACAGCATGCTTTCAGGAAATGATTATGTTGCAATTTAGAGAACAGTCATTAACTTTTTGCAAGATACGTAATTTTTGTAGCTTGTTTCTCATATTTTCATGTCATGGGTCAAATGTATGAGAATTCCATAAATTACTTGAATCCTTTGGATTTGTTTCACCAATTAGTATCTTGTTAAAGTTTTAGCATATCACTTTGGTTATTTTTTGTTAAATTCCATGTTTTTACCCTCTTGGTTGCCTTACTCTGAGGTTATATGCTACCCACTGTACATCGTCTGCAGACTAGGCTTTGAGTCTTGAAATACTTTTTATTAAACTGCCTTATAAAAATTACCAGAACTTAGGAAAACAGTACATTACTGTTGCAAAAAGAAGAGAGGAAGAGCAAATTGAGGGAAAGAGCACAGCTCAAAGTGCAGCGCCACATAGTACATGAGGATGCAAAGAGTACGACATGCACACAAAGTTATCACGGCTTCAAACTGAGTAAGTGTGAACCAGCAGTATTTTGTGAGTTACCCATGGCTATTACTGGGTCTGGAGTATGAAAGCCTTTTTGTAGGCAACAAACACAGCTCTGTGTGAAATGAATCCCCCCACGCTGAGAAGCAGATACACCACACTTCATTTTGTTATTGTTCAATGCTCATGACATACTTCCTACAAGTTATTCAAGTTGTGTTGCAGAGAGAAAATCATTCATTTCCTCCTGAACTTTTGTACCTTTTTGCACATCACCATAGCGTAAAATTGCCTCCCAAATGCTGGTGAGCAGATGCTGTCTCCAGCGAGAAGCTCGAGTACTATTATCCTGATTTTACAGATAAGGAAAGGAAACATAGGAAAGCATGACAGTTTTCAGTGAGCAATTTGAGATATCCATGCCTTTATATTTCACAGTAGTTTGTAGAACATAACAGCTTCTATGTCTCAAACACAGCTACTGGCATTTTCAGCAACAGCTGCAGATGAGCAGCCTTTCTGTGAGTGCAACCCCATGATCTCAATATTTCTGCATAAAATCAAGCAGCCACCTGTGGAAAATCTCCACCCCCCACTCCCATAATGGCTTGTCTCAGCACAAGTCTTTTGCAAAGAAAAGAAAAAAAACCCCTAATTTCTCCAGGGTAGCATTAAACCACCTTGACCATGAGATCGCCTCCTTTGTCTTTCTGCAGTCCCCCATCTCATTCATTATGCAGCCTCCTTTGTAACACACCGTTTCTTCTCTCCCCAGAGAGCAGAGAAACAAGAGTTCCAGTGGGAAAGCAATATTTGACCAGTTAATGTATCCTCATCAATGCAAGCTTGAAGTGACACTGTACAGCTTCAAATCTCCATTTCAGAATTATTTCTGGTTTTAAGAGGCAGTTAAAAACAAAGCACCTTACCACTCACCCATGTCCAGCCTTCTTGTTCAAGTCTCAACTGCCCCTAATCCTGATCACAGCTCGGTCTCTCCCCTCATCTGCTGTCTCCCTGTCAAAGCTTTCCACTTGTTTTCTCTCCTTGTCCCACTCTGTTTGTCCAATGAAGATCTCATCTTTTCTCCTCCCCGTTCCAGCTGTTAGTATACCTAACGTTCAGCTTTTGTAGAGACCTTAGAGTCTGTATGAATAACTACAAGTGGACTGAAGAGTGCACAAAGTTGTACAGGTACTAAATGTAGTGTTGCAGCTAAACAGCTGCTCTTAAGCAAGTTGTTTGTTCTCTCTCTTTAAATTACTCTGTAATCCTAGGTCTCCATCCCAGCTCTCTACCCTACTTCTACTACACTTCCCCAGACGCTCGAAAGCAAGTTCAATGAAGTGTTGTCAGTTTTGTGTATCATCTGTTCCATTACTCTAAAGAAACCCTCAAACAATGTTCCTTTCTTATTTCACTGCTAACTAAAACAAAAACCTCCCACAAACTGACTTCAACAGATTTTGGGGTGGACATCTCACCTACCACCCAGACAAAACTCACTACTCTCAGCCTGGCTTCAAACTTTGCAGCTTGATCAAGCTCTGAACAAACTGAACAAGCAATGGAAAATGCTCATGTGATGGAAAAATACTTTTTATAAGAAGTCAGTCCATTTATCCACAATGCTGGTTTACAGCTACTAGACATTTTTAAGAATAGTGTGATTATTAAATAGATGAAAGAGCTTTTAAAAATGACACTGATGCAGTTCTTTTGTTCCCTAAATATTGGTTGATGTGGAGCAGCTGAGAAATCTGTTGGTATTTTTCTGTCTTGAAAAGAATTACTTGTAATGTTTCAAAATTAAGTAGAGCTTGCCAGGTGAAATCCCAAAATACACAGAAGCATGCTTTAGAAAATAAATTCTCATAGCCAATGCTAAATATCTGTAGATATTTACAAAGCTTGTTTCTGATGAAACACAGAAACAATAAAGCAGACTACAGCATAGCTGCTAGTCAGTGACTCAGAGAAACTGATGATAATTTGGGTGAGATTCTGATACTCTTACCAGCTTTGCAGCTTCTTATTCCTTGAATAGTCCCATTAGCTTCAGAGAGATTATTTATGAAACAAGGTGCTGCAGTTCATTACCAGTAAGGATATCAGAATCTTACGTGAGAAAGAAAAAAAAAGAAAAGAAAAGAAAAAAAAAAAGCTGTTAACGTAAATCACAAGAATCCGCTCGTAAGTCATTTTATTGGACATCATTCGATGTATTTAAGAAAAAAAAAGTAGTCTATGATAACGTAGCCAGTTGCCTCATAAACCTTTAAGAAAGCTTTTTGTCTTTAAAAAAAATCTATATTCATTACATGGTCTAAAGTAAATGTCACTGGCAAACAAATTGAAACAGCTTGGAGCACTACTAGCATGACTTGAAAGTCATCCTTCTTCCAGGGAATGATTCTGTCATAAAAGCATAATCACATGCAAAGGAACACTCCTGTGCTTTATTTGGATGATGTAATTTTAAGAACTGAGACCTTCTATTTGCTCTAATCAGGTAACTGGTTGAAACTAGTGATATCTGAAGCATTAAATATATAGTCATGTGTATTTGCAAAATACAAAATAAGGTCATTATTGAGTGTAAGTATCTGTCATTGGGAAAATTAAACAGATATTGAAGAGATAAGGGAAAAATGATAGGACTCCAGCATGTGTATGAAGGCAGCAATGGGCAAGACCAGTATACTGGGAGGTAACTGACATGACCTATCCAAAACTCAGAGCCCTGGATTAACATTAATAATGATGCTCATGAAACTTTCTTCTGTCCTGCTTTTAAGGGGTTTTGCTATCTAAGGGGATTTAAACTTTTTTTCTATAATTTTTCTCTTGCATTAATATATCTGAAATTAAGGGAGGTCCCTTCTCCTATTACAAGTCTCGTTTTTCAAAGACCATGAATTAGCTTAATTGCCTTTAGTGTTGTGTGTCACCTCAGACATGCCTTCAATAAAGCTCCTGGTTGTAACTCCATACAAGCACACCTGGTGTTCATTACCAAGGAAAACAATTCCAAGAAAGAGAAATAAATTCCTCTTCTAGGATGTCTGACTCCTAACAGCTGACCTAGAACTTTTGGACTTAAAAACAGACATATGTTCATGTGCCAGCCCAAGGTGAGGTTACATCTCCTGTCTGACAAAAAATGTCTGTCTTGTCTGTCAGGTTAGGTAATTTCCTTACTTTCTCATACAAATCCCAGACTAAATGGGGGATATGGAAAGTAAGGAAGGTGTTTCTCTGTAGTGTTTTAATAGCACCCTCATTCACCATTAACTTCACTAACTTGAGAAGGAAGAGTATGAAACAGGTCTCTAGCACTTTCAAGAGATCAAGCCCCACAAGTGAATAAACCTGATCACCTCCATCCCCCCTGTTCAAGACATACAAACTCTGCTGAGCTTCCCTTAGTATTTCTTTCTTAGAAGAAATCATATAGCTTTCTGAAAATATCAGTAATAAATGGCATGCTAATGTGCTAAAGCGTCCTGACAGAAATTTGACAAAATGAATATAAAATGCTTATATTCTTCAAATCATACTGCCTTATTTAGAAGTTAATTAGGTAAAACAGAACAAAACATTGAAAAGCAAGCACGAAATGCAGCAATTCAAGACTTGTACCGAGCAAATTTACAAACTTTCAGTTATTACTATAAACCCTTTAAAACCATGTAAATAATTAATCCCAGATAAATTTCATGTGCATTAAATATTATTAACGAGATTATTATATATACCAGATAATTGAAATATTAAAGATACTGCAGTATATTCAGAAGAGCAAAGCTAAGACCAACCACATGTTACTCTGATTATATAAAGCACTAATTTTATATAGCACTAATTTTTGGAATTAAATTCCAGATCAGTAAGGCATGCAAAGTTTGGAAGAGGATTGCTAAATACTAAATTCCAAGAACATTAACTTTCCATTAGAAGTTTAGTCCTACAGACAAAAAAATTACAAGATGTCTGCATTCCAAAAAAACAACAGAAATCAAATTACTAGGAAGATGCTTTATTTTCAATAACCTTACAAACCATTACCAATCCTAAGAATTACATTTAAATAGAACAGCCTCACTTCAGGTTTTCTCATTTCTCAGTATTTTCATTTGCACAAATACATGCAGACCTATGATTTTGCTTCAAGCATCACATCACATCTTACAGAGTCTGAGTTACTCATTCATTTGCAACACAAGCAAACAGGCCTGCAGTGTCTCTCATTTGTTCCTCAGATGTAATCCTTAGCACTGAGATCCCTGCTGTACTTTTGATTAACCATGTTCCATTGTGCTGGTAAAAGCTTTGAGAATACAAGTCAAAGCACAATCTTCCCCCTAAGACACATCAATAATGAATAGTCTTTCCAAAGAAAGACTAATAGCCTAAGAAAGGCCACAGCCATAAAAGAATGTTAATTCTGATGACACCAGATTCTGCAGTGTCAAGCCCATTAACTTTGATACGGATTGTTTTTCCTTCCGTCAAGGGCTGAACTCAGTAGGCTGGAGACTACCTGGTCCAAACCCAGTTCTAACACACTGTTCTACTGTCTCTTCACGAAATAAGTATAGAAACACTTTTAATTTCAAACCACAGCAACAAATACTTCTTGAGAAACAGACTGATGCAGACCCTTGTGACCTTGTTTAGAAATTTCCGGAATCCCTCATGAAAGGGGATTTTGCAGTGACCCACACATTCAGGACTGCCCACAAGTTCTAGAGACTGAGGATGTATCTGGGTTCTGAAGCAGAAAATAACCCGACGTATGTGGATCCTCATGCCTGTGAGACCCTTGGGTTCAGTGGAGTTCTGCTCAAGAGCCTGTGAGAGACCATGACAGACTCTGCTTTAAATTTCACAGCTATGGAAATACTTTTGCATGGACCTAATTCTGTTGACTTCTTTTCTTTTTTTTTTTAAAGTAATAATTTTAATAGGAGTTAAATATGTACTGTGCATGAAGGAGTAAGTCAAACATTAGATTTGGCTTTGTTAACTACTTGAAGGGGAGTATAAATATGTTACAGAATGGTATTTCAAAAGAGAAAAAGCAGTAAAAGAAGCCAGAAAAAGGAAAAAGAAGTTTATACCAAAAGAAATGTGAGTTTGTAGCCACAAGATCTGCTATCTACAGATTATCCCATAAACGTGGTCTGAAAAATGAGCACTTTTACTTACAACTTATGGTGATGCCAAGCTCCACATTATGCTTCTTTGGTAGTTTCACATGAAATGTTCCACTGCTTGGTATAACTGATTCTTTAAAAAAATATTTAAAATGTTAGATAATTCATAAGGTGCAGCAATTCCACAAACATGGAACTACATATGTAAGCTGATGAAATCACATCAGAGTCACAAGGCAGGGATGAAATGTGGATGTTAAAATGAAGGAGGCAGGACATACGAAGTATGATTTAAAACTCAACCGGTAATTTCACGGTAACTCAATTTTTTTTAAGGTTTAACTGAATTTGTGGAGATTGCAGGGCCCAGCAGCCGGCTGAGACTGCAGGTTTTTAGCTCGTATGCAAGTTCTGTGAGGACACGTGAAAATTTTACTGCTGGCAGACAGCTTTTAATTAAAAGGACAGGCGATTGAGTCGTAAGGATTTCCGACCTTTGTTGCTGCAGGACTAACACTTATTTCTAACTGTCCGCTAAGGTAACTGCCATGGATTTAACATCTGGTGGGAAGAAAAGGAATCCAGTGGGGAAGTGCGCACACATAATGTGTACTTGTTTGATATACACAGTTTGTGATCTCATGGGTATATTCTGTATGCTTAAACACACTACAGAATAAAGGAATGCCATTGGTAATAACACTCACCAGAAAAATTAACAATGATTCTTCTGCTTTTATTAATTCAGTTTCTATTATTTTATTTAGATATACTGCAACATAGACATACATGAGTTCTTTGTTTATCCACCCTTTTTAATACTTTTCTGTCTTGCAAAACATTTCATTATTTGGCCTGCAGAGGATTTGTCTCTGCTTAGCAGAACATTTCTATCTCAGGGCAGAAAAATGTCTGGAAATAACTCAGAGGAGGGACAGTCACCAGATCTCACTACAGGACCCGTCATTTCTATTTGCTTTCTGAAGCACACTGCAGGCTGTGTGAAATGAGAAGGCTGTACAAAAAAACACATTTCAAATAAGTCACTTGAAAACTGAATGGTGTAGATGTGAGAAGAAAGCCTCTACCTCAGATGCCTAACACTTGCAATGTACTTGGGATTTATTCCTTCATTTTTCTTTCAAGACAGAATAACAGGACATTCATACCTGCAACATCAAATTCTATTTCCAAAGTGACCTTGTTGGTGATAGAA
This sequence comes from Oreocharis arfaki, assembly GCA_013398015.1. Classification (NCBI taxonomy): domain Eukaryota; kingdom Metazoa; phylum Chordata; class Aves; order Passeriformes; family Paramythiidae; genus Oreocharis; species Oreocharis arfaki. The sequence continues at coordinate 644,844 of VZRR01001044.1, forward strand.
GAGTCTCTGAGCAGTTGATTGGCCTCATCAAATGTGCTGTCTTCTGTTGGGATACCATTTATTGACACTATTCTGTCTCCTATTTGCAGCACCCCACACCTTGGTACAAAACAATACAAAACAACCATCAGATGTGCATGGTACCAGAATCAGCAATACCATAAAATTACAGACCCATTTAGGTTGGGAAAATCCTTTAAGAGCACTGAGCCATACCATTAACCCAGCACTGCCAAGGTCACCTTTCTGTGTGGAATTGCCATATTTACATGTCTTTTAAATACCTCCAGGGACTGTGTCTGAACTACTTTCCCTGGGCAGTCTGTTCCAGGCCTTGACAACCATTTTCAGCGAAGAAATGTTTCCTAATATCCAATCTAAACCTTCCCTGGCACAACTTGAGGCCATTTCCTCTTGTCCTGTCGCGTGTTATCTGGGAGAAGAGACCAATCCCCTGGCTACATCCTCTTTTCAGATGCCTGTGGGGACCTATAACGTTCTCCCTGCGCCTCTTCTTCTCCAGATTACACACCCTCAGCTCCCTCAGATGCTCCTTGTTAGACTTGTGCTCCAGACCCTTCACCAGCTCCATTGCCCTTCTCTGGACACCCTCCAGTCCCTAATGTCTTTCATATACTCAGGGGCCCAGAACAACACAGGACTGGAGGTGCAGCCTCACTGGTGCCAAGTACAGGGACAGGATCACTGCCCTGGTCCTGCTGGCCACACAGTTTCTGATACAAGCCATCTGATCAAACACATTCAACCTAACCTTGAAGGGTAATTGTGGCATAGCAGCTCAACACTCTACCTAGGCACAGAAGCTGGTGGCCATTCGCACCATGACACTATCAAGCACTCCCAGTACAGGTCGTGCTCCCTACGTCCTGGGACACAGGAAGAGGGGTCTTCATGCTTCCACCCCACCCACAGACATAATCTGTGCCTCTGACCTTGGATTGCAGGTAAAATGGCAGCTGGTATTTGTCTGAGTAATTACAATCATTCTCATGACATGATTAAATATATATATATAAGCATAAAAATGCAACTGAAATAATTAGTAAGTCAAAACTCTGGTATTCCCTAAGATTTGATTCTGTACCAAAACTGAACTGAGAGCTGTATATAGCTTTCCCCCGGCAGGCTCAATTATCACTATTTTGACTTCAGTAATATTTCTGATTTATTTTTTTTCTTTTGCATGAATATAGCTTCCAGTCTCCTTCTGGAGGACTCTGTATGGTAAGAACACTGGTGCTTGTCATTCTTTCATAGCTGATTAAGTGCATGAAATACCACTGTCAGAACAGAAAGTGTATTGCTTGCCCCACTCCATTAAGCAAGGCCCTGCAATTCATCACAAACTGGAAGAAAGCAGCAAGCCCGAAGTACCCAAGGAACGCTCACCAAATGTATTTAGCAGTCAATTAAAGTGCCTCACCTTTCCGCTGGACTGTCAGCCTCGATATAGGAAATGAGGGGTGGAGAAGACAAGGTCTCAGTAGCAAACACGCTACCCTGGAGCTGTATCCCAAACCCCACTATGGGGTCAGCTGTCAGCACTACTTCTGTGGTTTCTGTGTGGACGACCTGCCCAGCCAAACCAACAGTGCTAGAGGCTAAAGACACTATAAAACAGAGCAGACCAGGAGGAAAGACATTCATATACAGCAGAAATTCCATTGCTTTTTGAGAAAATTGATCTGTACAATAATTCTAGTCAATGAAACACCTCTTTTAAAGTCAATTTAGACTAAAGTTTATAAATTGTGTATAAACAGTTATGACATATAAGGTAATAGAAAACATCTGGCTGTATGTTAGAATGCAAAAAGATAGTTCTTGTACTGAGTAAAATAAATGTGTTTGATATCCCCACTCCAAAAATCTCAGGACATTCTTGAATTCTGTTTGCATTAGGTTTGAGGCACGGATGAGCAGAACTTTAACAGGAACTAAGGCAATTGGAGGCACAAGCCCAGCTGTTATTCAGGCAGATTCTTTTTCTGAACATCTCACAGCAATGCATTGCTGTTAGCAACAAAGCACATGGACCAGGCTTGCTTACAAGAAGTAAGGATGCCTTCTTCTTGTGCATGTTTACTGTAAGTCAGCAATTTGTTAGGCTAACTAGGCAGCACGAGGAAGATGAACAAACCCCTCTGTTTTAGCAATCAGTGTATCTCAAGAAATTGTGAGAAAAAAAAATTCTGTGGGGTCTCTCAAAGCCACTGGGGGACCCTTCTGTGAGAAACTCAGGCAGCTACTTCTGTTCTCCTGATTTACTCACACTTTTTCTGAAAGGCTGCAGTATAGAACAAATCAAGACAAAAACAACACTGAGATTCAATGCAATTACCTATGAAAGGAGGAGACTGCACCTTTGTTTCCTTGATCTCTGTCTAAATGTCTATTTTACCACTGTTTGAATTCTCCCAGTGACAAACTATTGCCTTTCATTATGTCATACACAAAAAGCTGGAGTTTTTCAATTCTTGTTCAGTAATAATAATCCCTCCAATGCCAAGGATTTGGAATGGTTTTGTTATCAATCTATGTCATTACCTCTCCATCTCTAATTTTCTTCAAAACCCACTTCTGCTTGCAGCAGCCACTAAGAATTAGATTAAATTTCATGGTTTATCTGAGGGATTGTTTACCTGTACATTTTTTTTCTCTCAGATGTGGGGAAAAGATTTTGACATTATAGATATTACTAGCAGAACTGTACAAAGGTGTCAGAGGTTATATAAGTATTTTCCCACACTACGAGGCTGCAAGCATTAGACTTTTGGTCTATATCAGTTAGTATAAACCTGACTGAGTTGGAAATGATAGTTCTTTGCAAGATTTTTACCTGTCAAAAACCTCACAAGTTTCTGTTTTCTCCCAGAAAAGCTCCTTTCCACTCCAAAACAGTCTTTTCAAAATTACTGTGAGTTCTTCCTCATGTCTTGTTTTAAGTTTACTTTGTAAGAATTGTGTATTATTTCAGACACTCAATAGCTTCCTTCTTACTACTTCTTTTATCTGCACTCAGTAAGACATGCTAATATACAAATGCAAATACTAAAAATCTGTTCGTAGAAACTTCCATCAGCTTTAGCATTTACTGCATGTGAGAAATAGGTTTCTCCAGCCCTCACTGCTGCAAAGGCTAAAATATAACTAAACCAGATAAATTAATATAATCCTAACACACCTTCCAGAAGCATCTAAATTTAGGGCATCCAATCTCAGAAAAGTTCCATTTTCCCTTTCCTAAAGGTCATATGACAATTACTTGTTAACTTCATCTCTGTCTCCCATCGCTCCATGCAGCATGTATCTAGATGACTCTGTAACTTTTTTACTCTTTTTATAATGTCCTACCAGGAACCTAAAAGGCTTATAAAATTTATTTCAAAGTTTAGGACAGTAAAGTTTTAATTCACATTGGGAAATTAAGTCGCTATCTGTGGGATTTAAAATTCACTCTGGTAAACATTTTGATGATGTCAACACTTAAGTGTGACAATTAGGAACTCCTTCGACTCCCAAAGAAAGTGAAAGAGAAACGGGAACAACAACAACAAAAAGATATGAAAACATCCTTTCCTAATCATTCAACAACAGCTATCTCCTAAGACTCTATAAAATGTCACAGGTACCCAAACCCATGACTTAGAGCATGTTGGGGTTTGCAACTCAACAGTAACTGTAGCAAGAAATACCGACATTTTTTGGCTCCTTGATGGATTAGAATTTTTACAGGCCAGGAAGCAGTGCTGTCGATTTTAAAAGGGGACACAGATGTGTTTGTAGGTCCAGTGAACACTGGTTGCTATTGCTAGGGGTACATTCCAGCATACTTGTATAGTTCTCATCTAACTCTTAGCAACATTCCTGGGAGCTGGTTTACTATATGCTCTGCAGTTATGTAAATAATGATCTTGAATTTGAAGATTATGTACTTGTTATTTTTATGCCTGCAGTTACATGAGAAGCAGAACAAGATGTGTTTCAAGGTGTATATATGGACTATTTTGCCTCCAGTCTCCCACTCTGACCCATAAGAAACTGAAAAATGCTCACAATTCCTCCTGACAGCTGTTGAGAAGAGCACCCATGCATGTCTAACACCGTCTCCAATTTCTACCAGATATGCAACCCTAGTAATGTAAATTGGTATAAATTATGTCTCACTTCCAACTACTAATAGGGACCTATTAAAAAATACTTCAGGATTTAAACTTTAATGAAATAATAATCTAAGTGTTTCCACAATGAATCCCACAATTTGTAAACAAACAAACAAGCAAGCAAGCAGAGGAAGAATAAAAACTGAAAACAAGTGGTGTAAAAAAAGCATGTGGCAGCAGGGCATGCCCTCAGTTTTTACAGCCACATGTTTAGAAAGGTCTGCATAATTAATGCAATGATTCTTAAATCATGGCCATAAAAGTCTTGTAACCCCTTGTGCCATCACACTTCATCTTCATGAATTATGCCACGATCACATTATGTTCTGCAAGTATTCTTAAATAATTGGCAATGTAAACTTTACAGCAACCTACATATTTTTATTCCCAAGTGTCATTCTAAAAGACTTATGAAAATTTACCTTAATAAACCCCTCAAATTATCCAACTGGATTAAAGAAAAAAAAATCCCACTAAAATTAAGAGTGTGCTGCTCCTTTTCCATGAAAAGCACAGCAGTCAATCTACCCGGTTCTCACGAGTCTCCCACAAAGGAAGAGGGGCGAGGTTTTCCAAGGCTTGTCAATGAATAGCGGAAAGGTACAGGACTGGATATTCTCTATCCTGGCCCCTTGTAGCACATTCAGAGCAGTGTAGGTCCCTTAAGTTGGCTGTCACTGCTGTCACAAGGATGGGTATAAGTCTAGTGACAGAGTAAGGAACTCTGCACAGGCTGATAAGCAAACTCATAGAAAGAGCAAACAAGTCTGGCTGGCCAGCCAATTCCTCCAAAGCCAGTTCTGGTTCAGGGTTGATGATGTAGTCACTGGCTGTAGTGAGGCACTGACCACTCAGTGATGGGGCCAGTTCCATATATTTTGTAATGCTCTGTAGCAAGACCTCACAATGTGAAGGCGTAATAAACTACCGCACAACAAAGCCTCGTCCTAACTTCTCCTGTCTAGAGATTTGCTTACTCGTAACAGCTTGTCATCCCCAGGGCCTTCTGACTTCAAGAATCTTTTAGGTGGGCTACAGTGTTTATGTGACTGTCCCACTTAAATGCCAAGTCACTGGCCTTGTTTTGAGTCTTTGCAAGATAACATGGACAAGGATTCCTTGAAGGAAAAATATCTGAAAAATTAACAATGCAAGTTACAGCTGTGTCCAAGATCCATAATAGGATTAGCTTTCAGGATTTCATCCTTTGTTGAACAGCTACAACATAGCACAATTGATGAACTATTTTTTGCATTGATTTTACTATTCAAATCAATCAATGCTAGTGTAACACTACTACTGTTTCTCATGTGCAGATGAGAACGTGTAAGAGCTGGACCTCTACTGATACCATAGCCTGACAGACACAGTTTCTCCCCGTGACCTAAAAGAATGCATTAGAAGCTAGCATGTCAATAGATGAGCTGTGAAAAATGGCTGATTAGATTAAAAATAAAAAATGCACTTACAGGCAAATGTTATGCAAAAGTATGTGCTTTATGAAAGAAATAAGAACAAGCAAGCAACAAAAACTTCAAGAAAGCAAAACCTCAGTTCCTCTCTAACACATCCTCACAATTCCATAGTGACTGCCCCTAGAAGCTGCTGGTTTGCTCTGGTTTTACTATGACCATGGGGAATCTTTAAAACACAGCAGCAGTGCTGTAATGTGCAGCAGCTCAGTTCTTCCAGAGTGGATTTCTGAACCTTGTTATCCAGAGCAAATGATTTACAGAGCAGTTCTCATCTCCCTGCTCTGGAGGAACTGAGCTGCTGTGGATCACACGAAGATGGACAAGCCGATAAGAGGCGGCACTTACATGTATGTAGTCTGGGAAAAAATGCACTGACACGGCCACACTCTTTCCAGCCCAGTGAATGCTTAGCAATACACAAAGTGGAACAGCCTGAATAGATCTACTCTGGCTTGGGAAATTACTGACTCACAGGCAATCCATGGTTTGAATCCTGCAGAGTGGTCAAACAAGGCTATTTAGTCTGTGCTGTTACTTGTTGCTCTTCCTCACCAAAATAACTGTACAGGTCATGGTGTAGATGTAAACATTAGAACTACCCAGGAGGTGCTGTGGCAAGCTCTGCCTTCCCTAACGTGATAGCTGGTTGAGCTTACCAGCAATCTGTTTTTGACTATTCAGCTACGAATTCTATTCCCTAATGGAAACTGGAAGAGTTGAAAAAGTCATTTGAAAATCACTTCACTAACGGTGTAACAAACTCTTCCAGAACTGTCTGAAGAAAACATTCCTTTATATATTTCAGATGAGATAGTTATGCTGCATAGCATCTACTCATTTCATTTTAGCATAGGACAAATGTTTTTACCCTTATGTTTCCCTACATCTTACACCCTACAAGAGAGAGAAACTCTCTCTTCTGCCTAGAATATTTGTATATTAATTAAGGTACTGTGTAACTTTTTTTCTGTATCTTCCCCCTCCTCCACCCATTCATTCACTGCACATTTTTGAGCAAATGCTGTTACCACCTACAGGAGCTTTTGAAGTCCTTCTTTTTCATCCTCCGCCTCATCATTGTCCCACGTGGGCTGGTGGAGTAGAGGCTGCGAGGTAAGGTCCCCATGTTCAGGGAACTCAGGCTGTATGCACTCATGGAGGTAGGAGAGAAGGATGAAGACACCAGAGCTGCTGCAAGAAATCAAACACTTGGCACACAGCACTCAGTCTTCACAGAAGAGTGCGGCACATGCCTGTAACTCATCAATGAATCCAACATTGTATGTATAGGCTGTGTATGATGCACAGGAATGGTTTGTGCATTTCAAGTAACAAAGACATTAAACCACACAGGAGACCCTAGGAAAAAGTACAGCCAGCATTTCATGACAACACTTGCTGGAAGCTAACAAAGATAATATAGGTACAAAAAGTATATTCATAGTATACAACTTACTTTAAGCAAAGCATGTTAAATTAAATTTTTCAACACATACCCCCGAACTAATGCACATCAATATATCTAGATACACTGATTTTAGAAATGCCTTTTTGTAGTAGGTAATTTCTGACAAAGATTTGCAGGCAATGCTTTGCATTCAAAAATCATGCTTTCTATACACTTCTCCAATCCAGTGGTCTACTCACACATAGAAGAAGACCTGATTAATTCAGAATTTTCAAGCCTTTTCCTGTCAACAAAGGCTGCTTTGTTACAGAGAAAAAAGGTGTAAAATGTCAGAAATAACCTTGGCATGGCTATGAAAAAGTGTAGCATCCATAAAACTGAAAAGGTTTTAGAGCCTGAAATGGGAAAAGTATGAGTGAAAGAAGAAGGGAAGGAGGAGGAGGAAGAAGAGGAGGAGGAGGAGGAGAGAGTATGTCAGCAGGAAAAAGGGTGGAACATTACGAAGGCTTTTTTGAGGAGGCGCTTTCTGGAATTTCAAGGCTGGCATCCTGCAATGGTCAGGGTGGTAGGTGTTATAATGGTGGTAGGTGAGGAGGCTGCTGTGGCTGTTGGCACACGAGTCCCAGGTAAGTTGCCTGTTGCTTCTTTGAACCTTCACTGCCCGCATGAAGGGATGATGGAAAATCAGAAAACAAAAGGACCAGAGAAGAGGTAAAAGTAACTGAATTATACAAACAAAACCAAAAAAACACAAACCAGAAATGAAAGAAAGAAAAGAAATTGAAAATAAAATAAAATAAAGTAATAAATAACCTGGTCTTGTCTTCTTATCAGAGGGTGCTAACTTGAGGAGCAGAAATAATATTTTTTCTCAGAAAAAATTCTTCTGATAGGGTTTTTTTTTTCTTTTTTGTTTTTGTTTTAAAAATGATGACTACTGAATCAATTTCTAATCTCACTCTGGCTTAGGGGCTAAGACTGCAAACTTTCTCAGAAAATGCTAAGATACTACATATGACCACTAACTGAAGGTTAGTAAGTCTCTGCTTGCATTAATCTATTTTTAAAAGACCAACCAGATATTTTACATGGCATTGCCTAGAATGGAGATGCTTGCTTGCCATTTCAATTTACTGTATTGACATTTTAATTTTGGCACAATCTATTGCTGGCATTATGCTATTCTGTGCAGTAAATGACTTCCCAAGGCCAGCAGCAGGAAAACTTTATCTGGAAACCTGGTTAATGAAAAAAAGAGGTCTTATTGATTTGTTGGATGTGCAATTTTATGGTTTTCCTTTGGTTTTTTTTTTTAACTTGATCTTAACTTGATCCTTCACTGGATGAAATTTGAGACTGTATTTGATTATTTAATTGCTGGTTCTATGTATATAGAATCTGGGATATGCCAAAAGTGAAGACCAGTATTTACCAAGAGAATGGGAAGCATTTTAGTTGATGTGTCAAAGGAAAGTGATTAATGTCTCCCTTGATTAAATACAGTATATCCATCATTAAATTCAGCATGTCTGTATCCTTGCTGAACCATAAAGGCACAGGTCAAACTGGGAAGTATTCACTGAACTTTTTGTCTTAAAACACCAAGGGATTCACCCATACTACAGAATCATGGAATGGTTTGGCTTGGACGGGACCTTCAAGACCATCTTGTTCCAACCCTCCTTCCATGGGAAGGGACACCTTCCACGAGACCAGGTGGCTCAGGGCCCCATCCAACCTGGCCTTGAACACTTCCACGAATAGAGCAGCCACAACTTGTCTGGGCAACCTGCTCCAGTGCCTCACCACCCTCACAGGGAATAATTTCTTCCTAATACCTAATCTAAACCTGCCCTTTTCCAGTTTCTATAAAACAGAGTTTGCTGCCTTTGGCTCATGAGCTGCATTACCCGTGTCCCTCTGCTATGGGCTACACCTACAATGGCTGCAGACATGACTGTCCCCACGCTGGCCTTTAGCAGGAGCACAAAACCTTGAGCCTTTAGGTTGGACCTACACCTTGTGTTCATATTTTATCCCACGAGACAAAATGAAGGGAGGAAAGGGTAGCCACAGCAAGCATTGTGACGAGGCAGAAGGAAAGCTGTCCTTTGTTTTCACTTCATATTACACCAGAAGCACCAGAAGCAGCCTGATAAGGCCTTACATGTCTCACAGACCTATCATGTCTTCTCACATGAAACCGTCTCTTCAATTACGTGCACAGACAGCGAGATTTCTTAACTTTAACTATGGTGTAAAAATTAGAATCTGATAAGAACAATGTGGCCAGGTGAATTTTCATTATTTTCAAGCTGCTGTGAGCCTTGCTTAATTAAAAAGGCTGCTTCCAGCAGGATATTATCTGGTAGTCCTTGAGATTTTTTCTTAATGTTTTATTTGCATACCGGGAGTAGAGATAAAAATATCCTACAAAGTGAGAAGGTACACAAATTCAGTTTGCTCAGCTTGTAGAAGGATAATCCCAACTCAACAAAAGTTCTGTAAAAGAAAATCCTTTTGTGTGTAACCATAGTAATTTAGTGGTAATTTGAGCTATTCCAACCCAGGGTTGTGTACAGTAAACATAAAACTAATGGGGCAGCAAGAGAAATGAATGTCAGCAGCATAGTATAAAGGAAAAAAAAACCATGAAAAAGAATCCTGTCTTTTATAGAGCTCTTCACTTCATTTTAGGGCTAAAATTTCAGTTTATTTTATATACTGACTTTCCTGCCCTTTAAAAATTCCTAACATACTCGCACAAGACCAATAACTGAGCTCAGCAGATACAGCCCTAATGACTCAGCTTATTCCAGACACACCAAGGGAGATTTTCACTCTCTGCAGCCTCTAGGCCATACCACACCTGATGAAAGGTTGTTTCCAAGAGGGCACTTCCTTCCATAAAGCTTGTTATATCTTGAATTGGTCATGATATTGGAGTAGCACCACCTGGTGAGGGGCTGGAAAGGGCTGTAAACATCCTAGTTATTCTGCCTGACTGAAGAAAGCAACTTTATTACTTCAGGGATACTTTCCCCCAAAAGATGCTCTTATATATCATCTTTTGCAGATCAACTTGATATGATTTTTTAACAGCCAGTTCTTAATTCTGGCATAGCAAGAGCATTGCTTTTTCTAAGCATCTACACTGGTTACTAGCACATTAACAGCATCAATCTGTTTTAAATGTTGGTTAACAAACCAACTGCTTCAATTAATACAATCATCTACACAAATCATTGGCCCCAGCATCTGTCTTCTCAAAAGAAAGTCTTCAGAATTCTTTAACCATTCAGAAATTAACTGTATGACATCTTTGCTTCAGAAAAAAAAAAGATCTGTTTGCAATGTACTGTCATAACCGAAAAGAATGGAAATACATTGCAAATTTGGCCTCCATCTCATTCTGCTTGTGCAGTATCACTCCCTGCTCCTTGTGGCTCCAACTGGCTTAAGTAGACAAGGGAAAGAGCTGAGTAAAGGGAGAACATGTCATTGCAAAGGTTACTTTTTGTTCACCCTGGTCTAGACGAAACTAATGTCTCCTCTGTCACTAGTTCAGTATTCCCCACTCTGAGAAACCGAGTAGAGCATCACTTATCAATTATCAACCTGGATCTCGGATGGATGTCCCAGAACATCTACCATCACTGACATTTTGAGACCTCAGAAATCTTGTCTTGGTCTAAAGAAGGAAGAAGAATGATACCACTGGTTCATGCTGCAACACACATACCTGGTCTTCGTGTATTTGATAACCCTTGTTACTTCTTTGATGTCTATCAAAGTGGTATTTTAGTGGTATTTTTTTTTGTGGTACTTTAGACTGAATTCTCTAATTACTATGAATTAGCCACTTTCTCAGGATTAGTTAGAAGACAAGACAGGCAGCCTCCACCTTCAAATACTAAGACATTTTACATACATTTGATTCGACAATGGAAAGCCATTCTATTCAAGCATGTTGGTATGAAATAAGTATCACAGTGAAAAGGTCTGCAATCTAGGGAACTGTTTCCAAACAGTTTCCATAAGCACTGACAGTGAACCCACAAAGCAATCTCAGAAGTCCTTTAAAAGATGATGGCAATAAATAATAATGCCCTTAACAAGAGAAAATATGTGAGGGGTTTATGTATTTTAGGGGAGAACAGGTGTTATTAATGAAGTGGCCATAACTATCAAGTCGATATGCTGAAAATAAGTTGGCTGTGGTACTACTTTCCCACTCGGAATTTAAGAAGCAAGGTAGAGATTCATTTACTGAAGTATCTTGTAGCACCCCCAATGATTGCAATACTAGAGTCAACAGGTGTCCTTATGTACATTTGCAAGTTTGTAGAGCTATTTCTTAGCAAAACATTTCCCTCTCTGGCCATAGGAATCTCAGAGGGTTCATTAAGACCAAGAAAACACAGAGCTGCTTAGAAACTGCAGAAGCATAACCTGGGGAGCTGAAACAACATTTACAGACCTAACTGCAGCAATAGCTTTGACCACTCAGCATGGCCAGGCAAAGTAAAAGAAAGAAAGAGAAAGAGGTATTTGGTGCTACAGATCCTCTTACCGTGCTCTGGGCCTTTCAGTGCTAGCCGTGTTTGGTGGTGGGGAAGGATCTCCAGTTTGACATTATCCGCTGCATTAGCCAAAAACTGCGTTGCTTCCGCCAGCGTACAGTACTCCATGCTGGTGCCATCAATGGACAGAATATGGTCTCCTACATGTAATGCACCACATCTATAGAAAAAGGGGAAAACTTGGTATGATCAGGTATGCTCTTTGCTTGCAAAAGGAGTTCTTCTGCCTTCAAACTGGTCATGACAACTATGAACGTGTTCTTTTTTTTCGAGAGACATTTGTGTTTTGTAGGCACTGTCACTGGTCAGACTTTATCTCTATTAGTACAAACCTTAAAAACAATTCAGTTAATACAGTATATGCCAAGACATCACTCACAGAACTGCAATGGCGTAGCTGACTCTAAAAATATGTGTGAATGGCAGCAGGATACAATGAGAAGAGCTTAAGGAGACTTGAATAACTTGGTCACATATCCCTCACACAAGCACCCAGTTCATCATTTTTTGAGTTATAGTTCAAACATTTATTAGTACAAAAGCTGTAAATGATGATGAAATTATGCAGTAGTCAAACAAATAATGAAACCAGGGCTAGCATGGTGACTCTAGGAGTGGGGTGGGGAGGGGGCTATCTGCTAAATCTCGCTGCACTCAAGAGACTGGCTACTGGATGAGTTGAGAAATGCAAACACAGCAGTCAGCATCCCGACGTACCAGTCAAGTGGACAGCTCCTTTAATTGGTTACCCCCTGTGAAATGGGAAAAAACAGAGGGAGAAAATTAAAGCATCCTGCACCATTGAACTGGAGAACACCCCTGGATCAATGGCCGTCACTCTCAAAGTTTCTACTGTAGGGAAAAGCCCACAGAGGAGCTGTAGACTCACTGCTACAAGTGGGTGCTACCAAAAGCACCGTTGCCAAAGAGGAGTTACAAGGTAGGGTGGCTGGGGACATGCAGGAGGAATTTGCTGCTGAAACGTAATATTTTAAAAAATTTTAGATAGAGATATGTATATAGAAATATACTGTATATGTATAAACACACACACACACACACACACACGCACCCCGGGAAAGATCCCACAAGTCTGCTTCAGAGGTTCAGACCACTGGGGAAAAATATCTATCTACAATTTTAATGGTTTAAATGGTTTTATTTAAAGGTTTAAATGAAGTGGAAATATTACAGCAAAACAATTTAGAAATACAGAAGCCAGTCTTCCTTATACCTCACTTGTATTCTAAAATATCAGTAAAAGAATCCAGACATAATGAGTTCCATTTCACTGTGCCACAAGAATGAGTGATACATTCTAAAAGAACACTTCAAGGTTGCAAAGCCTCAAAATTTACTTCCCTTGACAGCTGTTCCATATGGTGGGCTTACTTCAAGAATTCCAGTGGGTTATGGGATTTTTTAAATACCAATTTCTGCCACAGCATTACATTTAATAGCCAGAGCAGACCTCTAAACTCCTGTGTTGCACAGTGCAAGCAGCCAGTCACATACCACATGGAGGCTGCCTTATGCCACTGAATACGACATGAATGAGCTGAAGTAGATGGTGTCCTGGAAGTCTTAGACCCGGCAATCTGGAACAGCAATCTGACAAAGTGCTAATTTTAAGACATGCAACCTTGAGAGGATCTGGTTCAGTTGATTTTCTCAGAAAAAGGGAAGGTTTCCTTTAAAACCAGACCAAACAGAAAAAGAAGTAAAATGGATGCATGGACCTTCAGTGTCAGCCCTCTGTCACACTCACCTGTCTGCAATACTTGCAGATTTGATTTTGTCTATGACAATGACCTGTTTGTTGCAGCACATCGAGGTAGTTAGTGCAACCCCAAGAGCAGCACCAGGAGTTTTGGCAACTTCAACTAGCAGTGGCCCAGATGCTGTTGCTACTGAATCTGTTAAAATTAGACAACAAAAGATCAGTATTATACCCATGTGGTATTTATGCCATTTTCATGTTTTCCCACATAAAATCTCCATGGCTATTCTATTTCTTTAAACAGATAACATGCCACTTCAAGAAATACTGGAATAGCACCATTAACATATCAATAATCAGCTCTTGATGCTGAAAATGATAAAAGCAAGAGGAAGTTTGTGAATCTGGGATGTCCAGAATTTTCAGAGTGTGTCGGAATCAGAGATGGACCAGACGAGTGAAACATGATGTGCTAGCGAATCATTCTCTTGAACAACTGAAGATAAAAATTACCTGGATTTTAAAACAGACATGCTGGAAAAACAGAATTAATTTAAAAAGTAGAAAATAATCTGAAAAAAAGAGTAAGTGAATAGGTTAGAGAAGGAAGCTCAACTAATTTTCATAAAAGAAGATGAAGGTCTGTGGACAGCAGCTATAATAACCAAATGAAGAAGGTAATGAAAAGGTCTGCAAAAAATCCTTCATGAAAAGAAAGAACAATTTAGGAGAAAATGGTGAAAGTGCAGGAAGTATGACACCTAGAAGTAGTAGAAGTTAAAGCAAAATACATGTGAGGAGGTTCAGATTTTTATAACATCCTGTCACTGGACAAAATACTGCCTTACAATGGGACATACATAGTAAATGACCAACACTGAATAAAGAAAACAGGAAAATAAGATGGAGCAACAGTCATGATTCATGACTCTGGTGAGAAGATATACCCAAGAGAGAAAAGTGCTAGACATAACAAAGCAAAATGACAGCAGGCTTCTTCCTAAATGCCAGAACAAAGCAGGCAGTGGTCAGGGTGAAGTACCTTCTAGAGACTGGCTGAGACCTACTAACCAATACCCATTGATCAATAACTCAGTGCAGTAAGAGACAGTGAGAGTCCTTTAAGGATATAAAAAGACTGAGACAAACAAAGTGCTATCAGAAGCCTTTGGAGGTGCTTACAGTCAGAATAAGAAAGAACTGAATAAATGAAGACTTAGGCTGGATCAAAGTTACCAAATGTCCTGCCAGCAAACAGGAGAGATTGGTATTCACAGCATACTGGAGCCAGCTGTAAGGATACAAAGACAATATTCAATTGTGATGTGTCTCATAAGACACTAAGATTGAAGCTCTGTAAGAACTGCAGCTGGGCTTACAAGTATGGGGGACAGGACAGATATAAGATACTACATCCAGTCTTAAATCTAAAAAATTAGTCCATAAACGTAATACTGACAGAGAAGAGACTGAAACTGTATCATCACACAAAACTAACAATCTATACAATGACACAAGGAATTGAATGAGAGAGTGATGAACACTCAGTGAAGGTGCTCTTCCTCGTCAGAGAGTAATGTAGGTAAACTGCACATAAAAATGGAGTTTAAAAAGGTTGAATGAAATAACATGCAATACCAGAAAAGTGTCAGTTAATTACAGAACTCCTTTTCCCCCCACAATTTGAAATAATTTTTATATTCCTGCTGGTTTTCTTTTTTTTCAAGCTTGAAATCTGAGGGTTTGAAGGCGAGATTCAGTAATTTTGGAAGTGGTCATTGAATCTGAGTGAATAATATTTGTGCCCAACTAGGGCTGAATTTTTAAAGGCTCAGCCTTCGCAGGCACTGCCAAAATAAGCTGCTCCACAAACCTGAACTGATCTTTAAATTTTGAGCCAAAAGAATAGAGTCCATCCAGCAGCATTTCTGCCTGGAGTTTCAGGCATTAAGTAGCTTTAAAGCTGGATGCACTGCCCTCAGCAGCTACCTGTTTTCCTCTAGTAATTGAAGAAGGAGTTTATCACAATGAAATTCCTGTCTTAGATGACTTGGTTATTGGCCTAAGCAAGGCAGGGTGCATGCAGTGCCTCGCACACAGCCAAATGAGCAAGTGCAGCAGAGCAGAATTTAGTATTCCCTATTCCCATTCCTGCACTGAGAAACAATTATTTTCATCTTGAACATTCCAGTGGTTTCTGGAGCTACACACAAGTTTCACATTTACAACTATATGGGAAGAAGACTCAAACAGTGTTTGTCATTAGTGCCTTGACAAAGGTTCTAACTCACATTAATCCAGAAAACGGCAAAGCCCAACTTGCACAAGTTCTTTCTGCAATGGTTGCCTTGAGGAGAGGACACTGAAAGCAAATATCTGTTGAGAATGTGTAAATCTTTCAAGATGCTGGTTCTTTCTCCACTTACTTGGGAAACTGCATAAGCACAAGCAGCTTATGCCTGAGTGTTATTTCCCAGGTGCCTGTTGAAATGCACTGGGAAGGCAAACCAAGGCAGACAGGACGAATAAATAAGATAACTACATTAGAGGAACCAGAAGAGAAGAAATGTAGTGTGTCTAACGGTGGAAAAGAAGCATGAGGAAGAGAAACCAGAAGGCAATAATCAAGCACACATTCTCTGACAGAAAAGAATTAGTTTTTCATGTTGAAGTAAAGCATGGATATGAAAAATGAATCATACAGGTATAAATTATTCATGTGTGAAGATGTTTCAGTCATTAAGATATTTACACCATGACTGAAGCACTTACACACTACGTTGATTTATTGACTATGTAATTACATAAGATACACTGATGAATATTTGCGTGAAAGACACTCTAGATTTTTGATTTTGTTAATAATTTTTCTCATTTTAGAGTACTGCATCTCAATCACTACAAGAGGCCTGATTAAAACCTCCCAGAGGAAGCAGCATTGCTTTCTGCATGCTAATACATTTCTTCAGCTAGATAGCAGAATACCTTTTTTATTTGACAGCTTAAATCACTGGCAACAAGAGGGTTTATTCTGGATATACTTTCATGATATGTAAATATACTATATGATATAGAAAAGTTTTGGATAAAATAAGCAGTGTTACCAACCTCCTCTGCCTCAAAAGACAATCACAAATAATTTTGAAAGTCGAAAAATGTATTTTTAACTTGATAAAGAGATCACATCACATGTGTTTCTCTATGTCCTTGTAAATGTATACATTTGTTAATCCTTACTGATCCTCATGGTATGTGAAATCCAGGTCAACAACTGGTGGGTGGTGGAGGACAAAAAACACTAGGATTCCCACAGCGGGGAAACCAAAAAGCAAGCTGCTTGTACTAGGCAGCAGAGGATCTACATGTGAAACAGTACCTCTAAATGCCCTAGAAAGGGGAAAGCTTCAGTCGTAGCTTGCAATCATTAATAACACTAAATCCACAGGAAACCAAACTCTTTTAGTCTATGATGCTTTTTTCCCCCCCTTTCCTTTTGCTTTCCTTTTTTTTCCCTTCTTGTACTTAAACCTGGGAAGTACTGCTATTGAGCTTGTTCCTGGAGGAACACTGAGCTCTGTTGCTACCATCTGTGCTCTGCAGCTTCTCACTTCCCTAACTGCAAGGTTTGGGGGTGCTTTTTTATTTTTTTCAAAGTCATGGCAACACAAAGGTACAAGTCATTTTTTTGAGCAGCTTAGAAGAGCTTGACCCAGAGGAAGGATGTCAAAATAGATATTGACTCTAAAGAGCCAGCTGGACCAATTGAAACACACAGCTTCAGAAGACTGCTATTGACCTCTCCTGGATGCTGCTGTATTTTCTCTGCTGTGATTCTCTGATTAAAATTAGTCAAAAAAATCTAGCGAGGTGCTGGTTCAGATCAGAAAAAATGCATAGGTGCTCAAACCTTGTAGCTCTTGCAATGCAAAGTTTTAAATGCCTTCACAGATCTAAACGTGCCTCACTTATGTTAAAATCAGAAGATAGTATTTCACAGAAATAATTTTTCTTGATCAAAGAAGTCTCCTACTCCTCACATCTTTTTTTCTTCTCTTCATACAAAATCTTCGAAGCCTACAAATAGCAAGTATGGTTGGACAGCTGGGCTTGCTGATCTTACAGGTCTTTTCAAACCATAACAATTCTAGGATTCTAAGTAGAGCAATCTCTCCCTAAGGAAGAAGTTCCCCTTTCTCCATTCAGTTCTTGTCTGTACACTTGAAACTTTATTTTCTTTCTCCTTTTCTCTAACCCTAATTTTTATACCCAGTACCTGTGTGCCTCATTTTCAGACTACAGGATCACAGAAGCATATCTTAGTGAAGTTAAGGAAGATTGTTAAGAACTGGAAAAACCCAGAAATCTTCTACACTCTTGCCTTTAAGAGAGAAAAGGTGGAACATTTACAGAAAATCATGACTGAAGAAATCAGTTTCAATCCCCCCATCACTCCCAAATGCCTTAGACTATATTCTTACTATCCTCTGCTCTCTCTGTGCTTTTTTTAATTCATAAAAATCAATGATCCTTTTCCAGTACCCACTCAGCAATCAGATATGCAACAGCTCTGATGTATAAGGGACAATCACTGTTCCCCAAAGAACCTGTTGAGTAAATGCCCACAGAAGGATACTCACAAATCCTTAAATGCAGAAATGCACCACCCTTTCCTTGAACTTGCTTTCTTTAACAAAGCCCAACAGAATGCAGGGGAAGTATGTGTCTGCATTTGTGTATACAAGCCAGTGTGAGCTCCAGAAAGGGTCCAATACAAAACATTCCACTGCAGTCAGTTCGTACTACAGAAAGGCTGAGACATCCCAACAAGCCACCATCAGCACTCAGCACACAAGCAGAAGGTACTCGGAAACGGCAGTGATGAGTCTAGTCTGTAAGGCACAGAAT
The DNA here is from genome assembly GCA_013398015.1 of Oreocharis arfaki. NCBI lineage: Eukaryota > Metazoa > Chordata > Aves > Passeriformes > Paramythiidae > Oreocharis > Oreocharis arfaki. The sequence goes on from VZRR01001044.1 coordinate 663,119, forward strand.
AAGCAGCGAAATCTGTGCCTTTATTTGGCATCTCAGTCCCAGTTGAGAATAACATACAATGTTGGTTGCCCAGAGAAGTTGTGGAATGTTTTGAAGAAATCCAAGTGCTTAGGTTTTATCCCTGTCTTACTTGAAAGAAAAAATGAGTAGGAGAAGCTCTTTTGTACATATGTATCTATTTAGCACGCTGCCCGGAGAAATTGTGGATGCTGCATCCTCGGCAGTGTCCAAGGCCAGGCTGGACAGGGCTGTGAGCAACCTTATCTAGTGAAATGTGTCCCTGCCCATGGCAGGGGGATTGGAACTGGATGATCTTTAAGGTCCCTTCCAACCTTCCATAACTGACAGAATACTCAGCAGGTGTGGTTGTGCCAGTCCACTCAGAATCAGCGTGCTAGGGATTAGCCCCCCCTGTTTTCTGCGTGAAGAAACAAGAGTTGAAATGTTTAAAGCTTTTTGCTTTTTGTAAAATAGATGGATCAAAATACCACAGGCTTACCGCCACGAGTTTTGAGGATTTGCCATTGCTTAGGAAGCCAGATGGCTGAAATGCAAAAATCAAAGCCGATGCATATCGTACAGAGCACATGAAATCCACAGCTAGCTGTACAAACTTGAGACCAAATACCCAATGCAAAGAACAGCAGGACTTCTCACACACCTGATGAATTTAATTTCTAGGATGTGTGGCTTTAGCAGCAACACTCTCCATACAGACCATTTTGCAAGGTCCTTTACAGTACTGCTCAGCTGACAGTGGAGCAACATAAAAGCACTCAGGGACTCTGTGTGCATTCACATCCACTTTTCTTCATTAACCCACAGACTATTCGTTACTGTCAAACAGTATCTTAAACTACACTTAATGAATCTTGTCATTCTGTATGTGGGTTTTGTATTCTTAAGGACTATTTCTTTTACATGAATACTAGCCCAAAAAACCCTTTTTTTGTGTCCATTAAAACATTTTCTCTATAAGATTGATACACTTAAAGTTGTCCCAGCTCCTCACAGTCTGGTGGCAAGATTGCATTCCTAGCTGTGATAATGAGATTCATAATCCTCTATCATGCTGTGGCTCCTCTGTTTCTCTTCCCATGTTTCCCTGAGACTGCCACAGATACAGGCAGTCAACTTTCCTGCCAGTCAACCTCTCCATGATCTCTTGCAAAACAAGAGCCACAACCAGAAATGGTATCTGCAAGAGAAAGATCTGCTCCAAGTAGGGAAGCTTTTCTCTACCTTTCTCCTTCCTTTGTGCTTCCATCCACTTACACCTTTCTTCTTTTTTCTCCAGGTTTCACCAAGTCACAACTGAAAAGAGCTGACTAAACCCCACTTTTGGCCCGGTTCTTCATCCACATCATGAAGCACTTCGGCTAACTTGCTAACATTTCAAATTTCCTTTGTAAGGGCATTTTCATTCACTCATTTTTTTTACAGCAGTTGGATGACTAGCCAAGTCTATCACAGAGAGCTGAGTGATGGTCATTTAAATACTAATTTTTTTGGGCGGTGGAGGTGGGGGCATGGGAGGTCGCTTATTTATGTAATACCCTTTCCTTGTACTGCAAAGATTATTTGATCTCCATTTCACAAAGAAAGGATATAATTACGTACTTTTAAAGATGATCTAATTAAGAAATTGAGATTGGGATCATGGGTCAATGGTTTCAAGAGGGAATGTAGCAGCAAGGAAGAGAGGCAGGAATAAGACTTCTGAAGTGTCTAAAGGGCACAGGAACAACATTCAAGATGCCCTACAGCTGGGTAGCACCATTATCACTCATTCAGCGTAATATTATTTGATTCCTCACACGTTTGTGACTAAAGGTCATAAATGAACCACACACGGGGCATGATTCATGGTACTGGCTTTGGTATTCTGTTCTACTAATACTGCATAATGTTTGCACCCTGGCTTTGTTCATGCTTCATTTAGCAGAGTAACCTTTTATTCATCCCAGATCTTACGGGCAAAATAAAATCAACGACAGCTAGCAAGCTCTAAAAACGATTTCTGGAAAGCTAAGAAAACTGTGAACCTGTTGGAGTAGGTCCAGCAGAAGGCCATGAAGATGCTCAGAGTGCTGGAGCACCTCTTCTGTGAGGACGGGCTGAGAGAGCTGGGGTTGCTCAGCCTGGGGAAGAGAAGGCTCTGGGAAGACCTCACTGCAGCCTTTCAGTACTTGAAGGAAGCTTATAAAAAAGGATGCAGAGTGACTTTTTACATGGGCAGATAGTGATAGGACATGGCAGACCAGTTTTAAACTAAAAGAGGGAAGATTTAGTTTAGCTGTTAGGAGGAAATTCTTTACCAGAAGGTGGCAAAGGACAGATACAGGTTGCCTAGAGAAGCTGAGGACACCCCATTCCTGGGCATGTTCAAGGCCACGTTTGATTGGGTCCTAGGCAACATAATCCAGTGGGTGGCATCCCTGCCCATGGCAGAGGGGGTGGAACTAGATGATGTTTAGGGTCTCTTCCAACCCAAACTATTCCATGATTCTATAAAATAGAGTAAGCTGGCAATATATTACAAGTAATATTTGTGGAGAAAGGATGGCAGTTTTTAATAATAAAACAACTATTTAAAAATTAAATATTGTTCTTGTTCACAGTGTCAGTCTCCAAGGCCCAACTTGCAATATACCATAAAATATGTGTGCTCTTCCTGTTCCCTTGATTTTGGGGTATTGCATGTTTCAGGCAGGTTGCAGAATGAACAACAGCTGCTCTAATTTTACCTGGCTGAACTAGAATTAGAGGGGCAAAACCAGTACTAAAATATTTATATATAAAATAGTGTTATTTTCCATTATTGCAAGTAACAGGACAGCACTGGAACTGCTGGTCTACTAAAATTGAAATAAAGATTACAGAGTTCACAGGAAAAATAAAGTAAAATTGCTGCTAAGGAAAAAGCCACCAGTGGCATTTTATACCCTTTCACCTTTAGAATAATCAAATTTCAAAAATGATAAATAGAACAATTCCAAGAGGATGCCAGAAGAATGAGTAATAGCAAAATCAGAGAGACCTCTCAACCTCAGAATGGAAAACGGAGACATTATTGTCTAAACAAATGTGCCACCTATTATTCCCCCTATACACAAGCAATTTAATATTCTTGTCATCTGACTGGCACAGTCTTTCCATTTTCCTCTTGTTGCCTAATTCCTGCAGCTCATTCATATGCCTCTAATTCAGCCAAATTCTTCAAATCAAAAGCTTAGGAGCTGCCTTTACCTAATTTCATACTTTAAAATAGCCCCACCATCCTTCTCAGCTAAGAAACATCACTAACTAGATGAAGAACCATCCCTGCCTTAAAAATGCTCCCACAGAGTGGGTGTGAATATATCCAAAATCAGCTTGGGACTTTCTCAGCTTTCCCTCATGTTCAGGCCATAAAAACCTGACTAAACCCCTTTTACTCAAAAGACCTTCCCCAGTTCTCGGGACGCTGCTTCCTCCTGTTAACTCTGTTTCAAGCTCACACCTTTTACTAGGCCCCTTCCCTGCTCAAAAAGCTGTATAAAATCCCAACCTCTTAATTTATCTTTATTTTTATTTTATCTTTATTTTTCTTCTCATGTGCCCTGTTAATCTAACACACAATTAGTCTATTGCACAATTTACAACACGAAAGGGACTGTACAGGTAGATGACACTTGTACAGAAAATCCCTGCTGAGGCCCTGCAATACAAAACACTATTTTTTCTATTGCACAAAGCATAGATAAAATCAAAAAAACACAGAATGGTTTGGGTTAGGAGGGACCTTAAAGACCATCTAGTCCCAACCCCCTGGCCACAAGAAGGGACACTTTCCACTAGACCAGGTTGCTGAAAGCCCAATCCAGCCTGGTCTTGCACACTTCCAATGACGGGATATCCAAAACTTCTCTGGGCCTGATAGATAGATACATACGTCCAAAAGAACTTCCAGTACTTATTTCCTCCTCCAAGCAGGACAGGAAACAAAATGCACAAGAACTCTGACATCTTCAAAACTCTCCATCTCTTCCATGATTCTGCATATGCCTAATCACAGCAAATAGAACAAGTAAGGGCAACACAATCTGCACCTCTGCCTGCAAACTAAGAGACAGCTGGTGTGTTGAATTTTACATCAGCCAACCTCAAAAGCAAGTCCGTAAGTACACACTATAGATAATATGAAGAGCTGCAGTGCCCATCAATTACACCTACTTGACACAAATCCCGTAAGTTCCATCTAACGGGAACAGCAATAATTCGAATGGGACTGGATTCTCTTCAAAAGCCTACAGAGCACCAAGCCCCTTACTGCTGTCACTTCATAGATGGGAACAAACACTGCGAACACCCAAGCACCCAAACTTTGCATGGAGCTGACAGTGCCCATCTGTCCAAGGCTCCACCAGGACAAGACATCTCAGATAATCCCAAAGGCTCCAGAGCAAAGGTGTGCCATGGATAGTTCAGACACCTGGGTAAGAGAACACTTAAGGCAAATAAGGAGAAATCAAAGCTGTGTTAGTGAGATACCTCAGCTGCCCCCGTCTCTCTGCCACGGCCATGGCAGCTGAAGCCCTGGAAGCAGCAGAGCCACATAAGCAAGATGCTGAGCCTGTGACAGCCACTCCTCCTCACAGGATGACGGACCCAAGTGCAGCCCCATTCCCATACGGCTGGGCTGCTTGGTGTACACGAGCTGCATGACTGGATCTTGCTCAGGGGTCCTCTGTAGTGAGACATAGCATCTTACACACTCATGGTTACTTACTATTTGCATGTGTTAGTGACCTCTGCACACAAGCTAATTGCAGTCTGCCTTGGAAAGCTGACCTTGGGTGAGCTTCTGCTAACATTGACATCAACTGGCTTGGTTTGGTCGAACACACAGGACTTTCAGACTAGTCTAAAACACTCCTCTGCAAAGCCTATTAGCTAACTAAGAACCAGAAGAAAAGAAAAATTAAACTGTACATTCCTGTTCATAACAGATAATACAATTTTCTAATCCTACAAATGTGTACTATCAGTACTACTTTTTTCACCCAAAACTTTGGTCTCTTCAATTACCTGTGCTCTAGCACAGACGTCTCAAAAATAACTGATGCATTGGCACAGCCACACTATAAAAGGCTACCATGCAGAAGATTGATGCTGAGATCTGATCTGGAGGTTTCTGCACTGAGGACCACAGTGAGAACAGTGAACTCAGTCTCAGGGGTTGCACAAACTCCGGTAAAACACATCAGAAAACATTTTATTAACTGCCCTCTCTTTCTGCTTTGGTAGTGCCTGAGCAGCAGTTCTGTAAAAACATTTCAAAGAAAGAGAGAAAGTAGTTTAGGTAAATTGCCCTTAAATCCAACATAGAAGCCATGGTTCTAAACACAAACTCTCTGATCCCTCATTACAAAAATAATCTAAGGTTGCCTACATATTTCCAGCTTTTCCCTTCCCAGTACTTGTTCCAAACAATACAGAACAGTACTACTGGGAGTATTCACACATTTAAAGTAAAAGAAAGTTTCTATATCCCCTGTTCTCTGCAGCACACATTTCCAGCAAAACCAATTCCCCACATTTCTACTCTCAAAATCCCAACTCTCCCAAGCAATAACCTCTAGAAACTCAAGTGGCCCATAACTGTTAAAGTCATAGCAATGAGAAGTGCACTCTATCATCTGCTACCTCAGCAGACAGCCTGCCAGCTTGCTGCCAGGGTCACCTTTGGCAAGGCTCCCACGGCTCCTCCTTTGCTGCAGGACAAGCCATTTACCTCCTGCTAGAGCAGCTCCCACTGCCAGGCTCGGAGGGGCTCCAGGTCCTCCCATGCTCCTGTCTGGTGACTTTTTTCTTTTTGAAGATGTTCCAGTGCTTATATTTGCAATTAAGCAATTACTGAATTTAAGTAAAGGAGAAACTGTGAAAAGCCTTTTTCATCTGTGTTTCTTTCTGGTCTGTTTCTTTGGTTTTGGTTGTTCTTTTTCTTTTAGCAGTGAAATCCACCCAAATTCACCTAAGCTGTAAAGACCTTGAAAAAATTAGAGGTCACAGTGCTCAGAAGAAGGATATTCCACACAATACTGCTGAGCTGACCATAACAGAAAGACTGTGCTTCTGCAAGTTGTAAAACACCCAAATGAGGAGTTGATTAAAATCTGAAAAACATCAATATAAATCATCATAAAAATACACGTACACCAATAAAGATCAGAAGCGTCTGTTTACAAACAGAACGACATTAAAAGGAAAATATTACGGTCATGTGGGCACAAAGCACTTCAAACCTAATGATCCCCAGAATGAATATTGCCTAGATGTACTTATTTTTACCTCCCTTCTTTAATTAAATAAGTACATATACTTCCTTCCTCCAGAGCCTCCTGTGGAAGGTAGACAGTGAATATTTAAGGAGTAGGAACACTTTTCCCTTTTTTTCCATGGTCATGCCTTAATCACTAAACAGTATTCTCAACCTTCTCTGAGCACGTGTGGTGGGGGAGAGCTCTTGTATGAGGCAGCTGCTGAATATTCCCTACAACACACGTTTATTAATGATTTTCTCTTACAACCACACTTTAGAGCAAAAGCCTGTTTTTCCCACTGTAGAGATAAACAAACAAGGATCAAAGAAATAAAGGTTGAAAGCATCCATTCGTCTGGAGAGGATGGTTTAAGACACCTATGGTGGGATTCACTGCACCAAAATGCAGACCTCTGTAGGGCAGACCTGAAGTAGCTACACCTGAGCCTAAACTCTCTCTACAGCCCTCCAAGAAAACTGGCATTTGACAAATATGTTTCACCTGCTCCAGTTTAGGCATCTGCATCAAGATGAGATCAGCTTTTTTTAGAACATTTCTCTCACATGACTGTTTTTCAGATTGCTTAGTGCTATGCAGCAGGTGTTTGTGGAAGGTAAAATGTATGCAATCATTCCAATGAGAATTTGTCACGTAACTATGCACCAGGCATTTGAGTAAGGCTGCATGGGCATCTTTAATTCTTACATTCCTAACCCCTGAAGAGCTGAACTGAAAGGGACTTTGCAAACACACAAAAAAATTTCCCCCATATACACAAAATCTTTCAGAAAAGCCAACACAAAATTCTGCTTCTCCTGAGCACACTGAGCTGTACTGTTTCAAAGACTTCCAAATGTAGCTAAGTTTGGGTGGATATTTACTGGGATAAGCAGAAGAGACTTTCCTGGAAAAGGCTTTCTCTCCCTCAACCAGTACCCATTCAACTGCATGTCTGTTTTCCAGCGCTTCAAACAGACATGTCTTGGCAATGCAAAGTTTCTCCAACTTTCTCATCCTAGGCAAAACAACTTTCTCTAAATTCATTCCTGGAAATGGCAGAATAATTTTGCCTGAAAGTACTTCACAAAAAACCACAAAAAGCAGATCTAGGCAGTTACCTGGGGGAACGTAGAAGAGGAGTACAAGAACAGCCTCAGTGTAAACTGCTGAAGTTTTCACTGTTCTTAAAATCATGGGTTTAACTGTGAGCCAGTTTACGAAAGTATCAAAAAAGCCATTCCTCCAGCAAGGGAGATCTTAAAGAAGCACAGAAAGGACTCATCCTTTCTTGTTTGCTTTCCCTTTGCAGCTGATTTCTCGTTTAAACATAGCAGCGGATGCTTCTCCCACATTCCATATCCAACTAGAGAATGACAGGATGTACTGAGACAGACCAGCAGCATCAATGCCTTGCCATGATTCATAAAATCAAATGCTGACATTTGGGATCTGGTCTGTTATGTGAAAGCCAGAAACGAAATAAAATGAAATGCATGGTAGCTGTTCATCTAGCAGTTTCTCTGGCATGTTCAAGGGTAGAGGCTTTTCCTGTGATCTAGATCCAAAGTGAGATGACCTCTAAAACTTAGCACAAAACTGGCTATTTCATGTGTGTACACCCTGCTCCCATGCTAATGCTAGAGCACCAGAAGAGAAATATCTTAGCAAAGGGGTAAAGAGAATATGGGCCTGGCATGTTCTTTTTTCATTAGTAGAAAGGAGAGGACTGAGTGGTAACTGGGCATAATTAAGCATTCTAAACAGCACAATTTTAAAGTAATCTGCATCGGTCGGGTGTTTGCAATACAAGTCTTTTCTACACTTGAGACTTGAGTTGGCTGTAGAATCCCTAATCATATGTTAGCAAGAAAATAAAACATCGATTTAGTGGTGTAAACGGTGCTTAAATTAGAAAACTTTTATGCTGGCAGAAGACATAATTGTTGGTATAAACTGGGTGTCCATTTGGAGAGAACTGAGGAGGGGGACAAAGAAACACAGATCTGCTATTTCCCTCTAAGCAAGGCTCTTCAAACATAGGACATGAGCTTTTTTTCTGCCTTTGGGTCCTATTATAAATCCCAGATGAAATAAATTAGACAGTCTTCTGACTGAGTCAAACAGGCTTGGACTGGACCTTGGATAACTTCATGAAGGCACCTGACCTACAGATAAATGGTTCTTGTTCTCCTAAGCACTTATGACAGCACACTGCAGTACTGCTGTGGACAGGCGTTGGATGCAGCTTCATGTGCATGCAAAACCTACTAAATTCTGTGGAGAGAATCACCTAGCAGAGCATACTCAACAATCAAGATAAACACATTTCCTAAATTAAACATTTATTTTCAAAGAAGGAAGTTAAATGTAAATAACAACAGCTAGATGTGAACTGCTGGTGACCTCCCTGAGCCAAAAAATGCCATGAAAAATTGCAGGGAGAGATGTTTTACATTTTCTTTGCAGCTATGGGGATGTTGTGTCAAAATCCTATTAAGGACAGAGAAGAAACCACAGGATCTATGTGTCTGCAGTTATATTTCTTTTTTTTTAAATTTTATTTTTTGTTTTCTTCTTTTTAATTTTAAGCTTCTTGAAGCCTCTAGATTTCAATTAAGAACTCAGGCAAGATTACCTGAATCAGCAACAGCTGTTGAATATAAAACACAGGATAAAGAAAAACCCAATGAGGAGTTTTTTTTAAAGGGTGTTGAGGGATTTCCTAAGCAATGTAAGACACATCCCAAAGCTTTACCTCAAGGTATACATATTACCGTCTTTTCATGTATATAACCTCTGGATTATCTGGCAGAAGAAAAGGGAAACTAACCCTGTAATTCAGAGGCAATTTGGGTTAGAGATGCTTGTATGTAAATACAATAGGAAACCTTACACTAAAGAGCCCTTTCTTTCTCTTTAGCATCCCCATCTCAGCTCCCCTGTTGTCTGCCTCTTTTTCTCCCCAGAGCCTCATTGCCTTTGATGCCCTACAGGCAACTTCACCTCCTGCCAAAGCCCTACTCTGCTTCCATTTCATGGAGGCAACCTGAGAGTCTGGGTTACCACATGACTTAGGACTAACTTCAAGAAAGAGGGCTTTTATACTGATATGGGTTCTGCAGGTAAAAATGCAATTTTATCAGCCAGGGAAGAAATGTCTGGAGGCACACAGGAGGAAGCAAGAAACTTCAGCTTGCCACAGCTTTACCTGCAACCTTGGGAAGCTGTCCTATCCTTCATTATTCATCTCTTCAGGAGGGCTCAGCACTCTTCTTTTGGCTGCAGTGGGCCATGACTTTTCTGCTAGAGTCAGAATTTCAGCTAAAGATGAAACCAGTGAATGGTCTAGATAGGTACTCTTCATAAAACCATTGCCACCCTCTTCGTCTCCTCCAAGAAGAAAACAGGTATGATATAGATGAAACCTGCAGTCAGGTGCTTGCCTTTGGTTTATTCTGAATGCAAGTTTAATTATCACTGAAACATTTTGTTAGGGTCCTCCTGCATCTACACTGAAATAACACGACCAAGCAATAATAGCTGCCCAAATATTCTGGCCAGTTTCTTCACAAGTGAAAATCATGGGACTCACAGAAGATCAAACAGCACTGATATAAGACACCAATTAATTGATTAAAGCAAAGAGAAGAAAAATATTTTTAAAAATATAAGCTAATACAAAGAACAACTTTTCTCAGTAGTGTTTCCCCCAAACCACTCTGATAGATACTGAGTTCACAGGCTATGAAATGATCCCTTTAAATGAACGAAGAGTTGTATAAAGGCATTTAGGAAAAAGATACAGAACCAGGTTATGTTTAAAATCACTGTAAGGAAATGTGGTCTAAACAGCAAATGCACAGAGAACAAAACAGTTCACTCATTGTACAGATGAACAACACCATTGGAAGTGTAACAAGATCATGTTGTAAGATGTGGCACTGGTACAATTATCTTGAGGAACTATGTTGATTTCAAGATAAACCCATTCACCTTAAATGTTGATTGTCCCCACTACCGACATTTCCAGCTCAGAGACTTTAGTACTGTCTTCCCTGAGCAGCACACATCTCCCAAGTGCTGAGTACTAGATGGCGCAGTGTCACAGGAGCAGCTTCAGATCTCATTTACATGGGTTTTGCACTAAAACACCATTAATTGAGACCACATTTAGGCAAAATATCTAAAAATATTCCTACTTTGAAATCCATCCCTTTTCAGCATAAATGTTCTGTAAAATGATTAATGAACCATTAACCTTACTGTAAAGGAATAAAAATCTGCCTGACTGCATCCCATTTTAATCTCTTAGATTATGCCTGGTACACGTGTTCCAGCAAATGACCTGAAGGATTCTTGGTTTTTTTCCCTCTTGGCCTAACCTGTCAGGCACAGCCCAGATGTCTCATACCCATGAAAAAAGTCAAGAGGATGGAGTGGTTCAGTTCCAGATTTTTAAAAATGCCTCCCTCAGGGGAAGTCTTGGGAGACATTTAGTGTTTTCCTCTCCCTGGAATGGAGACAGGACTGGTGTCTTTCTGCTGTTATTTGCTTAGAGATGGCCCCTTTTAGAGACAGGTTCTGGGGTTACAGCACAAATTCTCTTGAGTATAAAGAAAACCAGATCTGTCTCTTATTCTTTAGTCTCTCAGATGACTGCAATGGCACTAAGACAAATCTGGGGTTGTATTTCTCTTTAATTGGATTTTTTCTGATTACAGAGTTTCTCTTGCTTTGAATTGCATGACACATACAAAAGATCCTTTAATCTCCACAAGACTTAATTATCACCATTTCTGCAAAACTTTCACCTCTGCACTCTGAATTAAATACTTCAGCTACCGGTTTAATGTTTTTTTCAGACCAGCACAAGCCACGATACCTCATTATCCTGTTGTTATCACAGTCTCAGCATGCTAAGTAACAGAGAAGCCAACTTACTGACCCACCTCCAGCTGACCAGAGGTACGAGCACGTGGTAGAGATGCCAATTCTCTTTCACACTGCATTTCATGGCGTATCTGGATAGCCCTCATGTGAAGTGGAAAGATTTGATCAACCCCTTATTTCCCATCTTTTACTAAATGTCTGTGAGGGTTATTTGCTCCTTGCTCAGCTTGCTTGAAGCCTGGACAGTGGACAGGAGAGATTACTACAAGAATCTTCTCCTTCCATCATTTGTCTTTAATTACTTATAGAAAGAAGCACAATAGCATATTTTTAAAAGGTAGACACTGCTTCCATTTGAGGATCCAAGCCCTTGAATTAGCATCTAAAATATTGAGACCATATGCTTTGTAAGGAGATACTAACATAGATTTGCAAGGGTCTCCTTTAATTAATACCCATCATGAAATACATTTGATATTTCAGACTGATTTCTTATAATTGTAGACTATTTAGATTAACTGCATACAAATACAGGTTTCACCTTCCTGACAAGTCTTTGAAGACAAATTTTTCCATTACTCTCAGTCCCCAGTAAGTAAAAATATTTTCATACACAAATTGGAACTCCTCCCCCTTCCTAGTTATTTATGACAACTAAATTGTACCTTTAGTTTTCTGTTTCAGGGACATCTCATTTCACCTTTACAGTTTTTTTTTCTCCCATACAAAGCAATATTTATTAAGCTGCTTTTAATGAGGTCATAGTTTCTAAAGCACTTGAGACAAATTTTAATTGGACCAGTTAGGGTAATTTGTTACTTATATGGTTCAGCTAAACTCCTTTTATTTCTCTTTAAGAACGATCAAGAAGTTTGTAAAGAAAGAAATACCTGTAAGATTTATGAAATCCTTGTAAAACATGACAACTCCTCCCTTCTGTAATCACCTACTAGCAAGATGGCTATTAAACTGCAGCAGCAAATCACAGACAGAGAAAAGAAAGCAGAAAAAATTCTACAGGGCAAATAGACTCGGGAATCATGGAAATCATATTTTCCTGATTAAAACACCTTGTTTTTAACTGCTTGTAACTTACAACTTGGCCACAGTATTGGTGTGATTTTTTCTTAAAATGGTTACCTCTCTCAGACTGTACTTTTATTCTCTCCCCTTAGTTATTTTAGCTGAAACAGGCCATTAGGAAAAGCCATAGTTTGCCCCACCTCCCCTGTCCCTCCCCCTGAAGATTCTATAGGCTTTATATTGAAAATTCATGTTCCCTATGTGTCTTCTCTACCTGACAGACCTGGCACTGGGAATCAAGAGAAGAGCTAAGAAGAGGGGAGGGAAGTACTTTTTGGGCAAGAAGGGGAGGAACTGAGGTGAGCAGGTTATTGATCTGAAAAGAAGCTGCAGAACAAGAAACTTGGGGATGGTTTGCTAAGAGACAGGGACAAGAGAAAGGGCGGAAGAAGGACAAGCATGTAAAGTGCAAAAGGCCTTTAACAGAGAGAAATCAGCAGTGTGAGAGAAATGTGTTGGAAAATTACCTAAGCTTTACTTGGCAAAAGACAGCAGAAAAAAACTGGGCTGTAAGGAGAGGGAATAGCATGTTTGGGATTTAGGACTTTCTAGAAAAGACGGCTCAAACTAGGTCAGTAGAGAAAGGAAAAAGCAAGCAGCTACTGGGAAAATGACAGTAATTCAGCTCAGAACCAGGATAAGAACAAAAAATGGGGGAAAGAAGCATCATGCTTGCATAAAATAGACAGGAAGGAACATAGGATCCAGAACCCTTGCAGCTGTTCTCCACTTTCAGCAAACGCCTTCGAAATCGTGCGGTTACATGTTGTGTACCAAGACTTCTCTGGTCTCCAGGAAGCACGTGTGCACTGTGCTGGACAGCTGGTCTGATAACCCTGCTAACAGAGAGCAGGCTGGTGGGCTTAGTGGCTCTCACTCTTTTGAGGAACTATGTAGGTACAGATGTCAGAAGCTTGAAGTTTTTCTGACACAGAAGCCTAGGTAATGTACATAAAAATATGTCAATGCTGTTAAGGATGTAGGCTTACACAGGTACTGGTGAACAACAAACTGAGAGTTGCTTATGCAACACAGGGATACCATTCACTGGAAAGAGAAGTCTGTTTTCTTACAAGGTCCCGTTCCACACCTCTTTCACTACTCAGCAGTCCTCACAATGGAACAAATGTCCTACTCATAGGTGAAAGCACAGTAAGTTTTGAGGAGCTAGCAGTGAATGAGTTGGCTAGGAGGTGTGTAAGACATAAAGAGGGAAGTGCAAGGAAAAGAAAGTTATGTAACATGGAAGGAACACCTGACTGCCGCTTTTAAGTATCAGATTCTCTTTCTGTCACAATTTCTGTAAAGGCTGAAAGGGACCAACTGCACCGGTCACCAATTGCAAGCATATTTTTATTTCGCTATCACAGCCAGCAGCTCTATGTCTTGATCACACAAAAAACTGATCAATCAAGAACTGGATTTTGAATTTCAATTTGAATTTGAATTCAGCCCCAAAAGCTAGATTTTTTTAAACCACAATGCCTATTTACCCTAGGTTTCCATTTATCTCAAGAAGTATTAAAAAGGTATTTACATTTCTTTTAAAGAAGATAAACAGAGTAGATGGAAGCAGGTAAGGAAGCAGGAACTTATGCCTGATAGGTATCAATAACTGATAGGCATCAATCATCTTACAGGCTCATGATGACACTAAGTGAAGTTTGCACATCATATTTAAAAGCAGCATGAGAGACAAAGGGTTAAAAGGAATAACCCATTCTTGCTGCTGTAAAAGAGCAGTCTTGAAAGCCAGAAAATTCAATATTAGAGAAAAAAAAAATCACAAGGCTTCTCATGCCAAGGGTAAGTCATATACTAAACCATGTATCTTTCACTTGAAAAACTGGTTGAAATCACACAATCGTAGAATGGTTTGGGTTGGAAGGGACTTTAAAGATCATCTAGTTTCAATCCCCCTGCCATGGGCAGGGACACCTTCCACTAGATCAGGTTGCTCAGAGCCCCATCCAACCTGATCTTGGACACTTTCAGGGATGGAGCGGCCTCTACTTCTCTGGGCAACCTGTTCCAGTGCCTCATTACCCATACAATGAAGGATTTCTTCCTTATATCTAATCTAAACCTACTTTCTTTCAGTTTGAAGCCATCCCCCCTTGTCCTGTCGCTACAAGCCTTTGTAACAAGCCTCTCTCCATCTTTCTTGTGGGATCCCTTCAGGTACTGGATAGCCACAATTAGGTCACCCGAAAGTTTTCTCTGGGATGAACAATCCCATTTTTCTCAGCCTTCCCTCACAGGAGAGGTGCTCCATCCCTCTAATCATCTTGCTGGCCTCCTCTGGACTTGATCCAACAGGTCACTGCCCTTCCTGTGCTATGACCCCAGAGCTGGGTGCAGCTCTCCAGGTGAGGTCTCACCAGAGAGGGGCAGAGGGGCAGAATCCCCTCCCTGGCCCTGCTGCCCAGGCTGCTTTGGATGCAGCCCAGGACACATTTGGCTCTCTGGACTGTGAGTGCCCATGGCTGGGTCATGTCCAGCCTCTCCTCCACCAGCACCCCCGAGTCCTTCTCAGCAGGGCTGCTCTGATCTGTTCATCCCCAGCCTGTGTTGATACCAGGGTTTGCCCCGACCCAGGTGCAGCACCTTGCACTTGGCCTTGTTAAACCTCATGAGATTCCCACAGGCCCATTTCTCAAGCTTGTCCAGGTCCCTCTGGATGGCATTCCATCCTTCAGGTGTGTCAACTGCACCACTCAGCTCGGTGTCACCTGCCAGTTTGCTGAGGGTGCACTCGATCCCTTTGTCTGTGTCATTAATGAAGAAATCAAATAGCCCAGGTCTCTTAAGGGACACCACTTGTCACTGATGCCCATTGGGACTCTGAGCCATCGACCACTACCTTTTGCATGTGACCATCCAATCAACTCCTTATCCATCTAACAACAGTCCACCCACTGAATCCACTTCGCTCCAGTTTAGAGCAAAAGATGTTGTGGGAGACTGTACCAAAAGCTTTACAGAAATCCAGAGAGATGACATCTGTAGCCCTTCCTCTGTCCACTGATATAGGTACTCCATCATAGAAGCCCAATAGGTTGGTCAGGCAGGACTTGCCCTTGGTGAAGCTGTGCTGGCTGTCTTCAATCACCTCCCTGTGCCTTAGCACAGCTTGCTAGCACTACAAAGAGAAAACTTACTTATTGTATATATCCACGGCTGACTGTCAGTTTATACCGGTGTCCCTGATGCAGGGATCTGGCACTGGCAGCAGAACACGCAGCGTGTTTGATAAACAAGTAAACTGCACAGTAAGAGGAGACTAACGTGCCATAGCACATAGATTCAAGTATCTGCTCAGTGAATGTGAATCATTCATTAGCCTCCAGGAGAGACAAAAAATCCCATGTGTTTTACCTAGTGACACATCTGTGAGTGAATATTTCTAGAACTGTTAGAGTTATGTCTGTGTCATCTTCTGCTGTAAGAGAGATCCAATACATATGGAATGACCTTGAGTCTCTGAGGTTTCCTCCTTGAGATCTGCATATTGCCTGAAGCACTCAAACTGTGGCAGGATTAGGGCCCCAGGAAAAAACACCAGGAAAGTAATAACTCTGCATTTAGACAAGGATCTGGGCAGTGCCTTCGATAAGCCTGTGG
The DNA here is from genome assembly GCA_013398015.1 of Oreocharis arfaki. Taxonomy (NCBI): domain Eukaryota; kingdom Metazoa; phylum Chordata; class Aves; order Passeriformes; family Paramythiidae; genus Oreocharis; species Oreocharis arfaki. Next base: position 679,021 of record VZRR01001044.1, read on the forward strand.
TCACACACTGGACACAGAAATAAAATTCAAAATGAATAGCTGCATAAAAAGGTTATTATCTCTCCTGTGGGTCTTGTGATGTACTGCATGCACACCTATCTGGACAGTGGCTGAGCAGCCTCACTTCTGACATTTCCCAACTGGCAAGCTCAACATTTTGACTTCCAGCATTGTCTTGCAACAGAACTTGTGTAGCAGTATTTAAAGCAATGTTTCAGCTAATACAGCTCTTATGACCTTTGCTATGCACATGAATTTTTGTTCTGTCTCTGGAGCAACATAAGACAAGAAAACTTCTTCAAAGTTTTAAGCAACTAATTCATACTCAGAATGTCAAGGGATCTAAATCTACTGCCCTGTGATAGCCAGGAGACCTGCAGTTGCAGTTAAATGCTAGCGTATGCTACCTATCTGTTCTGTCAAAACCCTGTAAGAGACAAAGGAAATGTTAATTTTAAGTTTGTAACGAATCAGAAGGAAAAAGGCAGTGTGGAATCCTACAGGGTTCCTGACTTTACTCAACTTTCAAAATCTTGCAACACTTAAAAGGCTTATGAAGATCTTAAGTCAGTCCTCGGAGTCTCTGGGGCTCCTGTTCCTTTGGGCTTGCAAAAAATCTAGTTTTTAAGGGTCTCCACAGCTCTAAAAGCCCTTGAGTGATATTGAGTTATTAAACTTAAGTTTAAGCAGCCCATAAGCTCTCTTTTCTCCTCTATTTCTTGCCTTCCACAAATTACTGAAAGTCTACACTACACCATAGATTATCTCACCTGATCTTTAAACTGTGCAAGTTTTCTCTCCCTAGTACTCTTCTTGTCAGGCAGAATTGCTAAAAGGTGAGGCAGATTTCTTTAAATATACTTTCATAAGATCATTACAGCTTTAATTAATTAATGAATGAGCTTATTTTAAGGGGTGAACTTAAAGAGGCAAAAGCCTTGGATGAGGTTAAAGATTTACTAGCAAATGTCAGAATCAATAATCCTCTTTCTAGAAAGTTCCATCAGTGTTAAATATTGAGTTCAGAAAATTGAGGGCATTGCTCTAGTTAAAATTGAGTGGTTCTGTGTCAGGGTGACTCTGGTAGATTTGCAAGAAAAAACAAGCTGACTGTTTCTGTTTTGTAGAGAACACTTACAGGGTGCCACATTCCAGCAAATCTATTCTGGCTCAAATAAGTGCAAGAACTGTTAAAGAAGCCAGAGAAACATATGGAATTTGAATGTGCAATATGTTCCTTCACTCTTGAACACCACAGAGTGGTCTGAACTAACAAACACCCATTGAAGAGATAAGAGAGAAAGATGTTGTGTCTCACAAGTGCAAACAACTAAAAAAAGATTCTTTTTGTGCCAAGGTTCTGGCAATAGCTATTAGTTTTGTATAACTACAGCATCCTTGATTCAGAGAGTACCCCAGCAGGAACATCCAAGACTTAAAAAGTAGGTTGCTCAAAAGATCATCAGTGTTCTTTTATGAACTAGAGTTACATAAAAATGGCCAGAATTTAAACTCAAGGTAGTCATTATCTTTGAAATTGTCTGATTGCTCCCTTTCAGAGAAAATACAGAAGGTTACCCAAGCAGATGCAACCCCAATTACAGAGACAACAGAGAGCCCAGTGGCATCATGGCAGATCTTTGAAAACCTGAAGGGAAACTGCATCCCCTCAGCTTCAATGTACTGATGGACTTTTATATCCTATTTTAGACAGAGGCACTGTGTTTGTTTGTAGCTTGTTAATAGCATTGCATTCTAACTCTCACCCTCTCTAACTCTAGCTGTGGGAAGTTAATTATGATATTTCACCTGACCACTGCCTAACAGTGAGAATTTCAGTCTCCCCAGCCTAAGTTTATAGCTTGGAATTAATATTTTCTATTTGATTGCCACAGGAGAGGATTCAGGTTGCAAAATTATCTTGACAGTGGCAGCAAGACACTGCTAGCTACCACCTTGCCTCTACTTCTCCCCTTCCTCAAAATGAGGGCACAGGTACAATCATAGGGCACACAGAGCTGTACTACACAGACCTCTCCCACCACTAGACGAAAATAGGTGATCCACACGACCAGAAAGGTTGGACACTTCAGGTGTAAGGATTACAGAGAAAAGTAATAAAGCCCACAAAGATAACGTTACTTCTATACAGCTTTGTGTGGAGCAAGTCACCATATCCATGTCTTTCACAAACACTGAAGTGCAGCATTATTAAAGCATCACAAAATTTTAAAAAATGCAGGTAGTTTCCTCTAAAATCAACAAGAAAAGTAAGCAATCACAGTGCTTCAAGACTGGATGATGTGTTTTGGAAAACAGAAAGACATTTGGAAGACTGCACCCTCTACAACTTCAAATGTAACTTTTATCACATTATAAAATACTTTCTCAGAAATTAAGTTTTCCAATTTTCTTCAGGGATTATCTCGGTATTTTCAAACTCCTACTATGTCAAACTCTCTTTGAAACTACACAGCAGTACACTCCACACACCAACCTGGAAACATTTTCAGCAGAGTTAAAAAAAAAATCTCTTCCAAGAAGCTGAATTGACCAGTTTATTTCCTAGGACCCAGCTGAGCAGGAGTCTTCAGGATGTACTTAAGCAAGCACAGGTGTAATCCCAGAGAGTTCAACAGAAATAGCCACATCTCCTACATTACATACACACTTGATTACCCTGCACAGAACCCCTTGATGCCTTTTTTTACTCCAGTTTGTCTAGGTTCCAGAAAAAATAAAATTTACAAGTGTCTGAAGTGACCTCTTGAAGACTTCAGCTGAAGGAGCTAAACTTTGAGAAATACAGCACCTTTGAAACAGCTTATGCCTATAGGAGTAAGAAAAGTCAGTTACACACTACAGGAGTGTAGCTGAAAAATAGTTCAGGATTATTTTCTTCATCTAGTAAAACCATTTCAAATCAAGTTCCAATTTCATGCTATCAGAATGTATTTTATGGCTCTTTCCAGTTTTGGCCACACGCAATGCTAGTTCCACCACCCACCATCCACTGACAGAAGAGAAGGTATTAAAGCAAATATTGCTACAATTTTATCTCTAGGAGTAATATATTTTACTGAAAGCTTATACTAGGAGGAACCTACAGAATACACTAGACTTCTATGTAACTTTTGGATTGTTTCTGCCCCCTCCAAGCAGGCTAACATACTAGTCTATTTTCAAGCATCAGTTATTCATAAGACACCTTACCCAATGCTCTTCCTCTGTTTTAGCCTATTTTCAAATTCACATTAACCCTTAGATAGAATTACAAACAGTTTATGGGTAACATAAGAGATGGGAAAAAGAGTAACATTTCTGTAATTCTTAAACTTCTCTTCATGGCTCATATTCTCTTTCACATTACTCCCAACTTTGATTTTCCTGCTCTTAAGCAGAACTAAGAGAAGATTCAAATCAGCAAAGGTTTCCTGGGCCAGGATTCAATGGATTAGGATAAATGACTTTCAGCCTTTGCACCATGGTCATAATGTAACTGCACAACAGAGCTTCCCAACAAAATCTTTTGTTCACACCACTGCTAAAATACTATGCAGGGCATGCAAATCAGAAAAAAATCAAAACCTACTGGGGGCTAGGTAAAACATAAAAAAATCACAATGCATTAGAAAGACAGTCTACTGCTTCCTTCCTTATTTCTTATTGCAGCCTCTGCTGGACCACCATTCCATACATTTTCCCAGTGTTTGATTCCATTTTCCCTCTTTCTTTCTGACTCCACAAGCCTCAGGTTCATCTGCCTCCTTTAATTTCTGTTGGACAACACATTTATTGCCAAGAAGGCAGGAATGATAAACCCAGATTCGTTGCTGAGAATAAAAGAGAGTTTATTCAGAGAGAAAATGACATGAAGAGACTAATTGGTAGGTGATGCCTTTACAGTTTGAAGCCTGAAATTTCCAGCTAAGTTCTGTATCCTTCTGAACTGAGCTCTATCCAGGTAACACTGAAAAGAAGGCTCCTGCCTCGAACAAGCTGCAATTTAGGACACAACAGAGTTTTTCATCATGTAGTCTCCTCCTTACACAAACCTGCAAAGATTTCTCAAAGATCCTCAGTGAAATGGAGGCTGACTCTCCCCCTGGGGCATACAAGGAAAATGGGGATGGGAGTTTTCTCTGAAAGGAAAGTTCGCTGGGAATTTTGTCTAAAGCCATGGGTTCATTTTAGAAAAAAGTGGTGTAGAAAGAATATTGGTTTAACTGTGATGATAGACAGGGCTTGGTCTCTCGTCTGTCCCTCGTCTTTCAAAGAAAAAGAAGAAACAAATGAAAACGCCTAAACTCTAGTTCTCCTCAGAAGCTAGAGCTCATCTGTGCTGTCACGACCTCTCTGGACATGAATCTGCACAACTGTCCATCAGGCCTGCCAGACACTACACAAACCTGCCAGTTCAATTCTTGACAGTTAAGTAGAGACATATATTGTAATAAAAAAAGATAAATCTGTGTCTCAAAGAAGAATAAAGAGGGCTGTTCCAGAATAAACAAATATCTGACAGTATTCTTTCCAGTATTAATCTTTTCCAAGGCTTTGAAGTTTGACAGTGCTATTTCACAAATCCCTAGGAGGCTGCTTTACTGCTAGGCTAGAAACCTGGCTGTGGAACTGAGCAGAAAAAGAAGTGAAAAATCCCCAAACAGACAAGAAATATTTGAGTCTGACTGGTGAGTATTTCTGTTTCTTGCTGCTACGAATTTTTCGTATCTTGAAAAAATTGAGGGGATATGACAATTTCCAAAACAAATGGAAACAAGTCAATTCCAAATCTCTCCTTAAAAACCATCTGATCTACTTGACTTCCCAAAAAAAACCTTCCATATTTTCAGTGAGTTCTATCAAAGTGTGTATAACATGTAAGCTCATTTTTCAAGCCATGATTTGCAACCTCTGTGCTTCTTAACAAATTTTCTCCTCCCTATTCTTTTCTCTGTGGCAGTCTTGTGACTTTTTAGTTATGTCTTGTCCAACCAGCAGCACTGGCAAAAGACAAAAGAGTTCTTGTTAGATCAAGTATTCCCCTCTTTCACATGACACAGAAATGCTTACACTTCATTAACCTTTATTATAAACTAGTCACTGGAAAAGTTACTTTGCTAGAATCCACACTATGGTTTCAGCCTACAAACCACGAAATGTCAGAATGCTAAATTACAGTAAAATACTGCTCACCTCCTTATGAACCCAAGATTAATGATACGATGCAGAAGGGAATAGCAGTGCTACTAGGAGCGTAGCAGGTCACAATCACTTCTAAAATAGCTCATGAAGAACAGGCAGCAAAACATCACAGATGGCTCCCAGTACTACGGCCCCACTTCCTATCCCACGACCTACCCATCACTGAGACATCATATTCAACCAGCAGAGTGGCCTCCTGTCCGCATTGTTTGAGAATACTCATGGCTTCAGCATGTGTTGTTCCCAACAGTCGGATCCCATCAACACTCAGCAGCCTGTCCCCAGGTTTGATTGTGCCCTCTCTGAAGGGAGAATAAAGGAATGATCTTTGTTAGTGTAAGATAAATTGATTTGGAGACAAAACCATTTTTATGCAAGGCAATTCTCTTGCACCCTCACTGACATCCATCCCTCTTGCCTTAACACTTAACATTTACTTTGACAGTGAGAATGATCAGAGGGCACGGTGGAAAGGAAATTGCTTTAATTGGAAAGTCAGTGACTGGAAAACAGCTTACCACACAGTGAAATAATCAAGCCACGTTAAATTGCAACTAAGTATAGCTTCTGCTCAACATATGCTTTCTTTCTGCCTTATCCACACAACTCTTTTTTCATACATACATAAACATTTCCTCCTCCAATATTTTCTTAAAAATAAACACAAGGTGCAAACACATGGGTGCCGAAACAGATTGCAAAATATGAATGCCCATTTATTGATTTTCTTTAAAAATCTTTTACTTACATAATTCCATTTTTCCTTTCTTCCTACCTAGAAGTAATTCAGCTCTAAATCTAAAACACTGTCTCCTAGGCATATCTCATAACCTATTCAGAATTTTAATACAAAATGAAATACTAACACTGTCAGCTTAAGAGTTGTGGAGAAAAACAAGGAAACCAGAGGATGAGGGAGAGAAGAAAGTGAGGGAACAAAAGGAATGCTCTCTTGAAACATTTTCTTCTCAGTTAATGCTTCCAAGGTCAAAAATGTCAGCATAGGCTATGAACATCAATCTGCTTTAAAGAAAGTGCCCTTTGAGTTTCTTTAATGGTTTAAGAACACAAATGCCATTTTTGAAAATACAATTTGTACATACAATTAAAGTGAATATTCTTTCTTTATATAGATATAAAATGGTATTATATATAAATATGGCCAAACCACAAATCTATACTCAGAGGTTTTCTAGGTAAAGTTATGTGTGACCTCACATGCAGATATGTACAAACATCTTCACAAAATAGTACAACACTCAAACATGCGACAGTATTGCTCTGAATCGCAAGAGAAAAAGATTGTGGTGTTAGAGTTTAAAAAGCGTAATTAAGAGCTACATCAGCTGTCTGAAGAACGCAAAAAACCGTGCTCTGACCTACTGCAGGAATTTATCCTAATTATTTCAGGTGCAAGATTCTAAATTAAAGTTCACACACACCATAACGTGCTGAGCCTCTGTGGTTGCCCATTACTATATCTGCAGTTGTTATTTATATTACAACAATTAAAGACAAACCCATGAATTTTCAAGGGACTGTATTTAAATACATCTATTTCACTCAAAATCTTAACTTCTGCCCCAAATAATTCACCTTTCTCCATTTCTCTTTCACATGAACTCCAGAGAAAGATGAATTGTACCTGTCAGCAGGCCCTCCAGGTCTGACACATGTTATTACAACAGGACGAGATTTATTTCTGTCATCGTGTGCTCCACCTAGAAAGGAAAAAGTGAGAGAAAGTACACCTTCATTTTATGCATTTTAAGCAAGCTCATTTCCAAAAGGCAAGCCTCCAGCTTGCAGCATACACCTCTACAGATGAGCTTAAAAGATCAAAAAAAAGCCCAAGCCATTAATATGAACCTCCACTGAATTTTACCTTAAATAAAATCAACTTACTCTATGTATAGATGAATCTTTAAAAACATTTCTATGCAGGGATTTTTAATAAACGTGTATTTTTTCTTAGAACCTTTACTCTGAAAATGTGATCTCAGTGTGAACATTTATTATTCTGCAATGTTTGAAGCACAGAGAAAAAGAAAATCTATACTTTATGTATACTCAGAATAATGAGTGACCACTATGAAATTTAAGTATTAAATAAAAAAGAGGTTTCCCCTGAAAAAAGTAATAATTCCTCATTGGGGTTTATCAATTAACAGTTGCATCTTCTGTTCCCCAGGTCAGTGACAATGTTTTAGTTGTACACTTCAGACTACCAGCAGGATTAATCAGATTTCATGCCTAATACATACAAACACTATGCGTAAATCTTTTTTTTTAGAACTATGATCTTCCAGCTGATTTCAGTGTTAGCAGAATCTGGTCTTATGTGACCAGAGTTTGTTTCCTTGGCATAGTTGATTACTTAAGGTTCTTCCATAAACAAAAATTAGAGCAGCTCATAAAAGCAACACATAAGGGTATGGAAAATGTAATACATTGGTTTTTACACACTGTAAGGCATAAATCTTGAGGCATATTTCTGAGTGCTATAAAAACATCACTTTTTTTAAAATAAGAAAATACAGAGCTCAAATTCAAGAATAACTCACCTCTTATTACAAATCCAAAAGTGTTCCCCTCTTTATGTAAAGTAACTTCCACTGTTCTAAAGATGAGACCTGATCCTTGTACAGCTAAAAGAAAAAGAACCCAAACCTTAAGTGTTGTTATTTTTCTAGTTATACACACAGATTTACACCTTTTCCAATTTAAGATAGCTATTGATATCCTATTAATATTATAATTAATAATAATTACAAATATACAATTGGAAAGACCCAATTACAGAACAGTCAGACTGAAGACCTGTAATTAAATAGAACTCATATCCTTTTTGACAGAATTTTGGGCCAGATATTTTGCAGAGTGACAATGGTTTGGAAAAAAGACATAGATGTGTGTAACAGGTGAGGAATTTGAGTATTACTTTTTAAATTAAGGTGTAATTTTGCTTTTCTTATAGTTACAAAAGAGTGCTAGAAAATACAGAAATACACATTGAGACAAAAATGACACAAAATTCTTTAGAGTACCTATTGAGCTTGTTGTTTAGCTATGAAAACATTTACATTTGTTACTTAGAAGACAATCAAGATATGTGGGGTGTTTCTCTGATCTGTTACTAGATTAAGATGCATAATGCATTTTGTTATTGTAAGGATTTTTTTTTTCTTTTCCAAAATGTACCATGCTCCTTCAAAATTGGTGAGTTAGTAAAAAAGTTCTTTGGCTTCTAGTTGAGTCAGTATTTTCTCTGGAAGTACTAGAGAACTGGTGTACAGCTGGAATAGGAGGTGAGAAGCCTAATGCACAGACCAATGCACTTGGGTGTGATAATCTACTTTACAGAATTTGAAATCACTGCTGTTAAGAGACCAGCAGACAGTTCGCTATTAGCCTTTACAGGAAAAACTTTGGCAGGGTCTAAGGACTCTCTTTTCCAATGGGAAAAGGACTCTGGGCAAAATCACACACACTCACACTTTCCACCTTCCAGTCAAACACTGCAAACAATACAAACCCACATAAAATTTAAAAAAAAAAATCAAAACCAAACCAACTCAGCTCTATAAAATACATGCTCTGTGAGCGGCAGAACTAATGAAAACTTGTGTCATTTAATGTTCCTGCCTGCAACAATCAGAGTTTCCCTGTCAGGATACCTGGAGGGGGCAATGGATGCCACAGGCTACCCTGCATGTGCTGCCAATCATGAAAGGCACCAGGAAGAGCAGAGCCCCCACAGAGCACTCTGCCTCTCTCTCTCTCTGAGGACTCCCCTGCTCACAACTCACTCAAGTGTTTATTTCCAGAAGATGTACTGTAATGTACTTTTTTGGGAGTTTTTCAGTCCCTATTAAAAAAGTTACTGCAGGAGACCAGGAGAGCCACCCAGTGAAATCACATAAACCTCATTTCCTTAGGAAAACAGGTGAAAGATGGCCCTCCAGAGCACTGCTCTGTGCTGTAGTAATTCCTGCTACAGCTTGAAGATCACAGCTGTGTTACTGAGTCCATGTGGTTCTTCTCTTTTCAGTTAGAAACATTTTACTGACTAACAAAAATGAATTATGAGGAGAAGACAACTGTTGACTTCATTCCTATCAACAGAAAGTGGCCTTGTGTGTAGCTCATGATGAATCCACACTTCCTCGTTTGTTTGGTGTGGCCTGTAACCTCCACTGGGGTGAGGTGAAACCCACAGCTCAGCAGTGAGGAATGGCAGCAGTGTCCTTCCACTTGGGAAAAGCCACTCAGGTGGCTGTCCTTGCACCCCAGCCTGCTGTGGCAAAGAACTCCTTAACCTTCACCAGAACTTCCTAACCCTCACCAACAGCAAAAGGCAGACACGAGACAGGCACCGCTCGCCTTCCCATTTTAGATACTGAGATGGCTTGTGCTGAAAATAGCAGCTGGATGCTCCTGCTGTGAACACTTCAGACACAGAAGGAAGCACCAGGGAGACTGGGATTACCAGTGCTCAGCCAAATTTAATCCATCATTATCAAACAAATGACATTTCCCGGTTCTGAAACTATGACAGCCCCCTCTCTGAGGAAGCAAGCATGGGAACAACAGCAGGATTTCATTATGTATGGGGCCAGGAAGGAAGTGTCAGGACTTCTCCACATGACTTACTGGAAAACTTACATGTATAACAAATGCAGTGTGTTTAGCTTGCTCAGTAGTGGTTAATGGAAACAACTAGACTGCTAATTATCTCCAACTTTATTATCTAAGCTTGTATGAAGAGGCTGGAAATTCCAAGGACTTAAAGAAAAAGTTACAAACGCTGCTGTAATTTAGCATGTGAAAATCCAGTCTCAGTGGACAAGAGTGACACATATGCTAAAAGAGGATGAAAATAAAAGAAAGCCCAGTTGAATAAATGCAAAACAAATAATTCTGGTAAAACAATTACATTTGCAGCAAAGTAACTCTGAACTCAGCTGATTAACTCAGACACTGTGCTTCAGAATATGGAGTTCCCTTGGCACAAGCAAACACTAATCAACAGAGGACATTCAATAATTTTTAAGGTGCTTGTCAGGAGGTCCTAAACCCAACCAAATATGTAACTAGACTAACCCCCCCCACCTGCTAGAAAGCAGTGGGGAAGTTCGTCAGCTTCTGAGCACAAAGGACAGTGATGAATTTTTTTGGATTCTCTTGCAAGGAAACTACTTAAGGAGACAAGAGCTTCCCAGCTGGCACCTGAGATTTTTCTGGCCAAACACCAGGAAACCACATCTTCTGCCCTCCAGTGAGCAGTACGAACGAGCACACTCTTTCAAGGGTGTGCCTGGTACAGCCCCTTGGTGCCAGTCAGACACCTGACACTCCTTCACTTTAGGTCCCAGGTTTCCAACTCACTGTTTCTCTGGCTTTCACTTCATACCTGATAGACTCGATTCACACTGATTTTCTCCTACAGACACACTGTTACAGACACAAGCAGAGACAGAGCAAAGGAGAGGCAAGGAAAACATTCAGTAGCACTCTGTAACTTTGGTGTGAGCATAAACTCGTATTTTGAAGAAAATCCTGCTCAGTGAGAAGCCTGTGTTTCAGTCACACAATTCTCGCAAGCTCATGTATCCTCATGGCCTACCCCACTGTGTCCTCTGCTCTAGAAATGAAATTTTGCCTAAAAGTGGTGCCAGAAAAGACTGGAAAAGTCTCGAAGGATGTTATTTACCTGAGAGAGAGGGATGGTGTTGCAAGCGGAGAGAGGGAAGGAAAAAGCAGAGGCAGAACTAACAAATACTCACTGGTCTAATCTCAGATATCTTATTGCAAAGAGAAAGATTTGCTTGCCCTGGAATCTACCTAATCTAATTTCCAGTATTCAAAGTATGCAAAGAAGCAAACAAAAATCCACAAAGCAATACCCAACCAAACAACCCAAACCAACCAAACAAAAAACAACCCTTACCCTCAGAAAACCACAAACCAACAAAAAGCGGAGATTGATAATTCTGCTCTGTTGTTGGTGGGATTTCTGCTTCTAAAACATCTAAGAGCATCCCTCTGTACTGCCAGTTCTTTTGCACTGCTTCAATGCTCTGTGATAAGCCACAGGAAAAAATAAAATTAAAAATAGAAAATTAAAAAACAACCACTACCAAAATGACTATCACCAACCACGCCCATCTCACTGCTGACTACATCTGCTATTCTGCATAGGTTTTCCGTTTGCTCTGCAATTACTTACAGACTGGAGGCAGCTCATACTCCACTTCTAACACAACCCTTTCACCAACATTCTTGAGCAGGCTGATGATCTCATCATGGCGGAATTTGGTCAAATTGATTCCATTCACAGATTTGATGTAGTCCCCTACATCCAGCTGGTCACTCCTAGGGAAAAGTATATATTCCTTTCGTGAAAGACAGATCTGCTGGACCACACTAAATCCTTTAAATTATTGCTTAGTGACTGTAAGAAATAGTTTTTCCACTAATCTAGATAAAACGAGTTCATCTTTCTAACAGAAGGATCTTAATCTACTCTAGCTTGTTAAATATTAAAATAACATTGTTGCATTATTCATTCCTGAGGTACAAAAGCAGCTGCACAATAAAGGCATTGGGATGATTTGACTGGTTTGGGCATAGGATCTGGGAAGTCATCTTCTTCATGCCCCCATCCTTGTCTCTCTCTTCGGGAAATGTTAAAAAAAAGTGGGTTTTTTTGGACATTGGTTGCATTCACAACTAACATAACATCAACAGCAGATGTGCCACAGCCCAAAAACATATGTTCTGCTCAGTTACTTGGGATGATTTATCTCAACCCTTATTCTTTGACTCGTCTCACTCATGATTTTTTCTTTCCACTGTAGTAGTAAGCAAGATACCTATGACTTCAGAGTCTTTTTAATCTCAGAGCTATCTAATGAAGAGTTAAAAAATAATTAAATTATGGTAGCACTATCATTTGTTTTTCCATTTTGGTATTTTCCCCCTCAGTATGTTATGTTACTTCTCTCAAATTTTGTTCAAAGACAAAATAATAGAGAAATAAAACATATAAAATTTAGAAGAAATCTCATGAGTCTTACGACAGCTTTCAGAGATCTCATTGGTATTTCTAGTTTATATCAAAGTAGCCTTGAGCAAAAAGAAGGACCAGCTGTTGCCATTTCCCTCTGAGGTTCTCCAGTGTGATGCGCTGCCATTATAGATGCATCAGTCACATATTTTTTAGGTGACCTTTCTGATGCAGAACATATTTCTGAAGCAATCACAACGTATAATGCATTTTGTAGCTCGAGATGCGGTTACCTAGCAGCGATTCCTCCTTGACGAAGGTTAGATACTCTTGGTTTCCCATCCTTGTCGATACCACCCGATACCGTGAGCCCTAGGGTGGTGCCTTCTTTCTTCATTAATTCAACTATTGTTGAGCCCTTGAATTCCTCTGTTGAAAGAAAATTATTCACATTATTAAAATTTAAGTAGTAACACAGATGTTGCCTTTCTAATATGTCACCTTCTTCCCAAGAAAATCTTTCTGTGTTAATAAGAAGTAACATGTACATCTGGAGATTTTTTATGTTGCAATTCACAAGTTCTGTCCACAAGGCTCTGCATATAGATAAATCTTGAGCCATATGTTCTATAAAAGGTTATTAAAAATGACACCAATATGCTAGTATACTATACAGAGCCCATAAATATGAAGTCTGGGAACACTTATAACTAAAGGTAGTTGTTTCACGTTTTAAAAAAGCTATCTTTTCTCATTTTCTGCTCTCTCCCTCTGACCTTTGTGTTTTATAATGCAATTCAACTGATTAAATAGAAGGGTAAAACACACAATGATATAACAGAACTATAATTTTTGGTTCAGACTCACTTTGAGGCCACTAGCAGATGTCAGTTTTAATAGAAACAACTGAACATAACAAGAATCCAGACAGAGATACATCATATCTTAACAGTTTTATTCCTTATTCTTACATAAATACAGCTCCACTGTAACCCTCTGCAATCTCTGCAGAACAGGTATAAAGTAAGTGAAAGGCTTTCATAGCCATTAAGTGTATGGAAAATTTCCCTCACATGCTTAAACACCATCTTCTCCTATTTCTCCATTCTTGGAAAATGGTAAGTTAATTCCACAGACATCAACAAAGGAAGGTCACACGCAACAAAAAGCCTCAGACTTTCAAAAAGAGATGTCCTTATTGCATATGGGTGGACAAGGCAACCTACACATGCACAGTTTCAGCAAGGCTGCAACTCTTTGGAAAGCCTCATGTCCACTGTTTCTAGTCAGGGAAGACCTAGTAAAACCACCAGCTGCCCAGGTATTCTGGAAAAATACACGAAATCCTAAAAATCCACTAAAATTCTGGACGGATTATGCATCTCAGGACCATCCTTTTCCGTACTAATATGCAGCTTTTAGGTGAATTGATCAGATACAAACATCATACAGGCACTGTAAACCAACAGTATGTCTGTACTGCACTGGCAAGTTTGCTGCGGCAGCATGAGATGTAAAGATGAAAAGCCACCCAAAACCCAAGAAAAGTCCTTGTAATATATTCAAATGTTCACCAGTAAGTGTAGAAGTAGCACTATACAAATAACAACAAGGCTCTATCAAAGTCATTCCACAAGACTGAGGAGATGATTGAATACATTTTCACCTTACGATGAAGAACTGCTGCCCTGAACTGCCAAGAATTGCCAAACCACCACCATTACCTCTGTCTTTGAGGAAATGGTGGCAGATAGAGGAAATCACTCGGAAGAGACTCCAGTCCTGGTGCACAGGCCTGTAATCGCTGGCAGTACTTCTAATAGGATTAACTGCTGAAGCTTTTTCTGAGGTGGCATCATCCTGTGCTCCTGCTCTTTTTGAGGTGGCTGACAGGCTCTTCTATCTATTCTAGCTGATGATGACCTCACTTCAGTTATTCACATTTTTACCATTATACAGCATGACTTACATGCTTGGACAAGAATTCTTCTGCGCTTATACAGCTTCTACCACAGCAAAATTCTGCAATGCATTCAGCAGCACAGGTTGTCAGAAGCAGACAGCAGCACAGCTAACCGGTGCATTCTCCAACTTGGCTGACACCAAACCACCATTTGGCACCATCTGGAAGCTGTTGAGCTTCCATAATATTTGCTCACATCTGGCCTTTTTGACAGTTCAGAAAGAACAGATGTGATTACCTGCCTCTGAACATACACACATGTTCCATAGCTGTAGAGATGCTATGGACGAAAATGCTGCTTTTGGTTTTATAAAAACCTGTAAGTATTCATAACGAATGCAAGAGTTAGTCACGGTACTTACTGCAACTAAAAATAGTGTACATTTGCACTCATGATGCAACCTCAGGTGCTCTGCCAGCGTGTGACACGTGTTTATTCAGGATGTACTCAACCATGAGATTGGGACACAAGGAAAATTCCCCTCTCTTCACTCCTCCCAAACTGAATCCTTCCTTTTTAATCCTCAGTGGTACAATCTGGCTTTCAGAAACCATCTAAGATTTGGTTTTTTTAAACAAATACTTTGTCACAATGCATATACAGGACATAAACAATGCACTGCATTGCAATGTCTAATCTTTTGCCATGGCATAATACTGTCATGTGTTTTGATCTTTTACATAGGTTACATGAGTCTGCAATCCAATGCTGGGCAATACTCTGCTGCCTGAAGTGACATGCGGAACAAGTGATCCAAGCAGTACTTTAAGCAGGCTAACAATTATACAATTCCCTACAATTACTGAGATGGAAAAGTGATGACTGGGCTTGTTCCTTCTCACCATCCAGTATGAAAAATTTCTGTTTACTTCTGCCAAGAAAACAATGACTTCTAGACACTCTTCCTTGGTAGGCAGGAGGGAGAGATGCACCAGCACTATAAGGGAGGGGTGGTGTGAGGTGCTCATTGCACAGTGACAGATAAGGTCATCTAGGCGTGCACAATAGTTTCATTAAGTTTGCTGCTCTGAAGGATTTTGGAGCTTTTGTTGTACATAATCATATCAGGAAGAAATTAAATTACCTAAGCTGGTTTTGCTTATAAGAGGCTGTTATCCCTGGAAGTGCTCTGAACCAGGCCCATTCGATACCCCCATCATTCTGTTTTTCATCTTCACTTTCATAAATCGCACATGATTATTGTTCTTATAATGCTATGTATGACATACTTACTCATCTGCATTGCTTTGGCATTCTTATTACATACTAATCCCACTGGAGTATTACTGAAATGCCCAGTATCAGAACAACCCTGGACTTCATTTCCAATCCAACACGCAACAGTATCTGTACGTGCTATTCCCCAACTAATGCAAGGTCAGTCTCTATTTCCTAGTTAAGACAATGCTATGTTACAATTTGAGGGTAAAAAAAGCAAACTACTCCATGTATCACCTCACTCACAATTCATTACTCATGCCAACCAGCAAACTCCTTATTAGTTAGAAGTCTCTGGAGTCTGTTCTTTCCTACATGTACTCCCACACTGGTAATAATATTAGCATAGCAAGCATCAGAAGGGAAAGCACAAAAGTTATTTCCAGACTTCTTATCAATTCACACTGGGATTTGCCTTCCCTCAGCCTATGGAGGATCTTGGGACGGCCTCAGGACTTTCATCACTTCCTGCTGTTGCTGGGACAATCCCTGTCCCAGGTACATGCCTGTCCATGCTGCACCAACCACTCTACACTTTCTTGGCATCCACCTACCTCTAGTGTGTGTTCAGGAATCCTGCTGAATCCTGGAGATGGCTCGGCAAGGGGAGCACAAATACACACACTCGTACACACAGGCAGATATAAGATGAAAAAGAAAGGTTTCTGCTCCAAAGAACTTCCTTTAGATCTCCAGTTCTGTAAGGAGGATATACAGCAGCTGAATTCTAAAGAAAACACTACACTGCTGCTGTTTTCTAAATTCCTGGTCGCGATGCTTCTCTCAGGCTTGCTGTTGCAGTATCATGACTGCATGTGCCTGACTTGCAGCTGGGTCAGCTGGTGCATTAACACTATGATCTGCCCTGCAGCCTGGAAGACTACAGGGATACTCAACATAGCACAAGAAAGCTTCAAAAGTAAGCAGATGCTCAAATTCAAGACTGGGTAAATCTTACTGTGAGAAGATGAATACATGGAACAACTTGCAGGTAGGTAAAATCAAAGAAATACAATGATTAATATTTCTTCAAGAATAACAGCCACATAGTAAAGCTTCTAGCATTTTATACATGAGCAGACTTTTTGTCATTTTCTACTTTTTGGTGTATGTAAATAATATCTTTCAATGAATAAATAGCTTGGAAAATAAACTCTCGTGAGACTTATGAACCTGGAATATATTTACTTCTTCAAAAAGAAAACTGAATACTAGATGCCAGAAGAGATTTTTTCACAGAAAAATATTTGAAAGCTGAGAGAACTGTTAGTCAAAAGTTTTATAATTTATTTTCTATATTAATACAATTTTATATCTTAATGTACATATTAAAGTAAAACTCAAAAATATTTTCCTTCATATTCAGATATTGAAATGTGAAAAATTCACTTTAAAACCCAAAAAATGCCTAAAATCTACTCAATCAGGTCAAGTACTTGTTTCTATTCTCCACCTAGTGAATCAGTTTGTTAAGCACAGCTGGAACAGGGCATAAACGGAACTGGACCTAAAAGTGAAAAAAAAAAACAAACCTTGTTGTTATTGACATGTTCCTACCAAAACCACATATAATTAATAAGTAAGTAATTGGTAGGTTTGATGAAAATACAGTGAATGCTGTCCTTGAATGGATTTTCTCCTGTATGTCAGCAGAAATTCTGCAGAGAAAACATTTTGCTTTACATCCCAGTAGGCATCTCATGGCTAAATAAGAAATCACATAAAGATAAAGCCAATTCCTAGGGAACAGACAGCCGTTTGTTATACTGGTGACATCGCGTTTACTCCGTGTTTCAAGTCCTGCGGGTATGTGTATTTCTCTTAGTGTGACAAGAGGGATGTCAAGAGATGACGAACAGTCCATTCCGTGTTGCCCTTTTCCTGACTGGCTGTCACTAGCGTCTAAAACACCTAAACTTCTGTCAAAAACAAACAAACAAAACCACATCAGTGAAGAGAGTCTGAAGACATGAAGCTGGTCACAACCCGCTCTTTGGCCTCCCCTCCAGCCTGCGGAGGGACAATCCCCAAACCAGTCCTAGTTCAGAACCCAGCAACCCACAGTGGAAGGCAAACTGGTATGAAGTGCAGCAGGGCACATCTACAAGGCACGACACACCGCAGTCACCAACAAGACTGTAAATTTAAAACACTGACAATGCAGGCTGCCTTGGGTCAGCAGCCAGGTTAATCTGTATAAATATACAGGTGAGATGTTGTGCCATTTTTAGTGAAAGCAAAGGAGATACGTAAGGCTAAGATGCTTGCAAAAAACTGTCTAAAATAGTTTATACTGACAGCTGTTCTGGTTGCGTACAGGGCATCAGATGATCTCCTTTTTAATCTTTTTTTTTGTTGTTTTTTTCAGCTGTAAGAGCACCTACAAGAGGACTTTGCCCTTGCAAAAATATTACCTAAAAACCAAATACCTTCCACCAGTGCTTATAGACAAGAAAAGGTCTGCCTAGCCTAGGCATGACACAGAAAAGGAAATAAGGGTATTTTATGTTCCATCACAAGCAGTGATATACAGGAGATGATCACATAACTCACTGAAAACACCGGGCCTGCAGGACACAGCAGCACAGTTCACACCTGGGTTCATTGGTTGCCTGTCTAAAATGAGCTTAGCTCTTGTGCTATTTGGTTTTGGTTACATTTTTCATATTCACAAAATCCTTGGCAGCCAACACTCCCTAAATGCCAACTGAGGCATTCAACAAAGGCGGTCTTCAATTTAACCACAAATGTAAGCCTAATATTTGAAATTCTGTTTCTAATGAAAAGATCAGAATTTACTATAAATATCCCAAGCCTGAAATCAATCAATCTTCTTTGAGAGCATATCTACACTATCCATGGATCACTACCGGCATGCTCGAAAATTTGCAACCATCAACTTCCTTATCTTCAGATGAGGACCAGTTCCACCTTGAGGCACTTGCTATGTTTCAGAAAGTTCAAGCATTTTTCTGCTTCCTCACTATCTATGATGGCAGTCAAATTCCTGAACATCTGTTGGGTCCAGAGCAGCTCACTAAACTGTCAAGGTGGAGCTTTCTGAAGCAAAGACATTGGAAGATAAAAAACAGGCACAGTGATGAATGACTTGATGGTCTCAACCTTCACCTCTTCAGCAGACATTGTAGGGCTTTCCAGAGCTCAAACTTCCTTGCTTCCACACAATATCATTGTTGGCTTGGGTTGGGAATGGGTAGTAGAAGGTACTTTTGAGCTGAAGGTTATGCTTATAGTTATCTCTAATTTGTATCACCCACAAGAAACAAGTATATCCTTTCGAAAATTTTGATCATGCAATAAGCAACATGACTCAAGAATGGCTTGTGCATCAGCAGTGCTACCCTGAACTCCTCTGCATGTCTCTGTTGACACTATTGATGAAGACAGGACCGAGCTCCACGACGTTAGTCTTTTCTACATTTCTGTCTGAATGGGATAAAGGCTTCATTAACCCTCCTCCTTCGCTAGTAGAAATCCTACTGCGCAGAACAGTACAGAACTTTGACACTAATTTAGATTTATGAAACTTATTCTCATAATTCTGATGAATTCATCTCCAACTTCCTCTTCATTTCTTTTTAATGGGAAATTAACACGAAGAGAACTCTTGATAATTTGTGTTACTTCACACTGATGTGTCACTACTTACAAAAACACAGCCCGACTGCTGCAGTTTCTCTGCTTTCTACAGTTACCAAAGGGATCAGGCAGGATTGATTACAGGATTGATTGCATTTGTGCATTTCAAGGCAGGAAGGAACCAGTGAAAACAATTCTCACCCTCATCTCCTGAGTGACACAAGCAGAGAAACTTGATATGGTGGTATCTCCACCTACAGATCACCTTTTAGAAAGATACCCAGCGTGGCTTTGAAAGCATCACATGATGGAAAATCTGCTACGTGTGTAGGTAATGTCTATCTGAATTGGGAGTAGACAAGCCTTCAAGACCAAGATCTCATTACAGTACCACTATTACATTCAGGATGTCCCTGCAGATACAGAACTACAACCTCCGACCAAATCACTTCTTAATCTTCTTTCCCTTTTAGATTAAGAACTGTCTAAACTGCTTAGGCTTTTGCTATTTAAGACATGCTTTGTAACAATGTTTCAACATCCTGTGGCTACCAGGTAAATTTTAGCAATAGTGTCATTAAATCACATTTCTCCATTTGAGCTGTCATTTATTTTTCCTAACATACCTTGCATTGCCTGTCATGATCTACAGCTGCTATGTAATTTAACATCTTAGTTAACACAAGACAGTGGTTTTCCTTTCTATGACATGGAGCTACGATCACTAGTGTCATGGCAAAACTGAAGTAAGGATCAGAAAAGGATATAGTAATGATGTCACTCATTTTTAGATAAACTATTGTCCATGTATTCAAAAAGTGGGTAGAGAATTTTCAAATATTTGAAACTGGGGGGAATGGGCCTGCGGAACTTTACCTAGTGCTTGGATTAAGGAACAGGTATTTAAGTTTTTAGGAGTCATATTATGTCTCTGTTTGTAGAACACATACAGCTGAATGATATGTACACCCTATCTTTCTACTTGGTAGTACTGAGGGAGACTCAGCATTAACAAAAGGGTTTATCAAAGTCGCTGCGTAGAAGATCAGGCTCTCCTTGAAAAAATAAGATATGGGTGAGAAAAATGAGAAATATGGAAAATGCGAGTGAATGCTTCCTATATATTTTACCTTTTGTCCTTTGTGCTCAGTGACCACTGATATCTTTACGGTTTGCTTACTCTCTACCTTTGTGGAAAACCCCAATCCAGAAATGCTGACCTCTGGAATATGGTAGTCCAAAAAGAGGCTAGATGAATGCATCGCTACAAATGGTTTAAAAAGTGATCTGTCAATGTATTTTTGTGTACTTTAATCTTATATAAAACTGAAGTTCCAAGGATGGCTTAAGGGGTGACTGAACATAAACCCTGACAAACAGGATGCACTGATACTTTACTAGGTTTTTATAGTAAAAGAAAAAAGTGCCTGTGACAAAAGGATCATTAACTTAAGCAATACTCAAGATGAAGAAAAAATACAGTTAAAGCGGGTAAAGAACTGCAAAATAAGCTAGTGGCTTATATTAAAATTTACCAAATCACAGAAATAGTGATGACTTTAGCTATCAATAAGTATTTAAAAGCCAAAAGAATTTACTATTCCTGTAAATAAGTGTGCCAACATGGGGGGGGGGAAGGGAAAAAAAGAAAAGGAATAATTTAGGCATTTCTTGGCTGCTAACCTGTGCTCTGGAACTCTCTAATCAATCTCTGTACTTATTCCCTGAAGTTTAATGTATGCATAATGAACTAATGGCAAAGAGGAATGAAGACAGATGCCTTCATTTGCATGAACTAGCTTATTAGATAGTAAAGCTTGCTGAACAAATCACTGCAGCGAAACAGTAAAATATCCAGCTGCAAGAATCTGCCTATGCGATTTCTTTTTTCATCTAAATTGTCACCATATCCCACTGAATCAGCATAGAAACTGAGATGGCATCATATTAGCACGTGGTGACACTGCACATACTAGCCTGTGAGACCACACGAACATTTCATATCTTCAGGTCACTTCAAGAAGGTGTTTGCAGGTCTTGGCAAAAATCTGAATGTGACATCAATGTTAGAGGCTTACATTATCTCAGAGCAGCCTCATTATTATATATGACAGAAGAAAAAGACTTTGCTCTGTCAAATTCCAAAATACAACCTAAGTTTCACGGGAAAGTTTTTTGGCTTTGCCTTTAACATTTACTCTTATCCTCCAGAAACTTCAGGTGAAAAGGAACAAAGATGATACCTACCTTCCTCTCCAAAAACATTAAGACATGCTAACTGTATATTCTGGTTAACCTCCAATTCAAAAACACATCCTGTCTGTTGGGTCTATTGCAACGTCCTTCTCTTCTTTCAGCGACCAAGAGGTTAAAACAGATAGGAAAATGTTTATATGAATTGAAGAAACAGCTATAATCTTCAAACAGACTGAAACAGATAAAGATTCAGCTAAACAGTACTACCTAGAGGCTTTAATAACATCTTCCATTCCAAGCACAGTGCAATGTACAGAATCTCAACAAAGATGCAAATGAGAGAACTGCTAACACAACTCAAAACACGCTTGTTGAAAAAATACTTCTTTTAAAGTAAGACTGACTGTGAAAAAGAGCTGTCAGTTAATAAAGGCCGTTCTTAAACAGAAGCAAACTGTAGCATGTGAGTACTTCTTCAGGTTGCTGACTCCATGCAGACAATTCACAAGATGTGTTTGTCTCTCTTTTTTTCTCCTCTGCTGTTAAACGATATGCTGCCAGCATTTTAAAAAGGAAATATTTAAATTTAGAATTATTTTAACTTTACAAAAATCAGTTAAGGAACCTGCTAGGCCTTTCTCAATACAGAGGCTTCAGCACAGAGATCTTCTGCTACCTCTGACAGTAAAATCTGCTAACCAGAACTAAAGTTATGGAATAACTGTGTTTTTACATTCCATATGGTTCCAGGCTGTAAAACTTCACTAAGTTACACAAACAAGTGCATTCTGAAACTTTTTTCTTCTCCAGATAAATCAATATGTGGTGTTTTTGAAATGAAACAAACTTCTGCTCTCTGTGGTCTTACCAAACGTCTGTAAAAGAGTCTTTGCTCCAGTTTTTCTTTCCCTTCTGGATTTACCAAAGGCTGTAACAGGTCTGCATATTCATATTTTCCTCAGTGAAGACCCAGAGCTTATGACGGAGATAGAGATAACTAGCCTAATGTTAGCTGCTACCATCTCATAAGACTGTATGGTACAGATTTGAGCTTATAATGCTTAATTTTAAGTATACATGCATTAGAAAAATACAAGATGATGCCCTAACACCTTCTGATTCCAATCCTTTGACTACTGGTCACTGATATTTCTATAGGGTAGTAGATACATTAAAATGTAGTGGATCAGCATATAAAATGTTCTAGTCTCAACTCCAGTTGTGTACACAGAGAAAACTGGGACTATAAAATGTATTTACAACTTGTGAAAAATACTCTGATTTCCCCAATACCCTCAACTCAGTCCATGAAAAGCACGTCTTACCATACATTATAATCATATCCAGCTATCATCCTCACGGGCTAGCACTTAAGCCAGACTGACATAAACAGCTTTCCTATTATTTTCTGTGGCGTGTGATTAAGTACGTCAAGCTCCATGATCGTACAGACGTTCCCATCCACTATATGCTCTCTATTGCACCATTACCTTTTGTTAGTGGCTAAGGAAAAAGCTCTTGGCTTTTAATGGCCTCATCAGAGTTACGTACCGTCTTTATCATAAAATTGCAGAGGTTCCTTACTAGGTATCTGGGTTTGTAGCTACAAGTTTGTAATGACTTTCAAATATATTTGCTGGACTTTCAATTTCAGAACTAAATCTGAAATCTTTCTGAAAGAGCACACTTTTATTCCCATGTGAATATGTTAAATACAAGTTATTTAGAAATTATTAATTGTATGGGAGCATTTTTATTCTTGATAGATTTGGTCCATTTTGTTGCAGTCTTGGTATAATGGCATGATTTCCCTGTACGACCTCTATCAATTTTTACTTCTCACTTTCCTTTACAGAAGCAATATTTTGGGGTTCAACAGTCACATTGTGTTACCAGGTATGATCACTCATCATTCGGCAGTGATAACTAAAATTCAGCTCTAACCCATGTCTCATTTTTCTATGACATTGAGTCTTTAGTATCTCAAAGGTCAATGCTCATTTTCTTTATCAGTTATCCAACAAGTATTCAGGGTCACAATGTCATCTAATAAGAGAAGAAGGTCTTGGCAGAATCTTGTCTCACAGTTAACTACTAAGCTGGGCTTGTTTTGCTTCACCAATAAAATCAATTAGCATTAAAGACTGGCATTTGTTCCTGCTTGGATTGATATTCACAGTGTCCTTCTACCAACATTTTCTGTGAATAAGAGCAATGAAATCTCCTGATTTTGGCCTTGTTGCCACTTTCCCCTATTAAAATACTCCTTGTTTTGCTTTCTTGTACTCTTTTCAGGTCGGTAATAAGGGAGACTACTGAGGAGCCTTCTTTATGTGTTTATGCACGTAACATTAGTGGATTCCCCAAACCACACAAAGTGAGACAGATATCTGCAATTTGGACAAGGACAATAAATCAAAAAAGATGAGTATCTGCATTCTCCTAGCCTAAAAAATGTTTAAAAAGTATATCACCTAAAAAGTTAAAAAATTACTCTACCAATGTAAGAGATGTGAATGGACGTGTGTACCTATATATAAAAAAACCCAACAAGTGCCCAGTAAATTAATTATGAAATTAAAACTGCCAGAACGTTATTTGGGAACCCTCCCAGGTGATCAAACCTCTCACTGGCCAGAATAATTAATACAAACCACGAATATATAAAGAAGACAATTTAACACAGCAGTACTTAGTACACCTTCGTGTTAGTGAAGTAGTGACTGTCACTCAGATGCTTTATCTCCTTCTTTTGACACAATTCCCCAAGATCATTAGTAACAAAGGAGAGGGGAGGAAAGTCATGAAAGAGTTTTCTCAACTGTTAAAGAAAAATGCCTGGGAGCAAAGACCCCCAAAGCACAACTTGATTACTTTAATAAAACGAAGATTAAATGGTGATTTCATAGTGAAGTGACTATAAAGGATGAAGTATATTTTGATGAAAAACAACTCTTCCTTACAAATGAGGTGAAGCTGAAGCTGCGCATACTCAGACCAAAAATAAATGCAGTGAATCTAACCACAAAAGGTTGTGATGGGTTTTGTATCACTGGCAACCATAAATTGAATGTCCTTCTAAAATATAATTCAAATACAAGTTGAGATACAAATGAACTCCAGGAAGTTGTACGTTTAGTTTAGACAGTCACAAATATCCCTTTTGGCCCCATAAATTCACAATAAAGATATCGAAACTTGAACAGACAAACTCTTTGTTCTTACCACTGCACTTCAAAACAGCAAGGAAACAAAAGCTAGTTTGCACTGACGCTATAATGAACTTCTGGTCCACCAGATCCTACACAAACCAAACCACTTTTTTCATTCTACACTCCGAGGCATGCCATCACACCTCTGTCTGCCCTACGTACCACGGATGTGATGAGGAAGACACATGAGCACCAGAATCTCTTTTCCTCTTTTGAGTCTAAGAAATCAATAGAAAGCGTGAAAATGCTACAAAGCAAACAAGAAAAGAAACAACCTTTTTTCCATCCATACAAAATACTTTGAGCCATTTCATATTGGCAAAATGGACATACAGTTCTATAACAACAATAAAAAAAATTAAGATTTTTGTGTATAAGTCAAGGTGTAGAGTGAGAATGAGTAGCTTTGAGCCACTGATACAGTCGAAAAGAAGAGGCAAATTACTATTTGGATCTGGGGTAGCATATTTTGGTGTTATCTTTGTAAATGGTATATTATTTCCTTGCTATTTTCCTGCCCTGAAATGATAATCACTGAAGAAACTGAAAGGGATATTAAAAAAAACCCGGAACAGATGGAAATTATGCATTAGGTCCTTTAAAGAGGTATTAGAAAATACATTAGGAACATTAAAAACATCAAGTTAATTATCTATAACTGTAAGAAATTATTAAGTGCAAAAAGACTCAAGCAGGCAAATGACAAAAAAATTATCTTCAACTTCTCAGATCAGCAAACTTCCCAGACCTTAAAGGAACAAGCCTGGATTTTGCTGGCTAGTCATTTGCTTTTGTCTACAGAATTGTGCAACACAGGACTTTTGAAAGAAAGCAATGCCCTCCTGGGTCAGATCAACACTCCATCTAATCTTGCTCCATCTTGGAAAGCAAGAAAATGAGATCCTGTTTAGGGAGAGAATGGCAGCCAGCCTACTTCGCCCAGTCTGGTCCTGCCACAGTTCCTCCATTTCCAGTGGTGTCACACTAGAGAGGACAGTGCTTCTCAGTCTTTGTAATATCTACGTATGAAGCTCTTGGCAATGAATTTATTCAGTCCCTTCTGAATCCACTGACTCAGTCTGTATACACAGATTTACTGCTTACTCTTCCTCTCTAGAGATACCGGGTCCATGACTGTCCCAACTGAATGATGAAGAAATCATTTTTTCTGTTGAATACACATTTTTCCTCCAATACTGGACTGATGACAGTATAGAGAATACTGTTTAAATAGATTTCCACTCAGAGAAAAAGATATTGCCTGAAAATTTTTTAATACATTTCCTTACATCTGAATGTACTGGGGAACCTGAGCATTCCTCATGGATCTTCTTTTCATGTACTATCCATTTTTCTGAAGATACATCCTTTTCGTGCCCCAAGAAAGCACAGCTGTGCTATCCTGTGAAAATGCAGACATTTTTCAAGAGGTCAATATTAAATTTTAGCTTCTCAGTCACCCAGAAGAACCTCTAGTAGCTGTAATAGGCTGCTATATTCCACAAGGGACAGTCAGTCCGGTTTCACAAACAAAGTTTTACAACTTCTTGTAGACAGCAGCGATTATTGGGATTGATAAGTTTTATGTTCAGCCAGGAAGGGATCGCGATCAGTTATATAATCCCAGGGTTACAAATTCCCCTGTGCTTGGCACCTCTTTCCATGACCTTTAAAGAGCATATGGTTTTCCTCCCTCTTTCCAAGCTCACCCAGCTGGTCCAGTGTCTCTTTCAGAGACTGTCTCCATGCTCCTCTTTCAAACCTAGTCCTTGACCATCTTTCTTTTGTTCCTAGTTTCTCTCTCTTCACATGTCCTCTACAGCATGCTTCCTCTTGTAATGGAAACCCTTAAAGGAAAATAAATTTTTCAAAAGACATCATGAACACTTTGATTAAAATGAACAAAACTATCACAACGGTATCTTCCCTTTGTGGAGCTTAGAGAGCATGCCAGAACTGTGCAGGAAAACAATCGTCCTGGAAGATGGGACCCCCAACCTCAGGAGATGCACTGATGCTTCCCAGCCTATTTTCGGGTTCCAAGCTCCATGAGAAATCCTGTGGTATCACCGTGACAGGAAGGCAGGTGCTAGGGACTTGTGCTTCAAACGAACATGGCCAGAGGAGTACGTGCACGTGTACACACTGCAAGCACATTTGCTGAGTACAGAACGATTCGCTCGGAACTGCCTCACCTGCCCCAAAATAGTGCATGCAACAGCTAAATTGCTGAGACAGGCTTTTTAATGATGGTAATACTACATGGTATTTCAGCCTATACTACATATAGCTAAATTGATTTTTCTGGGAAAAAAATGCAGCTGCAATAAATTAATGCATTTTACCTTGAAAGACTAAAGGTTGGCAAAACTGTATGCACTTAAATCCAACGACACATGAACGAAGGTGCTTCGTACCATCAGCAACAAAACCTGCTAGTGGCTGTGTGAATAGTGAAAATCGTTTCAAGTCAGTTAAATTTTCAGACCTTGTATCAGTTGGATATTTGAAGTGCATGTTCCTCATGTACAGTATTGCCCTTAATACATTTTCTCCTTCATGGTAAAAGGAGTCAAATGAGACTGTTCTCTGTTCTAATCCTTTTCAGTACTGAAAAACACCAGCATGTAGCAGATCTGTAAAGAATATGTATAAATAAGTCATCAGCAATCTCAATTAGGTAAGAACTCAGTGACCTTTGTTGATTTTCTACAAGAGACAAATTTCTTTCGGATTTATCTGTGTATGAAACATGAATATGAAGTTATTCCAAAAAAGTTATTTAGATGAAAAAGAGGAAGGACAAGAAAGAAATCTTCAGTACTAAATATGTGAGAGCAAATTCAGGAATTTCCAGTGTCAGTGGGAAGGAAAAGACATATAGCTCTGCAGCTTCTTCACAGACCATTTGATAAACCTCCAACAGGTTAAACAAACACACAGGGAAGCCTGTAAACGATACAGCAACTGTAGCCTCTCATCAAACATGAAAATCAGCAAATGACTTTGCAGATATAATAAACACCTGAAGTGCAGAAAAGCTTACTAGCCTGTGATCTGCATTTCACAGGTCAAAACACTTGCTTCTGCTCGGAAATCACCCAAGATCGTTACCATAATAACTGTGACTGCAGAGGTTACTGCTAATGGATTTCTAAATGCTTAAAATCTCCTCAGCTGCATTTTGTGCTGATCTTAAAAAGTACATAGTAAAAGTAAGTGTCTATGAGACAAATGCAAATTGAGGGAAAAGAGTGCTTTTGCAGACATGTACTCGAACTTACTAACCCTGCTTTTACTGATACACACTTTATTTTCAAGTTTTACTTCTGCAATGAATTCTTTTTTCTCACCATAAGAACTATGAAAAAGGTCAGGGATGACTTTGACAGGTTTTCTCAGGCAAATCACGCTCTTACTCTGCAAAACCAGTTAGCCAATGAAGACTGTTTCACATTTTGGTGGGGCATGAAGGATTAGGTAATACAGTGCTGCTTCTGTGACATCAGAGTGCTTCTGAAATCTGAGGAAAGCTGAAGTCAAAGCCAAGGCAGCTTCCTTTTGACAAGGATGGAAAAAGTGACTGAGGACTGCACAAGTCAGGCAACATTGCTTGAGAAGGTGGCTGCCCTGTAGCAAATGATGCAAAGGGGCCTGCTGATGTTAGGAGCACTCTGTCAAAAAATAATGGGATTGTTTAAATCTTCTGCAGTTTTACTCAGAAGAGGAGCCTGAAGGAATTGGACCAAGTTAACTGCGGCATGAGAACAGCTGCTTTTGAACGCTCACTGTCTTGCCAATGCCATATTAATCACCAAGGAAAACAAAACTGGCTCTAGAGCTCTGTTTGCACATAGGTAAACAAGTGCCCACAGGGATGGATCATCTGTCTGTCACATCTGTCAATCACTGGGAACCTGGCTCAGATGTCAAGAGCTGAGCTACAGGAATAACCTAGGAGCTGTCTTCCCTCCTGAGCAGTGTCATTTACTGGAACTTAGATCCCAGGATCACTTCAGAAGTCTAATTTTTTTTTTTTCAATCAATGTGGACTTTTTTTTAAAACCCTTTTATCTCTCTGTATTACTTTCTATATTTCTCCCTTTCTTCTGAGATTATCTTGCAACAGAAAATTAATGCACTCCATCTATTCTACTATTATGCTATGCAGAGCTTTTCCTCATTTAAATTGAGGCACAGCACACACGATCTTAAATTCAGCTAATACAACTCTATATTGGCAACTCAGCAGTATCATAACTGGATCACATGTTCTGCCTTTAATCTAGACTGGATTCTGGAATTTTTGTAATTTTATATATTTATACATATACATAAACTCTGTTATTTTCTTATTTCTTCACAACCTCTGCTCACTTTCTGATAGTAATATATTTTTATTTTCATGATTAAACAGGCTATTTATTCTAGATGTTTCTAGAATAAACTGACATTTCTAGATGTTACAAAAACCCAAGAAGCATAGTGAAGAAAGAAGAAGGGTCTTTAAAATTCTTCAGCTTCCAGCTGACCTACATTTGAGTTCATCAGTTGTGGGCAGTAGACAAACCCCTCAGGAAAGCCAGATTTGGTGCAGCTTGAGACAGAATATGAACATTTGCTGCACAGCAGGCTGTGGGTCAGGGAGGGGAAAAAAAGGCATATCTCTGTATTTTTGTAAACAGCTCCTCTATGTGTTCAGAGCCAAAGATTGGATGAAAACTGCCTTACTGCTTTCTAATGACATTTACATTGTGTATTTAAATATTTCAGACCCTGAAAATTCCCAGGTTGTTAATTATTTGTTTTATTACAATAATTTAGTATTTCATAACTTCTCTTAGGAATATTTTGTGTCCTAAGCCATTACTGAGGACACTACATCATACAGTAATTACTTTTTTAGCATCAGCTCTGTAAATATGATCTTTTAAAGGCATTTTAAGCTTCTTTGATTTGCATGTGCTCCCTTCTAGCTAAGCAGTTCAAAATTCAGCCTACCCTAAAATTATGTTTGTTCAACATTTTATTTTGGCATTAAAATCCTGTTACCAAGCTCCCCCCAAACAAGGCTGCAAAACATCTACTATAAGCAATCCCAGATTTTGAGCCACTGCAGAGGATGTGCTCAGGGCTGTACATTCACTCTGTCTTCCCTCCAGTTTGATGGCTACCCCTGTTTTTGAGATCAAACACTGTGCTGAAATACAAAACCTGTACTACAGCATGCTTTAAAGAATCAGGTAGTGTGGAAGGAAAGTGCAGTATTTACACATGTACAAAGGAACTGAAAAGTCTAGCTGCTTTAATTTCAGACTTCAAAGTCTTGACAATTTTCCCTCAAAGTACAGTGACCTATTTTAACAACTGACCCATTAGTACATCCCTGCAGCTGAGTAAAAAACTTGCAAATGACAAATAATAATAAAAAAATTGATTAGAGAGAGAAAGAGGCTCCTGTTGGTGGAGAAAATGTCAAAAGAATGATTTATAACACCTAGGTTTAGTCTTTCCTGCTTGTCTCCACAAAGGTTGGCATGCACTCTCACCATAAATGCAGACAATTTGCCCGTTCAGCAGATCCATTATCATTGTGGAGTAGAAGGTGGCTGGAATGAGACTTGGGAAGGCTCCTGTGGGTCTCAGAGGCAGGCAGAGCTGGAGTACGAGGGTTACATGGAAGGCAAAATAACAGTGGACTGGACAACATGATGGGGGCAAGAGTTCAAGGGCCTTCTGCTAGGTGTGTCGAGAAGGGCAGAAGGCAGGCAGCTGCATTATTCTTTTGTCCCAGAGAAGAGGAAAACTCCTCTGTTTGAGGAAATATTTCCACTACATCTCTTTGTTATTTGGGGCCAGTTTCTGGAACAAGAATTTACTTGGGAAAGAGACAGCTAACAACTGCAATTGTCCTAACTAAACAAAATCTTTGAATTCACAGGTGATTCAAATAGTTGTCCCAGTGTATAGTTCACATTATAGTTCTTCTATAGTTCTTCTTGAGTGATTAAGCACTGGAATGGTCTGCCCAGGGAGGTGATGGAGTCACCATCCCTGGATGTGTTTAAAAAAAGACTGGATGTGGTGCTCAGTGCCATGGTTTAGTTGAGGTGGTAGGGCATGGATTGGACTCGATAATCTTGAAGGTCTCTTCCAACCGAGTGATTCTGTGTGTGTGTGTGACTCTTCTGAGCCTTTGACTACTTCATGCAACAAGACTTTACATGTCCAGAAGTCTGCAGTACTGCATATGTCTAGGTTAGTAGACACAAGAAGGAAGAAGTATGGATTTTTAAAATTTTTAAATTGAATGTCAACTAGATTGGGCACAAATTCACTTTTCCCAAAACACAAAACAAAAATCAAAAATTCAGAAGCTGAAACATTTCATCTCAAAAAACTGTGGTGTTTTTTACTTCTTTTTTAAATAACAGTAACTTCTAAGACTCAATAAAAATATGGACTAAAAACAAAACAAAACTTTTGTTGCAGATCCTATGAAATATTTTAATTGACTTTAAATTTATGGTGTCTTATTTTCACTTCACAAAGCAATAATTTTTATTCATGCGTTGGGTCATTTCTTTCCCCTCCACGCCCCCAATTTTCAGTAAGTGAACTGAAAACAAACAAATAGATGAATAAAGTGAACAGTTTGCACAGCATTACTATTGACTGATTTACCCATGTCGTTAAAATAGATAAGAGGCCATTGAATTTTAGTTTGGAAAGAACAGGAAGAGCTATTCAGCCTGTCCCTATTCAGGACAGCACAGGAACATGCTTCTCTTGAAATAAACGTAAAGTCTCCTTGACTTCAAAGTGCTTCTTGAACAGTGCCATCAACTCTTGACATCATATCAGTGCCACAGGAATATTTGATGTCCTTTTTAAAGCTCCTGCAGGAATAAGCAATCCAGGGATGACACCTTTGGCTCAACAGCTACTGACCTAACACTTGCCCTTGGCTGGGCACCGCTTGGACCCTTGGCAAATCAGGAAACCTCAGCCCAGGAACTCAATGGGAACTACATCCATCTAAACCTAGGGTTTCAAGAGGTTGGCTATCAAATACCTTAATTTTAAATTACAGTTGTTTTTAACTGCATCTGTGATTCTGAGGGAAGGGTCTTACCCATGAAACACACAGTTTTCATTTATGTGCCTTAACACTTTAGTCCTGCAGTGATAGTTTCTTCAGTGGGGCACAATATACTCGCTCCCTTGGCTTCTGTAAGGACAGGGTAGAAATAAGGGTTCATTATGTTCTGGTTGACAGTCTAAATTTAAATGTTTAGAGGAAAAAATCTGTTTGTTTCTGACTTTGCAAGCTGCTCATCATGCTAGCATTACCTCAAGCCTCACTTTTAAGTTAAGAAATTCTGACTGTGAAGCTATGTTTCAAACAATCATGTATATGTAACTGTAACTAAACACCTACACGTATGCAAAATAAAGTCCAAGTTTCAAACTGCATTATATTAATGCATATAATTTGAATTAAGTATCATTTCAGCAATTCTGTAAATCCCTCTGAAAGGATCCGTTGCTTGTTGATTTTGCACCATGTGAAGACATGGTAAATATGACATGTAGTCTCATCACATGAATAATGCATTCTGCATCTCGAATAAGCAAGTTCTGCTCCAGGGAGATGCTTAATCCGTTCCTTCCTTCTGGGGATGAAAGGAATTAAACTCAGTGCACTGATCTCACAATATGTGCTCATTTGACTTTAATTATAAAATTATTATTTCAACATTTTTTCCTGTAAAATAAACCAAGACTGAGCTCCATGTAACCTCTACAGAATAACATTACTTCTCTGTGCACTCAGTCAGTGCTCATCAATACTGCTCTTTCAATACAGTTTCACATGGAAGGATAAAACCCATCTCTTGGGGTTTGCAGCTGGTATAGTAGTTTCAGGCCTCACAGCAGCAAAAGCTCCCTTTTTTGATAGTTGTCAAAAGCATGGAGCAGTGAAATCCTTTAAAGTGAATTCAAATGCTAAGAGAAGGAGCTTTCACCAGACACAGGGAGGTGCCACGATCTCAATACCAAGCTGGAAGATTTACATCACACGCCCTGTGTATTTTCACTGGTATTTTTTTCACAGGCTGTTCAAACCTCTGCAAAACTCTGCATACAATCAATTACCTTGCTAAACCCCAGAAGTTTTCTCTTGGCTAATTCAATAGGCAGAGCATTCCTCGGGAATAGAACATCTGCTGTCCATGTCTCAGGAATGACAGAGCATCAAGTGGAATAGACAGCTATACTGTCAAAGGTACTCCCACTTCAAGCTTGAAAAAACAGCAGTTCAGGAATGTGATGTGTTATCAGGCATACCATCTGGGGGGATAGAAATGCATGCTTTCCATACAGGATAAGATCTCCATGGAAGGATTACTGACAGTAACTCCAGCTGATATGTTCCCATCCAGGTCCAGCAGAATTTACTGGGTTCATTGCATCACACCTTCCAATTCAAAAGCTATTTGGAGCTGACCTACATAACGCCAGAAGGGTGATCCTGCTCCCAAGCAAAAGCAGCTGTACTGCTTCTGGTCTTGTACTAATTAATGCTACTAGTTAGTAGTGCACCTCCTATTGCCAAACAAAGCGGACTAGCTGGGATACTTCTGCATCTGTGTCAAGACTAATCCATAATGTGAATAAAATGCTCACACACAAGCAGGAATAGAAGCTATTTACAAGGTGCTATCTCATATATACAACATGGTGTCAAGTGATATAAATGTTTACAGGTCATTTTCAGAAACTTCAGTCAACTCCAAAATGCTCAAGTTAATTCTCAAAATAGTACTTAGTTTTGCAAAGCCATTTATGTATCTAAACCCACAACATCCATTGTGCTATCACAGAAATTTGCTATGGCATGAAGAATTTTAATTACAATTTTTTAAAATATCCAACCAGCTCAATCTCATTTATCCTTTGGGGCTCTTAAGGTCTAGAGATGGAACAAGGTATTCAAATAATTGTCATCACTATAGTAAAAGCTGAAGAATACACATAAGCTTAGATCAGCTGTCTTCAGAACACCTGAAATACAGCAAAGCACATCTCACCAAACACTTGTGAGTATTATCTCCCCAAATAAACTGTGATTTATGCAGAGCACACAGTAAAAATTTATCTGCAATGCTCTCAAAAACTCCAGAATATGCAGCAAAATTTTTAAAAAATCAAAATAAATGTTCATTAGTCATGATGACTATTACTCAACACTTGCAATTCCTGATCTTATCAGATGCTCTGAAGAAAAATTGTGCGGGTACAGTTTCATCAAACCTTCTCTTTAAAGAACACAAGTAAAATCATCAGGAGTTCTCTAAATGTCATGTGAAACCACGAACTTCAGTCTGCTCTCAGACCTTACCTTAAGTGTTTTATAAATACAGTAACCACACCACAAATGATAACTACTAAGATCACAGCAAAAAAATTAAAAGGTTGAATACTTCCAAGGCCATAAATATGACTGACGTATGAGCTTCAGTATTACTTGAAAAGTACCCTACAGAGGTCTTCATTCACTCTGAAGAACAATGAATATTGATTTGTATTGACTTAGATAAAAAAAATCTGGTTGATGTTTGTATAATTAAATATTTTCTTAGAAGAGTAACTGAACACTGGATGCTGTACTCATGTCTTTTCATAATGGTTATGATCTTCATTACTCTACCATAAAAATAGCAATTTTTAAATCACTAGGATGTTTTCAAGGATGAAGAAGAATGTTCATTATAAGCAACACTAAATAAGCCAGCTTGTTCTCTGTCACACATAGAAACATGCACACAAAGAATCCACAAAATGTACTTTGGCTGTTCACTATAGCTATTGGGGTGATGAGCTCCATCCCCCATCCAGAGTCTCTCCTGTGTCTTTGTTCAATAATAAAGCCACAGAGCACATGTAATAGTAACATTAGTCATTAGAAGGTGGGTGACATGACCTTACAGGTTCTGATTTCTATTGCAATGCATCTTCCCTTCGAGTCAGAGGTTACTGTGCTTGAGGTGAGAATGGCAACATCAGCAATTCCACCTGAGTGCAACTTTTGTCAGCATTCATCTGTTTTCATTATAAGGTCTCTGAAATATTACTTGAGGTGAAAATCCCTTTAGATTGATGTATAATATGTATGTCAAACTCGTACGTATATCAGACTTGTGTGAAGACATTAAAAGAGACACAGGTTCAAAGATCACTTATTTTAACTAAGCATTGATCTAACGGTCCAGCTTTGTGCGATGTGACGAAACAAAAGACAAGGATGGACAAGTGATTCTATGCATGCCAGAAAATCACGTGAAGACATGAACTCTGGCAGAGTGTTCCTCTGTTAAGACTTCTGAGCCTGGCTGATCAGTAGCGGAAAATACAAGCCAATCTCCCCCTATTATCAAAGAAGACATTTCAGAGGACCTGGAAATATATGAACCTCTGATGAAAAGGTTGTTGTGCCCAGTGTCTCAAATCTGCTAAAGACAGAGACATGGGGATGTTCTTCACAGCAAAAGCTTGAGGCAACCTAACTGTGGGAACTCCCTACAGCTCTCATGGAACTTTCCTTACAAAGGTGCTTGATAGCAACCGCAATACATTAGCTTTTTATAACTAGTTGAATTTTGATTAGCATTACCTTGCTGTTCAAAAACAAGTTAGGCGCTACAAAAAGCAAAGCAACTCTTACCTGGAATACTCTGTCTCCTCACAGACAGTGCTCCATCAGGTGCCCTTGCCTGGTTTGCAGATTTTGTGTAAGGACTCTCATCTAAACGGAAACAAGCAATACCTCCAGTTACTGTTAAATATAATGTTAAAAACAACATAATTTTTTATCGAAATACTGTGGAACTAGCAGTGCAGACCACAAGAGATCTGTGAGCCAGATGAGGATGGGTATTTTTGAATGCTGATTCAATGCTCAATGTCATGTTTAGAACTCGATGACAAAGGCTCTGCATAGGACAGCAGAAAAGGATGTGCTAAAACTCAGATTGGAGGTAACACATATTGATGACAGGCCTGATACACAAAAGCCTTTTCAGGTTTAACATAAGGATAGAAATTTCCCTCTTCTCATGTTTAGAAGCTTCACATGTCAAAGACTTGAGCAACAGAGTTAGAATACCTGTTCAGGAGTAAAAGGCTTCCAGAAGCTTTTGTATATTCTGGCTGGGAAGATGCACTCCTTTTCCTTTAGGATCTGTCAGTGGGTGGTTCCTTTTCTTTTGTAACAATTGATTGGGGAAAGCATCAGAAAGCTGTTGCCAAACAGGCCAGGCACATTTGTGCCTAAAGAACAGCACTGTACCTGTCTAAACAGGAGGCTATGTGGAACACCTACTGATCAACTTCAGTGCATAAAAGACCACTAATGGTGGAATGAGCAGATGAGTCACTAATTGGAGGCAGCATCAGGCAGAAAGTGAGTCACTTTTACATTGCTCTTAAGAGCAGAACCACTGTAAGGAAACAATCAACTATGTCGTAGCTTTAAAAAGGACAAGCTGTAAGAGCAGGAAAGAAATGTGAATAAAAGAGAAGAAATAGTGTATGGATTTTATTATTTCAATCAAAAGAAAGGAATCAGAAGAATCAAGGCTTCTGCCTTGCTTTCCCTTTAATTGAGTGCTCAAAGACTTGAAAGTGTCACAAATCTTTCTGTTTGCATATTTTCCTTCAGGTTGCAAATGACCGATGCATTTACAGCATGTACATGAATACATGCTTAAATACTGATCAATGAGTGGAGGAATCAAAGACTGTTTGACTATCTGTTACATATAACACTATCTGTTACAGCATCCTCAGTCAAGTAGAACCGTACATAAGCTTTTTCTGGAGAACCATCTTTTCTTTTCAGTTGACACTCTTTACAATATAATCCTTCTCTGCTGATTGCACTCTTTACATCTTGCAAGGTCTCGAACTCCTTTAGAAACTTGCATCAAAGACAGCAGTCCATTTTCATACCAGTGAGATAAGGGTTTGGTCAGCATAATTTAATTTAAAACCCGGTCTCAAAGAAGTGACTGAAAGAGCTGGCTATCTTCTAGAACCAGAACTTCTGTAATGAAGTCTGCTACTGTTAGCCAGTTGCAACAACAAAAAGCTAAAATTAATTTAAAAATGAAAAGGCAAAATAATTATTTATAGCCATGAACCTTGATGAAAATACAGCAACTAGTGAAGAACATGTATTGGTAAAATAGCACAACAGCCAATATAATTGTGTTTTCTATGGTAAAATGAACTGCAATTGTTTCAAGACTACAATGCTACAAGCGGAAAAGTAACGGGCTTGATTATACTCCATGCTAGCACAAACACCAAGAAAATAAAGCTGCCAGCTACAGGAAATACAGTCACATGGAAAAAATATTAACATAGCTCCAGGTACCCAATTTAAGACAAAGGTATGTAAAGCCTTATCCTTCCATCTGAGGTAAGTGGAAAAGCTAGTATTATTGAGTATGTAGAACATATACCCCCTTATTAAAGAAAAAAAAATACAGTAAGACTGAACTAAAGTTCTGAAGGAAGTAACATTTATCTTTTTTTTTCACAGAAGAGGCACCAGTGAGCTCAAACTCAAGACAAGGCTCAAGACCAGGCTTGAGACAAAGAAACTGAGCATGTGGCTTATATGTCCCCTCCATTATTACTTAGTTGCAGTTGCTGAACATGACAGCAGATAGTGTGAGACACACACTTTTCTATTAAAAAGTGGGCAGGAAACATAATACAATTTCTCTAGAACCAATGGACAGTGATAACTTCTGGGCCCTATTTGACTGTATGCCTTACCTATGAAAAATCTATCAATTTACAGAACAAAACAGTCCACTTCCAGTCAGACTTCTAACATACAAAATACTATCATCAGATTGAGGGAGACGAAAAAAGGAAAGAATTTTCACAACTAGACCTTTTTCCCTGAATCTTTGTCATTGGGCAAATGAGTAAACCATCTCCACTCTTATGCTGGAAGATTTTCCCAATATTGCCCTGGACTGTGGTTATTCTGAGTTCACAACACTGGATAAATCCGCAAATCTTTCTCGTTAACAACACTAAAGAGGGGAGGGGAGTGCACATTCAAATACTTACTAGGGAGCCTGAGCAAAAATGTTTTCTACATAATAACTGCCAGATGTGAAAGTAACTAAGACTGCACAGGTGAGTAAGCCAGTATTTTAATTTAAGCCTATAGATTAATCAGATGCTTATATGGGTTGGGTACTGTAGGCATGAAATTGTGTTACATTTCTTAATCTGTCCACAGATTTTCATAGCAAAAGAAAAGGCTCAAAAAGTTTCTTCATAAATTTCTGAACCCTTGTAAATGCAAAATATGGCCTATTATTGTTGGGAAAGAACAATGAGCCATTGGTGGACTGGTAAGCTGTTCTCAGAACTGGAAAGAATTTTCTTCCAATGCCCTTTCAACAGTAAAATCAGACAGAAACATGACTAGAAGTAGGTGTAAAGGATTCCAAGGAGCAAAGGAAAACAAACACAACCAACTGCAGAAAGAGTTCTTATTGAACCTTATTGAGAAGCTTAACTGAGACAAGAAAGCAAAATAAAGATCAGACGTAAGCAGAAATACATGTCACCCTAAAGAAACTAGAGAGACAAGTCCTGATAGCCCTGAAATGTCAGACATCATTTATGGTGCCCCAAAGGAAAAAATCTGTTTGTACTAACAAAGTTGCACGAGTGGCCACAAGAATTTATCATCAAATTTAAAATTTCTTGATGCCTTCATCCACTCTATAGTTAGCAGGGAGGGTCTTAAAAAATGCAAAAATGTCTTATGACAGCAGTGCCTAGGGGGATTTGTAGGAGAGTTTTGTATTACCAGCACTGATAGACTTAGAGATGAAACTCAATTCAGCAAGCCAACACACTGAAAACGTAAAGGAACAAAAGGGTATGAAGCATTCCCCCTCCAAACAGGAGATAATAACTCAGTATCAGGAAAAGCTGTGATATATTTTAAGATGCCACACATACAAAGTAGAGGGAGAAACAGTAGATTCAGAAGCATAAATCTCACCTGTTTACACCCCTCACAGTAGCATAGCATCAGCAGGGAGCAAGCCACAGTCCACAAAGAACTCACAGGCCAAGCAGCATTGCCCCAAAGCACAGAAATGCCTTTACCTGGACACACAGCTGCAAACCCTGCCACTTGGAGCACCAGTTCTTGTCTGCTTCTGAAGGAATCACTCCACAGGTGGCCACATTCCCTACCAGCTTAGCTATACCCATCCACTTGTGCAGCTGCTTTTGATACACCACTGGCTTGTTTTAACTCCCGTAATTCCCTCTGGCTAGAAAATCAGACAACTGAGAGTAAACAATTTCAGCAAGTCAGTAGGTCCTATAAAGGTGTTGGCTATGCCAGCAGATCTTCTCACTCAGTGATTACAGGAAACCAATCCTCTTAGGCTGTAAAGGGGCAGGGATCATTTTCCACCAAATTCATACTCTGCATGTTTCTTACAGTTGTAAACGTGCAATAGTGAAAGATGTACACTGTATTAATTCACTCCTTGGCAGAAAACATGTGATAATCTCAGAGGTGACACCTTGCAGATTATTAGGATTCTTAACCACCAAAGCAAAATGACCTTTTTGTCTTCTCCTTTTACTTGCCCTCGTGAAACAGCCCCAAACACCAGTAACAGTAGCTTACACATCATCCTTTCAAAGCCCTACATACCATTACAGTCTAAAAAGATAATGATCAAGTGGATAGGGAAGTACTCCTACTGGTTACAGCTATTACTGTAGGTTTATTGCCTTTTGCTTGTGTGGCAGATAAACAGCTTTTTTTGCACTTTCCTCCCTGTTTTTAACCTGGTAGCATCTCTATCCTGTAACTTAATGATTCATTCTTTTAGTTAGGGACCATGCTGTGACCCATTTATATCATTCTGCATTGCTCTTACTGTACAGAGGTGGGGCATCTGTCCAAGACTAAGGGTTCTAAAGACTGTAACAAAGAACAGTAATGTAACCCCAGAAAGATTATACACTGGACAATGTGTACAGATATATATTTAAAGTGCCTGGTACTGTGTCAGCGAAATGACCATATGAAATCCTTACATATTTGCTGTATTTAGTTTAATATCCTTTGAAAGACGCCAACTGGGGGCACATAAGAGGGAATAAAAGGAAGGCCAAAGATACTTCCTCAACAGTCAAGTCTAGACATTCAATGTTTCAGGCAGTTTATGACCACTGAACCATTCTCGTGTCTCTCTTGGGGGCTGTGAAAGCTATTGACATAAGAATATTGTTTACAGATGTGGTGAAGCCTAAGGGCACTCTCTCCTTCAAGTCTTCAAAAGAGGTTAGAGGGTGTTTCCTTCACTTCTGCTGCCACATGTCCATGCAATAACTGCTGAACCCAGTAAATGTGTCCAAATCCTGTGCAGCACCAGGTGGCCCCAGAAGGTGACTAAGCACAGCTGTATCCTGTTTGAAAGGGGAAGCTTCTTCCCACCCCACTGGGAACAGCTTCTGAACAACTCTGTGGTTGTCACTTTGCCCCTCCTACAAGGAGAGGAAATGTGAAGATATTTCACTGTGGTACCTCATCTCTCCAACAAAACTGCTCATTCTCAGCTCTATGTCACCATTTGTACCTGCTTTCCTACTGCAAAACCTGCATTAGAGGGAGCAGGGAAAATTATGTGGCATCAAATTTGTACATGAAATATTTCAAACACAGGAATTTTCCAGTATTTAGGAGCTTGAAAGCTGTATTAAATTTTTTCAACAGCAGATGTGAAAGCATTATGAGGGCAAACAGAGTTTCCATCTTTCAGTTTTTCATTCTCCATTCTTAAACAGCTTTACTTATGTCTCACCACAGAACAAGCCGTTCTTTGGCCAAGGAAAAACTGAATTTAAACCGTTTTAGAGCATGACCATGGAGGTCCCAAGTAGACCTCAGAACCCAAGCAAGTGAAATCTGAGGTGTTCCTCAAATGTTCCTCACGGTGAAGAATCTCCAACTAAGTCCCAAGACTCCTCAAAGAAGCAAACTACATCTTCAGCTGGCTAACCTCCAACTGTCTCAGCGTACAGGAGCAAGATCAACTTCATGTGTTGCTGTGTGCACCATTTGGGATAGCATGCACCTCAGACAAGTAGAGAATCACATAGCTGTACAGAGGTGGAGACCGGCAACACCACAAATTGTCAAGATGACTGGCTGCAACTGAGAGAAGAACATTCCCAAGATTAGTTCCGCAAAAAGTAAAAGCACCAGAGTCACAGTTGTTATTTCAGGCATTCCTAGATCTGTAATATTCCATTCACTGAAATTTGTTGCTCCTTAACTTTATAAGGAAGAATATTTTTCACTAAAAGCCACGGATTTTTATGAATCCTGCCAGTACCGCACCAAATACCATAGGTTCTCATACATCCTATATCTGAAACCTATCTTGAATTTTATCTTTAAATGGCATAAAGCTCAGCTTTATCTAAAAGCGTATATTCTCTGCACAGTATCATACCAGTGACGGTAAATTCTGAGCTAAAGAATTCTTTATTATCTCCCCTGCTTGCAGCTAGAGGCAGGCGTTTAGAGATAAAAATAAACATGTATCCACTGATGCCTGTGGTTTATAGAAGCTCTGAAGTTGAGGAAGGCTTACAAAGAGTCTTGGTAGAACTTTCATGACCATTCCTGCAACAACTGACTCTCCTCTTAACTCAGACCTTTCTGTTAAAGATCCTCCATTTTGTAAGAAAGCTGCAACACTTACTGGACCAGGGACTCAAAGCCCAATCTCACATTCACAGAGAGTACCCAAACTCCCAGCAACACAATCATTCAGTCTTGCTAGCTCGCTCTGACAACAGTAACGAAAAAATATCTCAGAGAACGTATTTTTCCTGGAAAACAAGGATATTTTAATAAGATTTGCTTTTAAATAAGGCAAAAGTTTAGGGAAAAATGAACATCCTGGAACGTTCATGGTTAGTAAAATGTCACTACAGCTGTGTCAGAGCATAAGGGACTATAGACTGCTGAACAAAGAGACAAAATTATCTTAGCCTTTTTCACCAGATGTATAAGGTACAGATTTTGAATGTATATCCTCCATGAAACAACAGAATGTCAACAATTTGCTTTGCCCATATGCTAACCCTTTCAGATATGTTATGGGAGCTCCAACCATAAAAGAAACACCATTAATTTCTCCTACTGGTGCAGAGGAATAATTATTTTTTGAGTTCATTTTAGAGCTGTGGCTTCAGACATTTCCAATGAGACTTGATTTCTGAAATGGCAAAGATGCTCTTCAAAGCAATGCTTAGAACTATCTAAAAATTTTTAAGCACTGCATGTAGTCATTA
The DNA here is from genome assembly GCA_013398015.1 of Oreocharis arfaki. Lineage (NCBI taxonomy): Eukaryota > Metazoa > Chordata > Aves > Passeriformes > Paramythiidae > Oreocharis > Oreocharis arfaki. Next base: position 720,855 of record VZRR01001044.1, read on the forward strand.
ATGGACTAGGCTCCAAGTAGGACAAATATGGATGTATTTAATCTTAATCCTTTCTAATCAAATTGTGTGCACAGTGCTCTCCAGCAGTCTTTATTAAGAAAACACAGGGTTTCAAATGCTTCCATAAGTAACATTTGTCGGCGTGTGTGACATGGAAAAATTATGAGAAGAAAGAGTTAGAATAACTCCTCTGGTAATTTTCTTTCCGCATTTAGCAGACATGTCTCTGGCTTTCTTAGAAACTTAATTTTAACAGTTATAGTACCAATGAATAACTATGTTGTCTCTCTAAAGTGAAAATTTATTCAATTTTATTATACTTTATGTAAATTTAATTCTCTTTTTTCTGAATTATATGGTTACTTATTACAGTAGCAGCTCAGTTTTAATCTAGAAGCAAGAGAAGTAGGGTACTGTAATTATGCATAACTGTGAATCCATTTCGTATTGATATTTACAATACCTCAGCAAGCTTGACTGTTTGAAAAATGATCTGAATATCCTCCAAGTTTGCTTGTGCAAAGTTAATTTCCTAAGCCTGTGCTTAGGCACCTGAATGGAAATGCTTGGTTTCCTGAATGGCTAAGTACTCTGATCTCCTCCCAAAGCTATTCTGCTCATGAAAATGAAGAACTTTCCAAGACTATTTAAAACATGCAGGATCTGCAAAAAGCTCAAAATGTGTCTGGAGAGATATTAGCATATGGTGAAATTCACTTCAGTGGATTATCTAATAGAGAAGTAATCCTATTTAAATAATACCCCAACCACAAACTACTTCAAATCTGATAAATATGTCTTTTTGTTTATACAGCATCAAGCATTAAGCACGAATGCCATAAACCAGAATCATCACTGAATAGTTACATAATTTTAAAATTCAACTTGAGTTTCACTTTATTGTCTTCAGCTGTTGTTTATTGTTTACAGAAATAATACAGGCATCACTTAAGTGATATATGTGACGCTTATCCAGAGCAGCTAGAAACTGAAGAGGCTTGGTGCAGGAAAAAGCTTGAAGAAACTGGGGATGTAAACTATTTTCTTTTCTGAGACAGTCTGGGATTTTTCTGTATATACAACTTCCGCAGAAAACCTTATTTTAGAGGATGAGGCTATAAACCTTTTCATTTAAAAGGAAATTCCTAAGTGACACAGATATCACTGACAGGAAGCATTTCCAGAAACTCAAGCTTCAATTTTGTTCTGAACACCCTGGTCCACAGAAGGTTTTGTTGTCCTTCTTACACCTATGTGGCTCTGATGTACTGCTGCATGCTGGCATTGTATGAAAGCCCCATACACTAGCTTTTTGGGGAAAAAAAAAAAATTGAAAACTGTTTTCTTTACGAAGTTCTAATAATGAATAAATTCAATTATCAACACTGGTAAATGCTAAATCAGCATCCCTCAACAATATTTGAGCCAATCTTGACAGATGTACACCAATGCCAACAAGATGACAAAACTTTCAACAAGGCTACTGGAAAGCAAGTTTAGCAAAGCAGCAAGACCTGAGCTAGGGCAGAGACTGAGGGACAGAAAACCTGATGGCATTAATGCCACACTTCATGGAAAAACACTTTATGAACAGCTATTAACTTTAAAAATGCATCAGTTACCTTAGTATTAGCTTTTATTCTCTACCTTTGGTTCAGCCACCCATTCCCAGATGGGCTGGGAAGACAGCAGTAGCTGATAAGGGGAAAAGGGGCCAAGCCATATCCTGTGGCTCCCGGATGATGCCCTGAAGCTACACCACCATGCTCCTCACTGCTGCGGCTGCCCACCACTGTGCCTCCTTGGGACAAAAGGCAATTGGCTTCCTGGCTGACAGCATTCTACTGTGCATTAACCAAACACAATGTGTGGCATGATCTGTGTTACATTTGTGGTTAAAATCCAACACCAGAAACATATACTGGTCATATGAGCTGTGCACGGCACCTCCACTGTACCAGCAGATCTTAATAGCAATGTCTTCATGGCATCAACCGTGCCTGTGCTTTTTCAGCAGAGGTTTTCCCTACAGTCTGACTGCTGGAAAATTAGGAAGTAGAACAGTAGAGAATACCTACCACCTTCTACAAGTGCAGACCGCAACACAAAGCAGAGCAGGAACATCTGCCCAGGCTGCTGACATTACAGCTGGCAGGGATTGGGGGAAGAGAGGATGTCACCTAGGAACTTCTTTACTGCATGCCAGGGAAAACAGAAGCTAGTTGCAAGTGTGCTGGGGGAAGCCAATGATAAAGGTTAATAGCTGAGCCAGTGAGACTGTCGTTCCAGTTGCATAAAAAATAAGTAAAGTATGTTAAACTGTTCAGAAAACAGGTGTTTAGTTTGCTTCAGAAAAAACAGGAAAAGGCAAAGTCACGACACTATCTTCAAAGACAAGAAGTTAGAAATGGTAATTTTTTCTCGTGGTTAGTTATCCTGCCTTGATTCTGGTGCTGTACTAATGCTATTTGCAGTAAATTATATAATGTGTTTTTCAGCCTATTTGTGTCAGTAAGTGTCTCTAGAGTGATGACATCTTCATAGCCTTCCTCTGGAAGCTGCTCCACAGGATGCATCGTCTCACAGCTGGAAAACAGTTCCCTCCATCAGTCTGCAATTTTCTTTCTTTGCTCTAACTGTCATTCTATTATTCCTAATAACATTCTTCCACTCCTCAGAAGATCTTACAAAGAATGCCTCACATGTATACTGCTCATTCCAGAAACCACACAGATTACTGAGCCTACTGCTTTAGGCTTGGATCCTACCAGTTCTTCTTACTGGGCATGACTTAGCACAAACACTGGCTGATCTTGTCACGGAAGCATGGTGTACACACTGACTAAGATATTCATCTGGTGGAGTATCCATTTAATTTTACAGCAAAATTTTGCACAAGTTTAACTCTAGTGTCGACAACATTAAGAGTAAAGCATACTTTTCCATCTTTGTAATGTATACATTTGCAGCATTATACTTACTCTTTTAAATCCCACTAAAAAGCTTTATTTGATTTATAGAATAATTCTAACCTGCCACTAGGAGCTGTATAAACATCATACCAGTACCAGTGTATTTATACTGGCATGCCAGTGGGATATTCCCTCTTATTTATAGTCCAAATGACGCACATTGGTCCAAATTGGCACGGCTCAGGCTTAGTGAAAAACAGATCTTTCAGACTGCACTTCTTTCAAGAGTCAGGCCATAAACCTGGCACCTTCCTCATGGCCTTGTGAAATACTGTCCTACTTTCAGCCTCTGCCCTGGAAGAGTTTACTCAATATATCCACAGAGACTGCACAATAATTTAGACTAACTTCACTTGTCAGCAAAACTTCATTGTTTTTGGAAGATGTGACAAGTTTGAACACAGTGCAGAGTAAGAGTCTTTTCAAATAAAGTGCTGTGTGCTTTTAGAAGTGGGAACAAAGCATAGTAACAAAAGAGGTTTGTCAAGTTGACAAAACAATATATACATATTTGTCTTACTTAAAGCTCACATAAAGCCTAGGCCACCTTCTGTGCTCCAGACAGCATCTATACATGCACGTGGTTCTTTACAGCAAGGCTTTTAAACCTGTCAAACAATCTTTATTTGCTGGTGTCTCCTGGGTCCTATTTAATCTCAAAGCTTATTTAGGGCAAGCAGTTCACTGTCTGCAGTACTCCTCAAATTCTGTAAAATGGTAATTATTAGATCTACTTGCCCATATCTTTGCCTACATGCAACTTTGTCCATGTCTGAATCAGCTTTTTGTAATCCTGTGGAAAATACAGCAACAAAGAAATAGATACAAATGACTGTATGGCATACATGAAAAATTATACCCTCATAGCCTTCAAGAAGGCAGACAAATAATTTTTAATGTTCCTATGCACAAATTTCCCAAGCCTTTTAACTAGGACCCCTTCTCTTTAAGGAATTCACAGCTGTACCTTCACAATGTCTTTGGCTCTGAATCTCCTAGAAACATTGACAGCATTAACTTATTGCCTGCCACAACTGCGGGAAGAATAAACATGGATTTAGTTTTTTCACAGTGTGAAAATTCCACTTCAACTTTTTCTCCCAACACTACGGTGTTGGGACTACAACACTACATCACTAATGGTGATGCAATTATTAAATCTTTCTGTGTATTACCAGCATATTGCCAGCATTTTCAGATCTATCATGATACGTATATGTTGTGTGCATGCATCTTTAATTTTAATAATGGATTTATTAAATTCATAAAATAAGTTCAAAATAGAAAGTAGAAAGCAATTGAAAATAACAGGAAATATTTATTAAAAATAAGTTCAGTCAACCTGACAAAGCTAGAGGACTCACTCTGCATGATGTTTAAGGCAAAAGCTCAGACCTTCCCGACTGGCCATATTCTGAAGGTCAAATAAGCCCCTGTTTTGGCAGACCAACAGCATGATGAATGCCAGAGTCCAGATCACTCTATCATGGCTAGCCTGTGCCTTGTCCAGGTTTTTATAATGAAAGACTGAGGGAAACCAAGCTGATTTTAAGAGCCAGAGTAGAATATAACTATTAATAAGACATGTTGTGTAAGACTTCAGACCCAATCAAGTGCTAAATACATTAACATCTGCACACTATTCAGGCTGTGGAATACATCTGTACTAAACTCCTGAAAAAACAAAGTTAAGAAAAATAGGCCACATCATTATTTCACAGAGACACTATTTCCTATTTCCTTCATGATCTGAAGTCTCTAAAAGGAGAGCCTGGTGCAGAATACAGTACACATTAATGTAAACTGCCATTGAGAAGGAAGGGAGAAACATCCCTATGCATGCAAGGAGCAAAAGGCTTTCAATTACTTGCTGCAGCTTAGAAATCTAGGCGACAACAGCATCTTACTAACCACGCCAGGAATCAGACATATAAACAGCAGCACCACCCCTAGCAAGCAGATAGAAGATAACAACCACAGGCACAGCTGGAATGTTACTGACCAAATCAACAAGAAAACACAGAAGACAATATCTATACCAGTAACTAGGGCACGATGTCTTGCAGATGATAGCAAAAGTTTGATCTTTAAGGTATTTCAAGAAATAACTGGTATTTTAAAAAAATGCAGCTATTCCAAGCTATGATTTCCATATTGCACAAAGCAAGTGTTTTGCTGCAGAGTCAGAGTTGAGTTGAACACACTCATTTAGACTGTGAAAACAGCAAAGCAAGCCACTGAGTCTCACAAGAATTGCTGATTAAGGCAGCGGCTTTTAACCTTTATCAGTCAAGCCCTGAATGATCGCACACTACTGTGACACACCTCTTGAAAGGCCCTCAAGAACAAATTACACCTTTACTCTACTGCAATCTAGTTATTAATGTGTACAACAGCACTAAGTATCTAAACAAAGAAAAATAAAGCCATTAGGACTAACAGGAACCATCATCTGCCCAGACAGGTCGAAAAAAACCAAGTTTCTGCCCTCCATAGCCAACACATTTTGACTTCCAGCTCTCAAAAAAGCTCAAAGATATGCTTCTGAAAACATTCCTAAGCATTCAAATGCTTCTGAAAACATTTCCTAACAGGAGTTAGGACAACCATGGACTGTGGAACAAGGACTGTTAACTCCTCTGATGGACGGTGGCAGCACAATGTGCTTGCATCTTCTCTGGTGCATTTCTTGAGAGGAAAGCATGGGGAAGAGAGGCAGACCCACGGAGGAAGGGCATCTAATTTCTACAGGAGTGAGTAAGTACGTAAGGGGGTGGGAGCATCAGCAGGGCAGGGTGTAGAGGATGGAAGAGTGCAGAAAGCACAGGCTGGTAACAAGAATCAGTGGTGAATGTGCTGTACAAGCATCAAATAGAAGGAGGAGCTCCTGGAGACCCAAGAAGCTGTTGCAGAGTTTGCAATAAACAAATAAAAAGAACCTGTTTGGTCCAAAAGTCTTGCAGGGAAAGAGGGGAGGAGGAGGGGAAGATTGCTTGCTCCAAGTTAAATGTCTAGGCAGATGTACTTTAAAAATAACCTGAGTTCCCATCAATCACTTTGAAAAACAAACGCATTAAAACCCACCTAAAGTGGTCTACCAGCAAAAACCCACACCTTTCACTATGCATAATACAGGACTCAAATTATTCTTTGTGAGGCTTATAAAACATCTTGCTTAACACTTTCCCCTTGTCTCCCATACTCCACAAAAATTCCATTACTATTCCCATCTTCTTGCCTTCAGAGCTGTGTTCAGAGCTGCCAGTCACCTGACATTTTCCATGTAAAGTACAAACCCAAGCAGACTCATCCTTGAGGGAGTTGCAGAGCAGCTGAGCTGGTGGTATTGACCCTAGGCTTTCTGAACCCATTCTGCCTCAGAGTTTAAAATAAAAATGTTGTTTTCTCTCTGTCAAAAGATGCTTCCACTTAACAGCTGGGTGAAAGCAGCTGCCATGCTTCATATTCCTGTGTAAGGTCAGACCAGAGGTGAGGGATGCTGAGCAAAGCTGTGCCTTTACATGTTCCATAGCAGCATTCCTACTGCCTGCTTCTTTGAGTCCACACTCCTTCCCTTTGAAGGGTCAACACATTTTAACAGCGTATACAGAATAGAAAGAACGAAAAAAGGAGATAAGGTCTGACAGAAAACATGACAGAAAATAAATATATGCAATGCATAGGATGCTGTGTGTCATGTAAGGAAAAGGGAGAGAGGAGCAAAACCAAACTACATCAGATTGCAGAGGAAAAGGAAAGGAAGTAACAGTATGGGGCAGGATGAATTGGAAGAGACTAATCCTACTTCTCAACTCCTCCTTGATCGCCTCCCAAGCTCCTCTAACAATTTGTATTTCCTTTGCTAACTACACAGTACGACTGAAGTAGCCTGGTTTGAAATCACACAGATGTTAGAAGTCCTTGGCTTTGAGTTCCTACTCCGAATAGCAAAAGGCCAACGGAGAAACCACTGGAGAAGTTGATTTGGCAAGGAACACCGAGACACCAATATCACAGCAGGAACTAATACTTTGCTGCTTCCCTTCCCAAACTGTCTCCTCTGCTCTAGGCTAATGTTTCTCTCTGTGAGATGCAAATGAACAAGGGAGGTAGTGAGAGCTGTATTTATTTTCTGTCAACCATCACTGGCTCAAGGAACCTGAATGGGAACTGAAAACAAGGTACGAAGTTCAGGAAACAAAATTCTTAATACTTTTGCAACCATGTAGGAATTTTTGGTTCAGATACTTTCTTTAATATTTTGCTCAGCAGAGAAGCACACATAACAATGACAGCGCTACTGCTGGCATTATATGGATGAAATAAAAATACATAAGTGTCAATGACAACCTAAAGACAAAACAAAATGAACATAAGGTCTTGGCAGAGAAAATATTTCTTTAACCACCATTGTTTTGTACATTTTTTTCTCTCTAGCATCATTTTTTCAGGGACTGGGTTAGCCTCAGGATTGCTCCCATTGCTTCCAGTATGAACGTCTGCTGAGACTTGCAAGTACAAAGTTAATTAGAAGTTGAATAAAATGACAACAGAGATCAAAGGATGTCTATTCCCCAAGTTCATGCCAAGATCCATACATATGTAATGTTTCATACAAGCAATATAAGTTATTTCAAGATGTTCTTTTCAATAAAGATTATGATAAAGAATAAAATGTTCCCATTATCCTTTTCTAATGGATTTATTCAAATTAAATCAGAAGTTAAAACTAGAAAGTTAAACACAAAATGATTACTCTATTCATTGATATTGCCAGGACATCTTCAGTTTAGTCAGATTGGCTACTACAGCAATAGTAAAAGCAGTAATTTTCCTTAAGACCCTGCTCTGAAAAAGTATGTCAATTTAAGGGATCATTTGTTCCTATTAAAGCCAAATGAAAAGGTGGTGGGATTTTAAAGTTAGCAAAATGCTTTCGATTCAGACATGGGCTGGATGCTGTCCTGATTTGGGATGCTCTCCTGAAGTGGGATTACCTGCCCTGGTTTTGCAGCTATTCAGGCATGTGCAGGACTTCTTGCTCTCTAAGTGCATTGTGAAAGTCAAGACATGCACATTCATATAACATGTACAATAATACATTTTTCTGTGTGGTGATAATGTATTATGTTTTATAATGTAAGGAAAAGTAAGCAAAAATCCATCACAAATCTATACGCCATCATTTCTAAAAGCATTTTTAATATATGGCACTTAATATCACATTCCTAAATGCAGCTATAACAGAACAGGCCACTACTGTAGCAGTTTCCCACTGAATACCCTGGCAAACTGCAGTGAGCATGGCTGTCTGCGAGTCTGATACACAATTTCTATGTAAGAATCAAAAACTGGATACTGGAAGTCACACATTCATCATTTTAGTCTCTTCTAAAAAAATATTGTAACATTTGTTCTCATAAAGCTCATAAAAATAAATGTTTCCAACACAGTGATTTACAATACAAAACAACAGCAATTTCAGAATAACAGCAGTTTGATATAAAAAGACCATAAAAGATTGTCCAGCATTTTGTTACAAACACACCGTTTTGAAATTCCCAGACATGTGGGCTACCATCCCTTTCTTAAAGATTTTTTGTGTGTGCTCATATACACTTTAAAATAGATCAAAGTTTAATAAAGTGCATCATAGTGGTGAAAGAGAAGAGGCTGCAGTCCATTCATGCATGCAGACACTGATCTACAAAGACCATCACGGTAGTGGCTTTCCTTTTTAAAAAGCCCAACTTTATTAACTTAATTTTGCTTCTATTCACTAATTAGTATTTAAAGACTTCGCAACAATTCATGCGTTCTTTGCAACTAAACTCCAGTCTTACACAAATTTTAGTATTTTCCAGTGTACAATGGAAACAATGACTTTTATGTGAGCAGGTAAGTGATAAAGCAGTAGTACAGATTTGTAAAGCTATGGGTGCTGATTTGACTGACCCAGCTCCTTTATGAAAACCTGGCTAAACGAAGAGAGAAAAGCCATTCTGGATTATAATTATAATTACAGCTCCACTGGTCAATCTTAGTGAATCATTATTTCTTCATGTTGACATTTTAGCTTGCCAAAAAGTAACCCCAACCCTGGTAACTTGCCAGCTCCCCCACACAACTTAGAATTTCGCCAGTCCATCGGAGTTTTTTCTTCTGCCAATTCAAGCCAATATACTGGAAATCCTCTTGACAACCCAGAGAGGACAGTACTTCACACCTAACAGTGACACCGGCAAAGATCAAGGATGGAGAAGGAAATGTTAATTTAGTTGATGAGTTCAGCAGGCAGCTATTAGGCAGATGTCACACATTACGCATATATGTGCTCCTATTTCTACCACCTCCAGCCTTTCACCGAATAATTTAGGCCAATCATCCAAACACATGAAGCACCATGGAGTAAGGCACAGCAGTCAACTCATCCACATGATAGGATGATTAGCACTTAGAATGCAACTCTGTGAGCCTCTATCATTATTTTAATGACACTTTATGTGCTGATTTTAAATACAACAGCTGGTTTTCTCAAGTTCTTGCTACTGGATTTTGCTAAAGATCACCTTTAACATTAGAACGTAAATTTAGTGAGATCATACATAAACAGAAAACATTCGTTACCACCTCAGTGAACAGCAATATTTATGGGTTTGGGGATTTACCTTGAAGACATTCTATACGAACTGGCTAAAATCAGAAAATAAATAGTGATATCAATACTGGCAGAAAAGCCAAATAAGTGTGAAACCAAGGCATTTAAATTATTTTTAAAGTCTACAGAGCTATGCTTGCACTTAAAATCCACATTCTTTTCCCTAGGAAAGGACTAAACAGTTGATTCCATTTATGAGACACTACACTTAAAAATGAAGCAATAAAGACCCTGGATAAAATACATCTTCACTTTAGTTGACCTCAGAAATACACCCCAAATAAAGTATCATCTGACCTGTCACTAGAGTTTTACAAAACAACAATTATTCTCTTCTTCAAGAATATTGTGCAAGGAAAAAAAAATCATTTCTGTAAAATATAATTGACATTTGATATTATCTGCTATTTATCAAGTAATTTGAGTTTATCAAGAACTTATCAAGAGAAAGCTATTCTGGAGAAACTAAATCTTAAGGAGAGATCTTCACGAAGCACACTTTATGATCATTTCGAGCTCCTGCAGGAAAAGGTTCTGTTAATCTAGGTTCAATTCACCATGGCCTGATGACCAGCACTAGCCTGGCTCCACTTGTCATGGAGCATTTCCCTGCTGTCACACACGGCTGCTGGAAGCAGTCAGCAAGAAGGAGAAATGATCCTGCAGGCAATTACATGTGTCCTCCCAGACGAGTTTCAAACAGGAGAGAGATTTTGAACTGAGCCCATGCAGAACAAAGCACAGCTATGTAGCGACCCATGTTTCACCTGGACTGCTGCACTCGATGCTAAATGGAGACTACGGAGTTTTTTAATGTGTGCAGCCATATAAACCCAGGCAAGGGATAAGGGTCATGGCTTACTGGGACTAGAATTGTAAGTGTCACCCAGAAGCACTTTTTTCTCACTGTGGCAGGTGACAACACCCTCCCCAGACCCACTGCAGGCATATTTTCTGTAACAGCCATCTGAAACATTCACTAAAACTGGCAGATATTTTCAAGGTTGCAGCAGCAAGCTGACAAGCTGAAAGCACATGATTTCTGCTACTAAAACATTTTAAGGAGGGAAAAAAAATGGCATGCTAATATTACCAGGGATAACTATATCTCTGACTTCTCCCTGGTCTCCTCAAATATGCTCCTCATTAGCCTGCCTTCACCTTTGGTGTCTAGCTACCATCTCTCCCTAGGAATGAGAGCATGAAGGAGGGAGGGAGACTGCTCTGCTCTCAGTCGGTTTTGAATGCTGCTCCCCAATTAACCATGCTGACCACTATTCACTCTAGACCAACAAAGTCATAAAATCAAATTTTAGTAACTGCTGTAAAGTAAGGTTCAAGAAGATCCTGCCATCTCTGGTCCTGTACAGTGTCCTTTGTCCTTTTGAAGAATTTGCACACTGATATGACCTAGAACTAAGGCTACTTTATTTTCAAGTACGAATGATAAATGTTCAAAAGGTGTGTGGATGTGGCACATGGGGGACATGGTTTAGTGGTAAGCAGGGTGGTGCTGGGCTAAGGGCTAGACCCAATGATCTTAAGAGTCTTTTCCAATCTTAATAACTGTACGATTCTAATAAAGATTGTATTTGTAGATCTGTATTATTACATCCAGTGAGTGGGCTATCCACCATCATTTTGTCCACTACAACCTTCCCAGCAAGCGAGTCCAGCCTGAACACAGACCCACTGAACTGGTGCATATACCAGTGTGCAAGCTGGCTACAAATTTAGAAATTTGACCCATAAAGCTCCCCTTTGACAACAAAACAATGTACCACGAAACTCTCAGCTTTACGCTGATGTGACCCTGCTAGGAGAGGCCATGAACATCATACTGAGCACTATACTTGGTGCTGCTCATTGGATCTACAACTGGGGGAGGACCTGAGCCAAATGAATGAGGGAGCAAGAGCTTAGGACGCAAAAGAAGCAGAAAAAACATGATTCCACTGTCTTCAGACAGGAAGACTTCATTCTTCAGATCAATCTATCCTTGATTTGAGGTAGAATGCAAAAGTGAAGGTGCTAGAAGATGACTTGTAGCATTAAAATCAACCTCCTGTTTCCCCTATTACCTTTTTACAAAACTACTAAGTTTGAAGCTTGCTTTGACACTGGGGTCCAAACAAGTATTTCCATGGTTAAAAGAAAAAGAGGTCTGAGGTTTATTTGGAATAATAACAACAAAAAACACCAAATGAAACAAAAAAAAAAAAGATAGCCTGAAGTTACTCACTCTCTTATAGATAGTCTCTTCCCTCTTTTTTCAGGCTTCCTCTCATCGTTTCTCTTGCACAGCCGTCTACACAACTTAAACCTTAGCCCTCCACCCCAAAGCACTGTCACTACAGATTTAATTTTTTTACAATTGTAATACAGTAGGCAAGGAGTAGTATAAAGGGAGATTTTTTTTTTTTAAATGAAGACAAATAAATTAACTACAATTGCATTCTCTGAAGCAAAAAGGGACTGGACAAGAGGAAATGGCCTCAAGCTGAGACAGGGGAGGTTTAGATGAGACATCAGGAAAAACTTCCTCACACAAAGAGTTGTCAGGCATTGGAACAGGCTTTCTGAGGAAGTGATTGAGTCACCATCACTGGAGGTATTTAAAAGATATGTAGATATGACACTTAGGGACAAGATTTAGTGGTGGACATGGCGATGCTGAGTTAACACTTAGACTCAAGGATCTTAGAGGTCCTTCCCAACCTAAATGGTTCTATGATTCTGAAGTCACTGTTTGTGAGTGCATGGAAGTTGCCAGACCAACTTAACTGGAAGCTAACTCAGATCCAGGAAGAAAGAGCCTGATTTTGAGAAGATACAGCTTGTTTCGCTCTCAGCTGGACAGCTCCATTACCTCCATTACCCTGCAGTGCACGCTGTGCCCCCCACTGCCCTGGGCCCTCACACGCTCCGTGTGCGCCAAGCAAGCCCCAGCGCTGCCACCACCCTGAGCGCCACACGGGCAGCAGCAGTACAGGCTGCAACTTACGTTTCTCTCGTTCTCCCTTGCCCCATTTACTTTCGCAGCCGTGTATCTATTCGGGTTACCCTCAGCTCTGCCAGCCCAGGGCTGTGTCTCTGCCAGAGCTCTCTCTAGGCCATCCTCCCTGTGTCACTGCCCTGTCCGGCCGTGCTGCCCCTGCCTGCAGCAGGAAAGCACCCAGAGTGCTAACTGGCACCCCTCCCACCACAGCATGCAGGAGTTCCTGAAATGGGAAATTACAAAGGAAACACATTATTTGCTTGAGAGGAAAGCATGGCAGACAGAGGATTTTGTTTTTTCATGGGGCTCCTCTTTAAGAGAGAAGACAAACCTCTCAAAGGCAACAGCACAGCTGCAGAATTCATAATGATCGGGGAATTTCAATAAAACTCGCTGCAGTTGGGAAACACTACCCACTTACAAGCAGTGCAGCCCTCCATACGAGTGCTTGTCGTGGCTGTGCAAAACGCCGTGCTACAGAAGCACAGGTGCTTCGTGCAAACCAGAGCTCGTGAAGTGACAGCGAAGCTCCAGCCTGCCCATTCTGGGTACAGCCTGTACAAAATGCAGTGGTCAGCCTTTTTGAGCCAAGATTTGTGCCTAGCATGAAATCATTGAAGCTCTTGAGGTCCACAGGGCAATGGGCAAAGACAGAGAGCCTGTGCCTGGCTGCCTTCCCCCACCACTGCTCCCACAGGAAGCCACAGGCATGCCTGGAGAGGCCTGGGCTGTGGTAACTCTGGTGTGATGAGATATGTCACTTCTCATGGTTTTTCATCCCCTGCTTAGACAAATGCCTGGAAGCTGGATAAAAGCCAGCTGGTGTGGATCCAACTCGGATAAAGTGGAGCTGTGGGCCAGCACAGGGATGCACTGGGATGAATGTCCGGATGCAACATCTGTTCCCTATTGCACATCTTCCCAAATTGCCATTGATCGTCAAACATTAGGCTTCCCTTTGTTCCAAGATTAACCCAGCAAACAGATGTGTTAGCAACCCTCTAAGACAGAAGGGTTTGTCTGTACGGGACATAATCCATGTTCTTAAGGAAAAAGGCTGACAACCCAGGTGCCCTCCAACTCAGCAGAAAGGTAGAATGGCTAGAGAGAACACATGAATAGTCATCTAGGGAAAAAAAAAACCAAAACAACAAGGTTTGGGAAACTCATTTATTTGAAATTCCTAAAGATGGGAAGTAGGAAGAGAAGATAATTGTGTCTGCTTCAGAACTAGAAACCTGTGTGTTAGACAGGAGATGTCAGAACAATTAATGTATAGGGAAAAATTTAAGCTGAAAATAATAAAAGTACTGGGGTGAGAAGAAAAGCATAATTAGATAGTTAAAATGCATAATTAAGACTTGTTGAAAAAGGAGTATGACTAAGAACAGTTTAGGGGATTATATACCATGTAGAAATGCTTTTCCTAGTTTACAAGTCACTGACATTTCCTTGATAGGAGAAAACACAGAAGTAGATAGTGATGCATGGAAACCACAAAATATCAGCTAAAGAGATCTACTATAAGAGTTTAAAGGCTTCAAGAAAAAAATGTGTTTGGCAAAATTAAAAACCAACAAAATATCTGCAGTACTTTTAGGAAGAAGAATCACAACTGTCAAAAAACAATGGATGACACAATATATTACGATGATAACAGTGTATTTCTAATTCAACAATAATTTAGAATGATCTTAAACAATGACAGCAAGGTAGGGAGTGCACTATCAGCAGGTCTGGATGACTTTGATTCAACAGCTAAGCCAAAAAGCTCTTGGATCATTAATACTGATTTTCAGTAACACTTTTGTAATAATGTTAATTTTCCATTACTGAAGATTTTTTAAAAATTAAGATCCATATTTATCTACAAGCTGCTCAAATTTAAATAGAATTAATTCCTTAATTTATAGAAATAAAAGGCTTGTGTTATAGAAGTCATACTACAGAATCACTGCAGATCTTTTTCAAGTATTTGACTGGCATATTGAAGATAACCAGAGCAAACAGTGATAAACAGGAAGATTAAGGGGCATCAGGCAGTTTATTCCAGAGATACACACTGTGTGTTTAAAGTAATTAAAAGGTACACAGAGGTAACCATTACTGCTGAACTGCACTGCTGTCAAAGCCACCAACACATGATGGTGCCATGCAGGAATGGCAGTGCTGTTTTAAGAGATGCTTAAGAGCTGAGAAAGTCACCTGAAGGTGAGGTAGGAGGCCTGATGCACTGGCCAACAGGCCAGCTGCACCATGGAGTGCCAGAAAGTGGCAGGGAGGCACATCCAGCCCCTGCTGAGGGATGGACAGGCAGCAAGCGGACATGGCAAAGGGAGGAGATGCCTCTGCCCAGCCTGAAGGAGCAGGACAGGCTCCAGTGCCTCTTCCTTAACCCCAGACCAGCACCAAAGGCACACCAGCAGCAGCACTCATACTCTCAGGCTGGACAGGGAGGGCCTACATGGTACCAGACAAGCTGCATGTGAATGACAAGATTTGGCTGTAACTGTGCTGGGGAGTTAGTTTACCAGATGCCTGCATGAAAGGAACAGGAATCTCAGTTTGGGAAAGCATGGACTGCATGGTCAGCCAGAAACACCCAAATTAGACTGGATATTAGAAAAATTTCTTCAGGAAAAGAGTTGTAAAGCAGTGGTACAGGCTACTCAGAGAAGCAGTTGGGTCACCATCCTCAGATGTATTTAAAAGATGTGGAGATGAGGCATTTTGGGCCATGTTTTAGTGGTGGACTTGGCAGTGCTGTTTTAATGGCTGGACTCAGTAAGTAAATACTAAAGGCCTTCTCCAACCAAAATGATTCTGTGATGCTATGATTCTACAGAGATGCTAAGTAGGTGCAAAGAGTACCACAGACGGAGCACTTCAAAGCCCTATCTCACTCTCCCCCCTCCCTCCATTCCTTGAAACCTCTATAAAATTCCAAATTAATTGTGGAAGAAAACCCATCCTAAAGCAGTTCACATTTAAGGACAGGACCCTTACAAAACTGCAAGTCATTTCTGTGCTGTCCTGGAAGGCAGATGTGTGATTAAGAAACTGACACAGATTTCACTATCTGTGCCATGCTTACCTCTGTATAAGCAGACACAGGGCTGCACCAGCCTGCTGAGTGTGTGCGCATAATCCTCACGCAACACATGAATGAATTGCCAGTGTCTTTCCCTAAGAACCAGCAAATAAGGGAGGGAGAGCCACAACCACAGACAACACCTAAGAACAAAGCAGAGAGAGAGGCTGGAAGAAGCACATTTCACCTCTGAAATCACGTGGGAATGGGTCCATAAGGAGCCACTGCTGGAAACAGGCAGTCTTCCTGGGGAGGACGGACAAACCATGGCTGTAGTCATCGGCAAACCGATGCAAATACTTTCTTGTACATTGGGAATCGCAGAGCTACCCACTTCCCTTAGCCTGCCCTAAACACAGAGGCAGGAGGATGTCTCCTCCTGCAGCCTTCAGAAAGATGCAGGGCAGGGCGGCAGCTCCATCTCTCCCTGTGCTTGGAAATGATTAACAGTTTATGAGAACGGGGTTGCACAACCCAGTGTGTGTGCAGGAGTATGTTTATCTTCTGCTACAAAATTGAACAACTGCTGGTACTGCTGTTCTTGGAGAGGCCACTGCACAACAATTCCATCTTTTTTCCCCCTGAATCTCTCAACCATTTCAACTTCTAGCAAAATTAAGTTGTCTGAAGTTGCCTAACTCCAGGCATGTACAACAAAGATACATGAAAAAGGCATGTACAAAAAAATCCTGTGCATTGAAACCTGATGCACAACTACTTCTGCTCTAGTAAATTTATTTTTGCAGATGGTAGGAGTTTCCTAGCGCTCTCAGTAACAGCATGAAGTATTTACTACACTTTTATTTCCCTTAACTGCAAAAAATAAACAATCTGTGTCACCTCCCAAGGATGCACTACCTTCTTGTCATGCCACAAAGTCAATAATGAAGACCAGAAGTTTGAAACAAGGGTTTTGCATCCTGGGACATGCTGTGGTAGATGAAAAGCACAAACAGGCAAGAACATGAATAATATTGCCCACCAAGATGACTCACCAGCATTCCCCAAACAGATATAGCTGGTACACAGTCACTTGGCACATACTCAATTGATATGCATTGATACAGCATTTTGTTTCCTAAATTAAAGATTTTCATGTGTTCTCAGTTGAAGAATACTCAACCAGACAAGCACATGCAGGCACAAAAGATTACGTGAGAAAACAGGAGAACAGAATAGGTCGCAAAATGTATCTGAAATGTACCAAAGAGTAGTATCATTTGCCTGTTCTCCAGGGAGATCTAAACTGTTTTCTGTGCAGAGGCTGTTAAAACAGATAATTATGTATGGGGAAGTTAATACAGCATGGTTACAAGCATTCCACGCCAGCTGACTAGGTACAAAACAATCTCTACCTACCAGAAGTGAAACTGCATCCACATAATCAAACACTGGAACAAAACCTGGTAGTTTCAGCAGGAAGAGTGAAGAGGTTAAGCAAGGCAAACCATCCCTGCCTTAGGCATAGAAGCTCCGAGGACCCCCTTGCAAGCCAGACAAGCTCCAGTGAAGCCAGAGAAGGAAGCACCCACTTCAGCACTTCTGCACTGAAAACCCACTCAGCAACACAATGAAGTTACACTCACAGGCCATTGCACAGACCTGTGTAAAGCAGGGGTCCCTCTTCTCTCACAGGCTCTCTGATCAGAAGGGATACAATAGAAACTGATATTCAATGTGATCTTTTTAACCTTCAGAATTACTACACAACTGAATGAATACAGACAGACCTGCAGCACATCACAGCAATTACTCCTGCTTTCATTCTTGATGGATATGGTCAATTCTCATCTTCCACAGGACTGTAGACACCAAGACACCTCTCCGAACCCCCATAACTGCATCATCCTGGCTCAGCCGCCAGTGATGCATCAGAAAATGGATTGAATACACCACCTCAGAGAAGGCTGAGTCTATACCTTCTGAAAATACAAGACTTCAGTGGGAACCACCAACTCTCGGTTTGCAGCTCCCTCCAGGAAAATGGAGGAAGCAATATATCTTTTCTCATATGTGATTATTATAGATCATGTTTGTAAAGCTGCTAACATAAACCAGCTGTTTGGTAAAGTGTGATATTCTAATAACATACTCTGATGCAGTTGTCTGGTTTATGTGGAGATATTGTATATATTCTGAAATACAAATTACATCCATTTTATTGGAAACTTTCAAGTGATTTTTCATACAAACTCTAGATTAGAATTGGACTGATGGCAGTTTTGAACATGAAAAGTAAACAGGAAAAAAAGTTTTAAAGGGGGGAAGAGTTTGAATGTAAAGAAACAGATAATGCTGAAAAATAACACAGTAATAAATGTCTTTTTGGGTCAACCTGAAGTATTATTTTTGATCCAAAATGCATTGCTTCCTTTAATTTTCAAGTTATTTAATCCTTAAAAACATGTTTTCTTGAAGGAAAAAGAAATACAGTAAAAAGCTCCAAAATATTTTGAAAGGAAAGAGAACAGATCTAATTTTGAAAATGCTGAAATAAGACACTGCAGCATCTGGGGAAATCATCTTTCTTTTTCAGTCAAAATTACTGGCAGTAATCATCCTTGAAAATGCACATACTTCTGATCTCTCTCTAACTCTGCTTCTCAGCAAATTTATGACTTGTCAAAGAAGACTTTTCCCAGCTTTATTCATAAAGACGGAGGTAATTATCACTTTCTCAGCCTATGTAAGAGCGAATGTGTTGCTAATCAAGCCGGTGGGAATTAGCAGTTTGCACAACTCTCACAATTATTCTGGTGAATTGTAAATTATATTAGAGCATCACTTTCAATAGTAGCAATACAATCCCTCCCCAAAACTAAATGGAACAAGAAATCACACACAACATGAGAACTATCAGAGAAAACGCAATGAAACTCCTTTCTTCACCGACAGACAAAAGGGCCATATCCTGCAATCCCATTACAAATCTGACAGCACAATATCCTGACTGGTACCAACACAGATGAACTGGCAGGGTGAGTGGTGGTTTAGTTTTGTCATTTTATGTCTGTTTTCAAGCAATGTGACCTCATCCATTTAAACGCCATAGTTGGCTAAGTTGGTATTTTCCAATGTCTGCAGTTATACCCAGATGACTCATTTAAAATGACTGCTACTAATATGTGCACCAGAGGCATTGCTTTCTATAAATGTCAAGTATCAGTGATGCCCAATAAAACAAGCTACAAGCACTTAATGCTGTGTAAAATAAGTTGATTAATACTTACAGAGAGTATTTTATACCCAACAAGGAATTTGTCAACTCTGAAAGATGCAAAAGTACTACTGTTACTTAGAAAACATAATTTCATTTCTGTCAATTCATGATTGCTACAACTGAAAGCTGATTTTTCAACTAAGATAAAATACATTCTATTTGAAAATACATTTATAAAGCACATATATAGCCTTTTCTTTTCACTGGGTTTGAGCTTATTACAGTATTTTGGCATTCTTATTAGGCATGAGTCCTGTTCAGGAATGTACACATGGTAGATGGTTCTGCATTAATAATGGAAAGCCAGGCGACACATCCTGGATTCTGGGACTCCCATGTTGACCCAGGTACACTGGGAAAAAGCATCCCAGTGCTGTTCAAATAGTACTGAGATTGCTCTAATGGTCTTTGCATTTGTTTCATCTATTTGTGGTCACTAAGAGGTCAACGAAACAAGTTTGCACCCAGGAATGCATCCATTGTACTGGGGTACATGACTTTGCACTGCTTTTCTTTTCTGATACAGGACATTTGGGTTTGTCCTCTCTTGATATTACTGTACACCAATAAAATATATCACAGTCAAAATTATAACTGTCTAATCATAACTAATCAGTCCAACACTTAAAAGAAACTAGAGAACATCGAGGTACAAGAAGCTTCAAGAAAACTAAGCTCCCTTTTCCACTGAAATATCTCACAATCTACCAGAACCATAAAACTATACAGATAATATTTCCAAATATATAAGTTGAGGCACTTAGTAATTCAGCACTGTACTTAAACATACCAAGCCAATGAGATTTAAGCAAATCTATTAAGTTCAGTTGTGTGCACTTAAATGCTATCCTGAGTTGCAGGTGGTTTTCTCAATCCAGTGTGTAAATATTAATTGTAATATATTACAGTGAAAATCTTGCAAAAACTTTCTACAGAAATGTTGCTATGCTTCATTATGCAAATATATATAGTCATGAATGCCTTGCAGGGACTCTGAAATTGGCAAGGATACAATTTCCATTATACCCTATCCCAGACAGCTGAATGTCGGCAGATAAATTTCCACACAGCGTTTGAGATGAAGAAAAACAACAACAAACTTCAAACTTTGTTTAGATGCAGTTTCCATCTGCCACATTCTATAAAGACAAATGCCAGAGAAAACCACATTTGTTTTTATTGTACCACAGAATATGAAATATCAGCAATGAGATTCAAGACAGCTTGAAGGATAGATTCAATGTTGATGCTGGATACCTACACGGAGACTTCATAATGGCTTTTAGGTCTCCAGATTCCTATAATGTGAGCCTAAAAAGCTTTGCTCAGTGCCACCAGCCTCTGAAGGCATGCACCTCTCCACAGAGAGAGCAATCCACAATTTCCATGTAAAGTGAGGTCTCATAATACCTGGAAAAACAGTTTCAGAAACTTGTTTTTTACAGGATGAAGCAGCTGGAAGCATTTGATTGTAACTCAGAAATTTTAGGCATCTCTCTACCTAAATAAGTCTATCATATCCTTGTTGAGTTTATTCTGAGGGGGTTTTGTGTTTGGTTGGGGTTTTTTGTTTGTTTGTTTGGGGGTTTTTTTGCCAGGAAATTTAATTAAATCAGACCTTGAAGGGTTTTCAGAAAACCATTTGTCATTGACTGGATAAACTGCCACTAAAGGAAATGTGACCCACTGTTCGGGTGGCATTTCAGGAAAAGGATACAAATTTGGTTTTACCTGCAATCTCTTTCATGTGGAACAGGGAAATATTCCCAGAAGGAGAAGTCAAAAAGACCTTTCCCCAGGAAGGCCAAGTTCCTGTAAGATGCAAGGGTACAGTTTTTCTTCTGCTTTCTCTCATCTTCGCCCAAAACTTTGTCAGGACAAATTCCATTACTGTGTACCATGACAAGAAAAACAGTACATATTGTCACAAACATTGCAGCGGTGTGACTTGGGGACTTCTTTTGTCATCCTTTAGGATTAAACAGAGGAACCTAAGTCCCCACATACTGAAAAAATGGAAAATTACACAGGAGGCACACAGATTTTTAAAGAAAAGACTGGCTTCTTCTATTCCCTGTCTTATTTAAAGTTTGTTAAGAAAGGGTATGTATGGGCATGCACCTTCAGAAGAGAAATGCAGAGGCTGGGGAGCTGGGGTGGAAAACACCATATTTCTGCAGACTCAAGAGAACCCCCAGCTCACCACACTCTCAGAGTTACCTGCTGGCTGATTCAAGCTAAATGCAAGTGGTGTGCCAGCAACACACGAGCTCCTGCACACATCTTAATCCTGACGAGATCTCACCTTGTGATGGCCAATTCTCTCATACACTGTGTAGGGAACATGGGCTTCTAACAGGAGTCCTGTGAGTTCAGGGTCAAGCATACTAGAGACGCACCTACTTTCTCAGCATCGAGGTGCAGATCTAGCCCAAAATGACAAAACTAACATTTTCAAAACTAATGTGGGTACTTGTGCCTTTAAATCTCACGGAAAAACCCTGTTAGAGTTCACCTGCCAGCTTTCCCACACTTCTTGTTAAAAGTATTTATTGTTTATTTCCCCTATCATTTGTCATACTTGACTGAGTAGTTCCTTCAGAGAATTTCTAAAGAACCTGAACTTTTTTTGTTCAGAAATACTAGATGTAGAACTGCTAAAACAGCATCAGCTACATTGCTAAATCTTACACATGCTATGGATTTCTAATATTACATTTATTATTCCTAATTATTTTATATACAGGTAAAAGATGCCTCAAGTTATTCCCTCAAGTGCATCCTTATTTTCGTAACAGGCAAATACCTAAAGGCTGTTAAAATGAATTTATTAATTAAACATACTACAGAATACAGAAAAAGTTTCATCACTGCCATTTTATTTAGCACTGGAATTTCCAGAGTGTTGCACTAAAAAAGACTTACAGCACAGTCTCAAAGGCCTATTGCTCTTGCAAACAACCTTCCTCTCTAGAAGCCAAACTTTATAGAAGTCAGAATCACCAGAAAGTTACAAAGATTCTTACACATGACTTGAAAATACAATAAAAAAACCACAACAGTGTTAAAAAAGGAGACAGGCCAAGGTGCCTTTTTTTTTTTTTTTTTTGCATTCTCTGAACTGGTAATCTCAAATTAAAGCAAGAAGAAATCTGAAGTGCAACACGTCCTAGCCTCCTAAAGTTCTGCAGAAGAAACACAAGTGTGAAATTGGAGCTCTTCTGAGAAAGTTTTTGAAACCCAAATTCATAAAACTTACACTAAAAATGCTACTATTTGTTTCAAAGTGGATTTGGTGCAACAAAGTCGGAAAAACTAAAACCACAGAATATTGGCAAGTTGAAGGATGACTTACAGAAGCCCCTAACTGCAAACTAAATACTTCTGCGAAATCTTGCTACGATCTATGAGAATGTTCTTTATTGTAAGAACCTGAAGATGTCATCGTGCCTGAGCGATTGCAGTTGGACTGGATATACATACTTAGATGTGGGGAGGGGATTTGTAAGGCTGAAAAAAGACACTTGCCATATGTCAAACGCTGGTCTAATGCTCAGCACGTGCTTCTGCAACAGCAACTCACAGTATAATGGGTGTCACCAAATAAGTTTTTCAAGGTTCTTTCACTGTAGTTTGATTCTCTTGGGGCTGATTTTGCCTATAACAAGTTTTGTATCTCTTAGAATGTACAAAAAGACAAAGCATTATATATATGCATGCCATATGTGCTTTCATGTACATGTATAAATGTATATCCATCCAAGAGTCTCACCTACAAATACATGCTTACTGTCTTAATAGCTGCATAAATATGGTACACAGTTTTTTAACAAATACCAAAGATGGTCATAGTAATGTGCAAGCATAATGCTGCAAAGCCACCAAAAAGACAAAAGCAGAATGCATAATGAAGTACTGCTTCTTCCTGCCAGTAATTACATTTGCATAAGTGCAACTCCAACCACTATCATTTATCATTTCTGGGGCTGGAAATCTATGGCTGTATGTTACATATTCTATCCAATTAAGAACCCTACTGTAGCATCAGAAATGTTTGTTTTAGCATATACAATATCCTTGAAAAGTTTTCAAGAAATATGAAAAACATACAGCTACATCTCTTGCAGTACTTCATAATCTACCAAGCACCCTAAGTTTGAAAGGTAATAACAATGCAGCTGGCTGCCAGCCTAATCTCCCTAATGACCTGCATTTCACAGTTGTTAACACAGTTCTCAGAATCACACTACCCCCAGAATTCTGGCAGAACGAAGTGGGAATGACAGCAAAATGCTTCTAAATATTCATTTTAAGGTGATTTTTTCCAATTTTTTTTCTACTATTTCTATTAAGACGCAAGCTGCAGCAGTATTTTCAGTGGGGTGCAATTTTTCAAATACTTATGCAGATGCTTGGAGAATCAAACCCTAAAAGACAATTAATGTGCACAAAATTCAGATTAAATTATTCATATATAAATAACTTCTGAAAGAATTAACACATGCAAACATACTGTATGGCTCATGTTAATACACAGAAGATAATTAAAACATAGACTTATGAAGTAGAACTCATTAAGAACCAGCTACAAAACAGAATGTGATCTTGTCTGAAATCTTTCATCTCAATCTTTGAAAATTTTCCCCATCGCAAGGAATTTAGCTTCTTACTAAGGCTGGGAATAATTTAACCTCCAATTACAGCATCACCAGAATGCCTTATATACAGCACTCCTCTATCTCTGGCACAGTAAAAATCCCTGTATTAAAAACTGCTAGCAAGTAAAATGTCAGAATTTTATACTTTATGGTTTAATAACTTCCTTCAAAATGAGTCCAGTACTTAATCTGTGCCCAAGCACTACTTCTGCATGTACAGAAACAATGAGTATTTGTAACGCTTTTAAGTCCTTGCAAATTTGTGTCACAGATATACAAAAGGTCTTCCAGTGTTAACACCTATGTTAAGCTCCAGCCTGGCAGAAAGACTGAGCCACTTAGTACTTCACCTACGGTACTGTTCATTCAGAAGCTAAAGCTGAGTAGGGCATAAAACGAGTTTTTCAAGGTTCCTTCATGGCTTTTGGGATTCATTCTGCCTTTAACAACTTTTAAAACCCTCATGATGCTCAGAAACACACAACAGTTCCTTTCATGGAAACCTGTATCAAACTGCATTTGTATCCAGCTTAATATTTCTCCTTTTCCTTGGTGCCTACACCGAACAATTGTGGGAGGCCATGAAAAACTCTCAAAGACATGGTGACTCGCCAGTCATCTTCCAGCCAGAATTCTACGATTCTCTCTCCACCTCACTACCTGTTTTTAAGGTAACAAAAGAAAGGTCACTCTAACCTTCAAATAAAATACACAAACATTCATTAATATCACATGCTTCCTATCTTTCAGATTTTATTAAAATACGGTTGATTTTTCCCACTGTGTATAATTCCTCGTGGAATGCTATTTTTCAACATTGAAAACCAGAACTATTTCAGTGAAAAACTGGTGATTAATCACAATCAACTGTCACAACTAATTTAACTTTAATTCTATGAAAAGCTTTTCTATACAATCCAAGTGAAAAATATACATTTTAATGTGTGGGCAAAGAAAGCAATAGCATACCTAATGTAGTTTTTTTTTCCCACCGAGAGATTCCCCAGCTTTAGAATACTAAACTATTGCTTCTTTCTACAAAGTTATTTACAACTCTGCATGAAATACATATATATTTGGCATTATTTTGCAAATTCTTTCATTTATTGGTATTTCTTTTATATGAGTCCTAACAGTTTACAGGACTACATTTAAGTGTTTCAATTGAGAGGACGCATCTTCAGGAAGAACTCATCATATTTGTTTTCCCTCTGTATAGAATGCATCAGACCTTATAAAAAAGCTGAGCTCACTTCAAAGCCAGGGGGAAAAAAGAGCTCTGTACCTTAGAAGAAGGAGTTTGCTGCACCTTCTTAATACATTTCAGAAAAAAAGATGAATGGACAAACAGAGAAGCCATTGTAGCACTACAACAACATGACTGGTACAAAAGGAAGACAGAACTGCACTATAACACTGTCTATTTAGCTGGTACAACTGCCTATACTTATAGCAATGGTAAAACTACTAATATGGTGTAATTTAATGCAGTGTAGCTTTCCTATCATACTAATTTCTAGTTATATCCCTTTTCATATCCATCCTTAACAAGATTATTAAGGCAATTTGTTAGTTGTCATCACTTTTCTTTCAACTCCTGGCTTAAGTACATGATACAATTCACAACGCTAGGATGTGGTAGGAACCATGCACTGAGCAGAGAGTTAGAAACCAGCAAATAAATGAAATTCACAGTTCAAAGTTTTGGGCTGCCACAAGAAAAGCTGTATATATCCCCCAGGAAATTAAAGCTATTATCAATTACTTGATTTCTTAAGAGAATTGTCCACTTTTATCACAACTGGACCAAAAGCCCTGTAAGTCCATCCCAGTACTTAATGATGCATTTAGGAAACTAACATTGCATTAATAGTTTGAAATGCTGCACGTTTGGAAACAGTTGAATGACTTTGGGTCTATCCTCTGCCTCAGAAAAGATGTAACCAGATACGCCATTGTCCTGATTTGTCACGGTGCTGGAGCCCGCTNTCCCAGTACTTAATGATGCATTTAGGAAACTAACATTGCATTAATAGTTTGAAATGCTGCACGTTTGGAAACAGTTGAATGACTTTGGGTCTACCCTCTGCCTCAGAAAAGATGTAACCAGATACGCCATTGTCCTGATTTGTCACGGTGCTGGAGCCCGCTGGACGGGCTTCAGACATCGAGTGGGTGGACTTCCCAGCCCAGGAGAGTGACCCCGAAGAAGAACATGGGGCTGAGTCTGCTGTTTGAGGGCTCCGCCCTCCCAGGACATCCATCCCACCAGCATCTCCTCCCCAGTTTTAAGTTCTCGTGTTTTCTATTGGATGTTCGTTTAATACATATTCATTTTCCTTGTTAAATAATTAATTATGTTCTAGAAAGCTCTGTAGTTCTGTATACCCCATTGGTTTGTTCCCTTGTGTCCCTCCCTTTGTCATTCCCTGTTGGTCTCCTGTCACCCCTCATCATTTGATTATTGGTTCACCCTCTGAATCCACCCCTGAAAAACCCCCCTTTAAAAACCCCGTGCAAGAGGCTCTCAGGGCCTCTTGTGGTGCATCT
>VZRR01001044.1:762288-805109 GCA_013398015.1 Oreocharis arfaki
GGGGGCGAGGGGGGGGGAACCCCTAGTATTTCTCCACTGCACAAAAAATATCATCCTACAATACAAGCAGCTGTATGAAGTGCAGATTTGTGGCTGCTCTTACAACTTCAGATATGGCCTTTCCTTATATTCACTTGGTCCAAATATAAGTTATCATTCTCTCTGAGCCCAGTACTTCTCATAGTGAAAACTATAAAAACAGCTACTACTTCAGATTCTGAATGTAGCTTTTGGCTTACCTTGCTCTTTTGGGATAGAAAGGAGATAAAAAATTAAAATAATATATAAAAATTACAAAACCCTCTTCTCAGTGCAAATTTTAGTAGCTATATGGTAAAATGGTAAGAATATACCTCTTCTCTTTTGAGAACCTTTTAACTACTTCCAACATCGCTTAAAATGTATATACATACACATAGAGATCCAAATACGTAGAGATAATCACAATGAAGAGAGACTGACCCAGCAATATTTCAGCTCAAAAGTAAAAGCATGAAAAATTTATTCATGAAAGAAATCAGGTAACTATAGCACAAACTCCCATCCACAACAAACATTTTAACAGCTGTTAAAAATGCATAATGGAAAAACAGCATAGAAACAACACACCGGTGTAGAAATAGCACATTGGTGTAGAAACCTGGAATTTGTTTTTGTTCTTAACTAGATAGACTAGACCTAAATTCAAATCATGTCTCAACACATGTGAGAAAACAGTCTCACATGGCATCATTCTTGCAAATTGCATCATCAAATAACATAATATTTTTCTTCCATGGTTGCTTGTTAGTGGACACAAACATGAAGCTTCATCTGACTTTGGTAACGTGCAATTTCATGACTGAAAATGCATTGACCTCCAAAACCAAGACTCACAAAACTGAAGTGTAATACACATTAGGGGATGTAACCTCAGTCTTCTAAATTTCCTGCATGAATAATTATTGTACACCTCTTGTTCGCCACATGTTTTGCTTTAAGAGGGGGTGACTGATACAGTGGAAACACAGAAGAAGACTTCTGCACAGCCCCTGCAGCAGCCACAGCAGCCCTCAAACCCAGAGGGGCAATACAGCACAAAAGGAGTGCATGGGCAGGGGGCAGCAGGGAAGGGGCAGCAGGCAGGGGCAGCAGTGAAGCAGGACTGAGGGGCAGGGGGCTGGATGGGAAGATACTTGGAGGTCCCGTCCAACCCAAACCATTCTGTGATTCTATAATTGTGCCTGTCTCCTACAAATGGTTTAAGTTTGAAGGCAGAGGACAAAGAACCAGACTAATGCTCTCATCTGAAGATGACCCTGGAGGCGAGTTCAAGAGAAGTAAGGGCTATCTGCTGCAGGCTCTGACTCACAACTATGGGAAGGAAGAGCAGGAGTGGGTCACTGACTGGGTTTTGGAGAGCATTCCCACTACTATATGATATTTTTGCCTTGAAATTAGCTCACAACACTTGAAAATTCTCCTGCCAGAATTTTTTTCAATTACAAACTAAGTACCTGCAGTAGTGCAAAGAGACACAAAAGAAGCTCTCCTCTTTGCTTTGAAAGGTGAAGATGAAGTACAAGAGGGGAGTGCAATTGCTGTAAAATACAATATTGCCTGAACATCTCCCTGTTGCAAAGAATTGCCTTTAGAGAGTCTCCAGTTGCCCAGATGAGGCATTTCTGTTTACATCACTATCTGAAAGAACAAGAAATGAACCTACAAGCTTACTTTGTCAAGACAGGCATGAAAAATTACATAATATAAATAAAGCAGATATTTCCACATTTTGATGTATAGTTAACCACACATCTTTTATTAAAAACACAAGACACTAATATACGGTGCAGCATACCTGTACCTTTTCACCACAGTAGGGCCTGAAAGACAGTAAAGAAATTATTTTGGGGAATTGCACAAAGCTACAGGATTAGCGCAAAAGAAAAAGACCCTAGCAGAGACAGGCTGGGGGCAAGTTCTAAAGCAAGGAAAACTAGTTTTGGAGCAAAGGAGCTCAATGAATGCACAAAACCCCACGACTAGCAAGTTAGAAGGAAAGGAGATCTTCCAGCTGATACAGCAGCAGGAGACTGCCAGCTGTTGGCAAGAATCCTCTCCACACTAACAGTGTGAAGGTCCATGCCTGTCCTCAGCTAGGCTGTGTTGAGCAGTCCATAACTGTTGTCTGAGATGCAAATGCCAAGGCCATAAACCCCAGAGAATTAGATAAAAGAACAAAGGTTTTACTCAAAACAGTGAAAATTCAGGAACCTGCTGTCAATTAGGACAGCAACGCCAGTCCAGCATGCATATGGCTTACAGGAGAATGTATGAACATCCCTCTAGACTGTCTTTTTCTTTATCAACTAGAGACAAGCATAAGGCACACTAATGCAAAAAAATCAATAGTATCATGCCAGTTCTTATTGGGAGGGAGTGGGAGGAGCGAGCAGTCTCAAAGGAAGTTAAGATTATTTCAAAGGAGAAAAAACCCACTAGCCTGAGTTCTGTTGAATGATGGAAGCACGAAAGAATTAAGATGACTATGATGCATAAGGCTATTGATTATTCACAGGGAAACTGTATTTAAGTGGAGTAACAACTCTCATCAGTGAGAGACTAAATTAGTGCCCAGATCTGTCTGATAAAGACATCAGCAGACAAAAAGGTTGCTCTGCTCACACCAGAAAAAGGGAATACACTGACTTTCAACCTGATAAATGTGTAACAGAGCTACCAGAATCGAAACATTTTACACAAACAAGAAAAACAGGCATCACCCAGCACAGATTTGAACGAGAAGCAGATCTACTGAGAGGATGATTAATAAATATTTAAGTTCCTATGTTTTGAACAACGTGGCCCCACAGAGCAATCTAAATAACAGGAAAATGCTTATATAAGTTTGATTGCAGTATTCTCTTTTCCTATTACTGATCTCATAGTATTAGCATGCTACCTTTTCATGCTTCTGCAAAATAAAACACTAATTGATTTTGAGCTATCCTGATTAATAATCAAAGATTTCTGATATTTCGAGCTAAGCTGATAAAAACATTTTCATTTACTTACAGATGTAGATCCAGCTGCACAGTAATGGCCATTAAATATTTCAGAGCACCCAAGATAAAAAATAGAAGCTTCGTATTTGCAGACACATAATGCTATTACGGTCTTGGAAGTTTCCATCAAAACATCGAGCTAAAATCCCAAAAGAAACCTTTCTACATAGAGAGGGAAAAAACTACCGAACATAACAGATTTTTTTTTTTAAATATATGTTATTTTTAGAACATAAGGTATGTTCATTCCTGAACAGGGAAGGTGTC
The DNA here is from genome assembly GCA_013398015.1 of Oreocharis arfaki. Taxonomy (NCBI): domain Eukaryota; kingdom Metazoa; phylum Chordata; class Aves; order Passeriformes; family Paramythiidae; genus Oreocharis; species Oreocharis arfaki. The sequence continues at coordinate 765,600 of VZRR01001044.1, forward strand.
TCAGGCAGGTTTTCACATATCTGCTTTAACAATCATACAGGACTCCAAGTAGCCTTTTAAAGTTCTGAGCGGTAAAACGAGACTACAAAGATTTACAGTAAGATAAAATGCATGCTGCTCTAACAGGCAAATTAACTTCAAAAGTGTGACACACAAGTGCAGCCCTGAAAAAACACATGCTGCTATCCATACCTCATCACATACAACAGCCTTTGGCATCTAAAGCACAGGTAAAAATAGCTCGCAAAGGACATGAAACAACAGAAATTCTCTCTGGATACAGGTCTAGGATAGCAGTATCAGTTGTTCCCAGTAAGGCAGAGCATGCACTGACCCAGGAGGGACTCCTCTGAGCAGTTAGCAAAAATACAAAATAATTACACCCCACACTAACTTTAGCACTTCACTTGGGAAAAAATCCTCCTTTTAGCAATAACCGAAAAAAAAAAAAAAAAAGAAAAAAAAGGAGGGGAAAAAAAGAGCTAAAAAAAAAAAAGGAAATCTCTCTTCCTAGCAGGACCACAGCCTGGGACACGCAGGAATGTTAACTGAAAGAGCCCCTACACCCTCCTGTATCAGGAGTTCTTTGTTGCCTGACAGTACATAGGAAGGACAGTCATATTTAAAAGTAAAAACATCAGGCTGTGTCTCTGGAAGGACGCAACGGAGCCCCTGGATGAGTAAGAAGGAAAACACGTTACCTTTCGCAAGTCTCCTCAGGATCTGACAGCGGCATTTAAAAGAGACAGCTATCATTCTGGCTGCCTGCCTCCCCTGGCAAAGCACGCTCCGGGCTCTGCTTGGGTGAATGCAGCAGCAGCCTGTGAATTCCTCCTCCCGCACATACCAGGCAAAAGGTAGCCCCGGCGGGGAGTGACAAAGCTTAATTCCTCTTGGCTGATGCAGAGATCAGCTCCATGTCATCCAGCAAAGCTGTGTCATTCACTACTACCGCTGTCACCACCACCTGCATGAGGCGATGAAGGGCTTAAAAAGCCGTATTTCTTTAAAAGCTAGAAAGCATCCAACTGCACACACAGACGCGGATATCAGAGGGACACATCCCCCAGCCTCTCGCATTCCCTGACCCTGCAGGGAGTGATGGTTGCTGTGCCAGGCAAAGGGCCCCACATTTCAGCAAGACGGGGTGATTTTTCTCCTCCTTCCGCATATCTATCCTTTCCCTTACCGTTCCCTCTGGATAAACAGGGCAAAGACACCAGGAATCCTACTTCTGGGGGAGAAGGAGCCTATTTCAAATGGAAATGTTCTAATCAAAGCATATTAAAGATTTAATCTTACAAATCTGTGAGGAAGAAGAAAGAAAAAGCCTGATTTGATAACCAGGAAAGCTTTTTGACAATTGTTGACAAGTATATTACAGCCGTTAAAGCACAGACCACAGGGGGAGGGAGAGAGTGGAGGGAATTGATGGATTGTTGTGTGTGGGCAGGACCACCACACATCTGATCACACCAAAATAAAATGATGCTGAATAGAAAACACACAGCAAATCGAGTTTCCTGCCTTCACTAAAGGGAGAAGAGAACAGATTTTAGCGCACCTGAACATTTACTGTCCAAACACTGCACCATTTACAAGATTTCTTCAGCTCACGAGGAGTTTTATGTCCTCTCATGCCTATTCAAACATCAACTTAACTTGCTTTTATAATCCATTTAGAAAACTATGAAGTAGAGCATACCACTTAAACAAGAGTGGTGTCCATACCACCTTTATGGACAAAACTCCACACCCACTCTAAAAACCAAGCAAGCAAAATATTCCATATAGAGTTTGTCACATCAAATCTATGCACAAACCCCAAGTCCTGCACCAGATACTCTCCTTTAAGACAACAGATAATTATTTCTTTCTCAAGATTTATGCTTCACTTCAGTGATATATTTGAAACTGTCTTGATATATTCTGTCCCATTCACATGCTTTGATTATAGAATTGCTTAGTTTATCTTCTGGCATCCTTTATCTATCACTGTATTTAATGTTATGGTCCAGTGTCATGGTGCACACCTTCTACCACCAGCTGCAGAAAGCCAGGACGACGCATGGACAGCTTTCACACTGAGCCGTTTCTCTCTCCCTGCCTGCTCTTCACTACATCAGCAGCTCTGTGCTTCCCATACTCCAACTACTATTACAGTGATTGTTTTTCTTATTTTTGTTTTACTGCTTAGAGCAACAGCCGTATTTCCAAGGGTAAGGTGAAACACTCCATTAGCACAGTTGCCCAGATAGACCTGGTGAAAATTGATTTTATTTCATTGTCATTAAAACCAGATAGGGGTAATCAAGTCATCTGTTTGCCAACCTTATTATTGCTTCTTGTAGCTGCTCTTGTACCAGAGAGCCATAAAACCCAACCAGTGGAAAAGCAGATGCACCTGAAGGTGTGTACTGATGGCTCCATCCTTGTAACCGCAGATCCCTGGTCAGGGACGGACAGGGCATGCAAGGAGAGGTGAAACCAGGGGATGAAGGTGGAGGTTTAAGTCAGTGTAATTCAGTGGTTCAGAAAGAAAACAGACAATCTTGGGACTATTATAGAGGGGAAAGGGGAGAGGAGTTGTGTGTTCTTGTTCTCCCAAAAAGAGAAAACCAAGAGAAGGGTAAGTGGATCTCTTGCTCTGCCAATATGCTTTTAGAGGAAGAAATTTGCCACCACTCTTTCTTGCCACCTCCTGCTCAGGTAACAGGACCTCACATCAATAATACGAATAAATACCACTCTATATCTGCTTTCTTTTCTCTCTGCTCTCCTGGAAAAGAAACTGAAGGCTATGGCCTCAGCACACAGCCCCAGCTCATAGCTCTTTCAGGTTTGAGATGCCAAAGCTGCCTGAACTTGCTGCTCTCCTCCTGCAGACTGGGATCCAGAATCCTTATTACTGCCTTTTCATCTGCCAGAGGCCTGTCCTCGATGCCATAAACCTTTCTGGACCCAGTTTAAACACTTCACCTGAACTCATGGGCAACCAGAAGATACTGCAAGATGATAGTTTAGCTGCCCTAACATTTGTTCTTTAATTCTTCCCAGTCAGCTGTGGGGTCAGCATTGCCTAAACCAGGCAGTAAGGTCTTCACTCCCACCTCTCTGGATATGGACCTTGACATCACCTGCCAACATCAGTGCCAGGTGAGCCTGAAGTTCTCCTTCTGCTCTTCAAAAGTAGATAATTTTGGTGAGAAGTCTCAACTCAAGAGTCCACTTTTGTACAATTTTAACATCACCGAAGACTTTTTCTGGGAAGAGAATGGCAAGAGGTTGTATCTACACCATGAGGAAGAACTGCTTGCTGCTTGCCTTTGTGGTCTGACTTCATGGCTTACCCTGGTTCAGCCCCTTTGGCAGAGGATGCAAAACAGAGCACACTTACAGAGCAGACTTACAGAGCTAGGAGGCTGCAAAAGACAGACTTCAGACACTGGCGAAAACTCAAGCCTTTAGGTAAGGAAATGCTGAGTCCCAATGGGATTAAGTAGAAATGTGTAAAACTGTAATAATTATACAGGAACTGTGATATATATTCAAAACCAGCAGCAGACCTGGTCAGATAAGGCTTTACTAACAGTGAAAGGATACATTCCTAGATCCGAAAAGCTTATTGTATTGTTGACTACTTCTAGATTACTGGTGTGTATGTTAAACAGCCTCTGAAGCACTGCAATAGTCACTTCCAACCAAGTCAATAGGATTATTTTTACTCACATTTCTTCAGACAATTTTTCTGTCCTTGCCAAGGGAGGTCACGTATGGATTTGAATTTCTCAAAAAGATTTCAGAAGACAAAGAATTCATACTTCAAATACAGCACGGAACATAATGATCTGTTGTAGGTACTGCATATTTTTTTCCTCATTTTTGCTAGGTCTAGAAAAGATCTAGTTATTGGAAAAACTTCTGAAATATTCACTCATGATAGACGTGGTTTTATCACCTTCTTTCAGGACAACAATCACGAGGATTAACAGAACTGTTCTTGTTCAAAATCCTACTCCTGAAAATAATTTAACTATACTTCATGTGTTAATATACATAATTTTTTTACCAAATTAAGTATTTTGTGATTATTAAATATTTCAACAGTCCAATAAACAACCATAATTTTCTGAGGTGTCAGTCATTCAACTCTGCAGCTAGATTCAGCTGGTTTCAGAAGAAAACATGGGGAAGAAGGTAAAAACGAAAAGGTAGGTAATATAATATTAGGAGATCAAAAACCCTCAGACATACTAAAAATTATTTATAGTCTATATAACACAGGCTAAACTCTAGTAATTACATTTCTTCCTTATTAATTAACAGAGCTACACATTTAGTTACAATTTTCTCAGGACTCATCAGTAAAAATCTTTTTTCATTGTGATCCTTCTGGGCAGCACCATGAATTTGTATCACTTTTATTGCTGCACTCACTCCTTTCTTCAGGAGCCTGGAAGATTATTTATAAATCTAGAATATATGTAACACACAAATACTTTCTCAACTGAATTTGTAGTCAGAAGTACTCAGTAGAAGGTCACTAGATGAAAGAAGCTTGTATTTCCATACGATAAGACAGGCAGTGTAATATATGTATCCTATTTAACACAAACTTCTGGTTAATCTTATCAGATCACATTAGCAGAAATAAATGAATAAAAAAAAATATTACTATCTATTACACTTCTCTGTAGGATAAAAAAATATGTAATGAAATTTCTCTAAATTTAATTGAAGATTACAATCTTTACACAGTGTGACATCTAGATACAACCAGGAAATTTTTGTGAAGAACCAGTATTCAGCAAGGACTACAAATTACGCAAAATATGAAACTGTCTTCCGGGGGAAAAAAATGAGTCTGCAAAAAATGAATTTCTTATGCAGAAAACATACCCATCTATTTCACAGGAGTATATACACCTTACACACACCCTTCTGTTTCACAGGAATATATTCACCCAGAGGACACCCTACATAAAATTCCAATCATCCTGTATCAAGCATTTCCTTTCACACAGTGACTGAACATCACCTTGAAACCAGTTACATCCCATCCCCTCTTTCACTTGTCAGGAGATTTGTCCACATGAGCTACCCTAATCAGTTTTGGATGTCACATGCTCCTATTTTTCTTTACCTAAGTTTGTGTGTGACCACAGCAAAGCAGATGCACCACAGAGAACTCATTTGGTCACAGCAATGTTCACCACAGAGCCAGACCTTTAAAGAAAGCCAACCCATGGGGTTCAGTGAGGACAGCAATGTACTCAAACAACAGTCCTAGTAAAACATTAAGGCAACGAGAAAGATGCAGATATCAAGGTCTTCATGCGTCAGGAAGACACAGTGATATCTACTGGATCTACCTGCATAATAATATTGAAATGAAATATTATGAAATCTTAACACATTAAGATTTTGTACAACTCAGTATCTTGTTTCATCGTTTTACAAGTTACCGCTGGCAACTACCACGTTATTCATATGGAAAGTCAGATTTTTAAGGAACAAAGAGACTTAATTTAGCTCTGAAAATAACAAATGGCTATATGGATACTTCTGTTTTGAAAACTAAAACATTTCCCCTATAGTATTTGATACAACCTTATATCAATACCAATCTCTATTTGAACAAAATATTTCATCCCGAAGAGAAGAGCTGTATTCCCATGCAGCAGCAAGCTCAGTCAGTCCAGCATTCTGCAATGAATACTGCTCTATCTTGAAGATTCCCCTTCACTACAGGGAGAAGGAATAAAAAGGCGAGTGAAATAAAGACACCCTGTTATTCCCCAGTGCTCAGATTATCAAAACAGACAACTTGTCAGCTTTGCATAATTTGGAGGATCTTGTAAATTTACATTTTTATTAAATCAACTACAGCAGCTATTTTCTAGCTATATTAACCACCTTTGCAACACTGTTGGGTAATTTCATGCAGACATTGCAGCAGAATGCTTTACAGGTCATTAGGAGTCATAAAAGCTGCTCTGGCTTGAGAAGATCCTCACTGGAGACTATGTCACGTCCAAGATTCTGCATGTCAAAAAGCAAGGACACGTTGAAAGTGGTTAACAGATGACAAGAATACATCTGTTAAAGATCTAAGTTGATGCCAAACACTGTTGCATGGCACCATACAAGTATTTTAGCTTCATGGCCTAGGAAGAGATTAGGAAAAATAATTTAGGGGCCCTCTACGTAAAAAACCCAAAAATCTTCATTTATTGGCTCCAAGCAATGTTAACCTTTTTGAATCGGTGGGTAGTAAACAAGTGGTGATAAAATCAGTCAACATTGCCACATCCTGAGATGGCTTTTTGTTGAAGTATTTTAAAACACAGCAGATTCACATTTTAATTTACTTTTTTAAAAGTCTGATTTAACAATCTATGTTATACAATTTATAATGCAGTATTAAGGGAAAGAGAATACATATACCTTTTCTACATGAAAATAACTCTCCAGTACACGTTACCCTTTAGCACAACATAAGGAATGGCATTGCCTACATTACCCTTTACAGCAATCCCACACCAGAGCTTCAGAAAAAAAATCTTTATCTTACCAGTCTGTTTCAATTGCTGGCAAAAATTAAACCTGTCCTTTTCAGTGAAACTGTGTCGATATACAAAGGTTAAGAGATGTTTCTTACTAGAGAAAGATCTTAAAAAACCTTCGAATACAACTCTGACTTTTCACTCTTAACTTCATTTCAGCTACTGGCAAACACACTGTTCAGCTTTTTCCACCCTTTCCTAGCCACAAATATTTGTTTAAAAATAACTACAGACTTGAAAGATTTAGAACATATGAAGATGCTGCATACACTATGGAAATTAGAAACTTTCATAGCACAAGTATGTTGTAATCTCTCAAAGGTAATTTCAAGCATAGTCATTAATAGTTGAGATTTGCTTCAGAAACTAGTCATCATCAGCATCTTCACATGGTTTGAGTTGAAACAGGCCTTAAAGATCATCTAGTTTCAATCTCCCTGCCACCCACTACACCAGGCTGCTCAAAGCCCCATCCAACTTGGCCTTGAATACTTCCAGGGATCAGGCATCCAAAACTTCTCTGGGCATGCTGTTCCAGCATGCCACCACCCTCACAGTAACGAACTCCTTCCTAACATCCACCCTAAATCCCTCCTCCTTTAGCTTAAAAATGTTCCCCTTTATCCCATCACTATCTGTCCAAGTAAAAAAATTGCCATCTCTCTTTCTTAAGCTCCCTTTAATCTCTGGAAGGTGCTCTAAGGTCTCCCCGGAGCCTTTTCTTCTTCAGGCTGAATAACCCCAGGACTCTCAGACATAACCCTTGTCTTCAAAGAAGAGGTGCTCCAGACCTTGGGCCATCTTTATGGGCCTCTGGACTAGCTCCAGCAGGCCCATGTACTTCTTACATTGAGGGCCCCAGAGCTGGGTGCAGTAGAGTCTCTACTCCAGCAGAGTCTCAGCAGAGCAGAGTAGAGGGGCAGAATCCCCTCCCTCGCCCCGCTGGCCGCGCTGCTTTGCATGCAGCCCAGGGTGCAGATGACCTTCTGTGCTGCAAGCTCACATTGCTGGGTCATGTTGAGCTTCTCGTCAACAGCATCCCCAAGTCCTTCTCAGGGCTGCTCTCAATCTTTTCTCTGCCCAGCCTGTACTTGTGCCCAGGATTGCCTCAACCCACATGCACCTTGCATCAAGTCTCTTCACAAGATCAAGAGCTTATGAATTAGGTATTGCTGCATTTCTGGTAGGTAAACGTGTCTGCACCCTTTCTTTGGTTGGGTTTACAATGACAGAAGAGAGTGCTTACTTTCTGGAGCATCACTAATAATTTGTCCTTGCATCTTCTGAACTGACAATTAATAAAGAACCTGAAGTCTTTCAAAATATAATGAAATGAACCAAACCCAAAGTAGTCTGTCTGCCCTCTTGGCAAAAGCAGCAGTGAAAGTATTAGGTACTGTGCTTTCCAGGATGCTTGTAGGTCTCAGGGAGAGAAACAGCAAGTAACAACCCTGTTCATTGAACACAATCAGCCCAGCATGGGCTCCTGCCAGCAACATGCATATAATTACAGGCTTTGGGATTTAACGTAATCTCAAAACTAAAGGATGACTCTGTCTTACAAGTAGCTTCCACATGCTGCACTACATGGTTAAAGACTCCTGTAATTACAATTTCTGTAAGGCTTTGTACTTTGTAGAGGTTTTTTCAATTAATTAAAATGATGACCTTCCAACTGCTGTATCAGTCTCTAACAAAACAAACCTAAGCATTCCCTCAAAATTACCATACTGGAAGCAGAGACTCTCTCATACACTTAGCAGAAAACAGCTGCTTCTACTCTCATTTAAAAACAGAAGAGATTATGATTCTACCAAAACCACTTGAACAAAAGTGGAATAATTATACCTTTCTCTAGCTATACTGCTTTGTTCCCATATTCTTATCAACCTATTTAGCAGCCGTGAAATTGGAATATCACACTAGAAAATAAAATGTGTATTTGGAGGTATGAGTCTATAATATAATGTAAAGTCACTTAATCTACTACAAGAGATTTTTTAGGAAATAACTCCCTAAGTTTTTATGTGCAAGTCTTTATATTAAAGATATATGTCAAAAAGGATGTCAATGGAAGATTACAGCTCTAGAGATGCAGCAAAAAGAAAGGACGGCACAAGCAGTTTTGACTAGCAATAGCTTCAAGCCTTTGCAAGATGAAGGAAAATGCTGATTCATTGGTACAGTTGTATTCCTACTGTGTGCAAGCTGCAGGAAGACATGGTAGCAGCTGCTTTACCAGAACAGAATGGATTTCTATACTGAAACTGGGTGCACACTGGATGCTTGCCTGCAGCTCGAGCAGCTGCCAGCCAACTGGCACCAACCACTGCACTTTCCCAGGCCACATGGACTATTCCATCCCAGAAGCAGAACTGGCACTGGCAGTACCAGGCAGTGTATCTCAGAATATGATGACTATAAAAACAAATGAGCAGATAATTTCCAGGTAAGCCAATGACTTGCAACTGCGGCAACAGGTTTCATGCAATCATTGCTTGCATAAATGGGGGCAGACTGAGAACAAGAACAGAAAGATCACTACCTGCCTTCTATACAGAGACCTATACCAGAACCAGATATTCAGCTCTGTCATCTACGATGGGGTTTGATTGCTTTAGATTTGTTCATAAAAGGCTGAAAAACTGGACAGGGGGCAGAGAAGAGCACCAAGAGTGATGTGACCAATAAAAAGCCTTGTGCAGTGCCAGACTCAGCAAGTATAATATTAGATTGGGAGAGTTAGTAGAGTGACCTGATTAGACAGTGCCTCAGAGCTGTCATAGGATGCACATGTTAAGCATTCAAGAGCTTCTATGTCAGTTGATACAGAAGCGTTAAAATTCAAACTAATCACTTGCTGATTGGAAGATGAACTGACAGATAAAACTACCAAAATGGTTCTCTGAAGAGCCTACCTGCCTTTCTGGAATAAGCATTTTTGCAAAACATCAGTTATTGGACCAGCTACAACAGTAACAGGCTGGATGTCACAACCTGCTTACACATCTTACATGTCCTCTCTTTTCTTAGAAAGTGTATGAGGAAAGATAGGAGATTTTGATGGCCTCCTACTGTCTGTAACTACTGCTTTGACTAAGAGAAATGGACACCATTAAAAAATAGACTGGAATACTTTTCAGGCTATTTTCATCCTTAAAATACTAGTCAGGTTTGCACATGAAATGCTGTACAAATAAAATGCTATTAAAAGATAGGACTAGGTATACATAGATAAACATAATGTTTTATCAAACATATAATTAACACTAATATAAAAATCATTTTATAATCAGAATCCTTAATGCGTTAGAAAAAGTGCCCCATTGTGCACCACAATTACTTCACATTCTCAAAACGCTGACATTTCAAACGCAGGGAAACCCTTTTGTGCACCATCCTCAGCCACACACATCCTCTCCCTTTTGCTGTAAAAGAAGGGACAGGATGCACAGCAACACCAGCAAACACACATGTGCAAAGTAGCACAAAGCATGTTATTTACATCAGGCAAAGTCATACATGTTATACATATATAACATGCATGACTCATAGGAAATTACCACCATGCTTTGCTCCCAAGTCACCAAAACAAACAAAGGGAAGGTTCCTAGCCATGGGGTTGAAGTGTTTGTAACGTAAGTCTCAAAAGTGAAAGGCTGATAGCCTCAAGCCTGTTTTAGTGTTATTCCTCCATGGATCATTAATGCTTTAGTGGTGTCCCACTGCTGTTCATCACACTTTTAATAGTTCCTTCTAAAATACTATTCCAAAAAGTTTGTAGCTTATAGGCCAGATAACATTAACACTTGAATGTCTGTATACAGTATTTATCAGTTTTGTTTCCCCTCTCCTCCTCTTTTTTTTTTAATCATAGAACTCCTACTGTCCTCTAAGGTAAAAATGTTATTGTATACAATAATGATCAATAAAAAACTGGGAACTAGATACACGGCCAAAACAGCGCATTCCAGAACAGCCCAACATAAAACTAAAATATGCCAATCAGCAAAACAAATGTTACCCTTGCAAAACTGAAAAAAAGCCAAAGCACTTATCTTCCTGTATTATTGTGGATGTAAATTATCAATTACTAGGAACAAATCCCGGTTTTAATTGGTTTTCTAACAGTCCCAACATCTTTACACAAAAACCCTATCACACATTTCTTTTGCACTGTCAGATATGAAATTAAAGCTTATCAACAAACACCAAACTTCAAGTTCTGTATTACATCTTTATTAACCAGCTAGTAATTTTGCTTTGAACTTGCATATCTTCCTCAAAAGCACAAACAACCCCAGCTATGAATTCCTGATGAGTTCAAAGGTCTCACGCAGGCTTTAGGGTCTGGAGAAGAGTTCCAGCTTGAACTGGTCTGAATGTCGCAGCCAGCTGCCTGGACTTGGTGGGGAAGCACATGGGCTGGACCAACCACAGCACACCCCTGCCACTGACGCTGCCCTGAAAGCTGATACCTTGCTTCTTCATGTCACACAGTCAAAAATCCTTTTTTTTGAGCATGTTTCACATGACTCAGTAAGTATCAGTGAAAATTTCTAACAATTAATTTTATTTTTCCCCTTACTTTTCTGCAACAATTGTGACCTCTCGAATCTTCCCTTAGAACTTTCCTCTCTCCATAGGTATGTCGGTTCTTCTAATAATAATTGTATACAAATATTCTATACACACAAATTTTTAACTTTTGCAGTAAGTCAGGCCTGAACTCCATCTGCTGCTTATTACTGAACACTTTCTGTTCACTCCTATGTTTCAACATGAGAAGCAGCCATAATTTCATTTAATAGCCTTGGTGCAGTCCAACAGTCACTTAAGTAAGTAAAGGGCAGTTATTTACCTATGCCTGTGACATGACCTTTCTTAGTACAGCATTAGTAACTCATTTTTCCAAGTATCACAGCTATTAGTGAATAGCAAACCTAACTGCTATTTCTCCACGTGCTGGCCCTCTACACACTGCTGCTTTCCCAACTTTTCATTCATGGTATACCATTGTATCTCGGATTATTTCCCCATAGACACATTTACTTGCCAAGTCATACGATATTCTTCTGCGTATCACACATTTCTAGTTGTTTTAAAGACTAGTTAAAGACATCTCCATTCTTATTACTGTGTAGGTCTCCTGATCTAATTTCATCAGCTAATTTTATCAGCTGTTAACGAGGGTGTTAAATTGCTACTGCTGTCTTTATCCTTGAGTCAACTCCTGGGGGTGTTTCTCAACCAACTCATTTTGAGGCATTTTCCCTTTTTAGATCATGAGCATTTAAAATACACCAAACGCTTTAAAAGACGCAAAAACATCCTGCAGAGCTGCATCAAGCACTAGTATTTCTTCCATTAATTTTGTATTATATCCCAAACTGTGACCCAAGAGTTTATTATTTACAAATCTACTGCTTATTAACTATGTTACATTACCTTCAAGATGTGAAATCCCTCTCCCTCTTTAATGTTTATTCAATATTTATTTCACTACTGAAATTTCATAGACACCAGCTCTAAATCAAGGAGAAGATCACAGCCAAAACTTCTTTCTTTCTTCTTTCTTGAGAACTTGTCTTTTTTTCCCCCCTCCTCTTTTTAAGTGCACACACTAATGTTTTCCATTGGATGTTTTCTAGCTTTCCATTCAAACATAAGGTCAAACTCTACCTAGGTGAGCACAAACAGGCTCCACCTACAGATACCAAAGATCAGCGTCTTCACAGCCAGAGACAGAAAGGAGCCACCTGAATTTCTTTGTACTTGTTCATGAGTCATGGGCTTTATGAAAACCAGCTCATACACCAATTGTTGTAAAGCACTTACTTTTTTCCACCAACTTTCTCCCGATGCACTTACTTTATTTTCCCAACGTACATTTTGGTTTGTATCACACCAGCTGCTGCACTTCAAAAATGAAAATAAACTTGGTACCACAAAGAGGTGTCTGTGTACAGATTCTGTCTATGAACTTACGTGGAAAGAGCTACATAAACTTAATTGATCAAAAGGGAGTCACAAAACGATGAAATATTTTGCAGAGGCATATGCTAATGGTACTGCACCAACTTCCAAGGCCTGCTGCCTTACTGGAAAGGTCCATAAAACTGCTGAGGTGATGGAAATACTCCCAAGCTGCTGCCTGGAATGCAGAAACGGGATGGTAATTGTGCCATTTATTTATTTATTTAAAAGTAAGGCAAGGAGAAAGGGGCCTGGACATCTTAACAGGAAATTAGAAAGCTAGCTGATATAAATTCACCACCTATCAAAGCTTTAACAGCCCAAGTTCCCCTCCCCCTGCTCCCCATTCCCAATCTCTCGTCTGCATCTGAATGCTCACTGTGCTGCTAATGGATAAAAATGGAAACAAATGTATGCAACAAATCACAGTGTGCTCCTGCGCCAGCTTCCCCCTTCCGATTCATCAGACCCAGATCTCCATACTGCTGCTACATATTAAAATCAATGTTCAGCCTCTTCATTATTGTCATTATTTCTCTTTCACTTCAGAAGTTTCCTTTCCTTCAGACTGCTGCCTGACCAGCTTGTCAGAACATATTTAAATCAATATTTTGTGCATACGCGTGTGTGTGCCGTGCATCTGGATGCCACCTCGTTACCATCTGAATTCCCAACATTTCTGCCAAGGCACAAAAACGTAGAGGTAAAAATCTTGCGAAATGACAGAAGATTACAGCCATCTATCTCCATCATTTAAAAATATGAAGTAACTGCAGATTTTGCCATCAGCTCATTTCATACCTGGTAAGAAAATCTAAATAAAGATTGAATGCAGCACTTTCTGTGATGCATGAAAACGCAATGCAGCTCAAGCAGAAAGAATTAAAGATTCATCCTCTACTTGGCCAGAACTGGGGCTTCAAGCTGCTTATGTCAACTTTGCCTACTGTACCTGGGGCTCACCTTCCAGGTCATGGAGGAAAACCCCAATGGTGCAGGCTGTTAACAAGGAAACAAGACATTCGGAGTCAGGTGAACGGTTCCCCTTTGAGGGGGAGAAGCCCTACTGAGCGCAAATGCAACCAAGAGACCCATGTTTACAGAGCAATTGTTACTGCTGGCTGAGCTCCAGGTGAGAGAGCTCTGCTGGTGCTGGGGTCCAGCAACAAGGATGCTGGCTCCTGTAGTAATGCCAAACACACACTGGGGGAAACAGACGAGGCTGCAGGAAGTCAAGATGCACACTCTTACTGTAGTACAAACAAAAAGAGTATAAATATATATATATATAAAAATAGCAAGTATATGCTTGCTTTCATTTCGATATAAAAACCCATCAAAAGAGGAAGCATCTTCCTTAAGTTGGTCAAAACACAGAGATCCAATGCACTCCCTCATGTAACAACATGTCTATGCCTTGATTTTTTCTTTTAATTAGAAGCACAGCATACTCCTGAAAGAGGTGTTTCATTTATGTCAATTCACATCTTACTAACATGAAGATGAGCCTATAGCTACTCTCATTTTCACATGAGGCTTCAGTAAGGATGCTCGCTCTGTTTTCTTCCAAAACGCTGGTAACAAAAAGCCCCACCTAAAAATAATAATTCACATTTACACACTACCCACTAGGAGAGGCAGCACATTTTCCACTAACATGCTCATTTCAGGCTATGCATTTTAAGTTTGTAAATCTATGAAAAAGTGATGACCAAGGGCTCTTTACTTGGGAGATCTCCAAGTGACACAGCTGTAACAGCCTTTTGCTGGATGCATGATGCTGCACTTCCCACTGACCTCTTCCCAGGCATTTCAAATTGACAGATTTGAGATGTGTCTGCATCTGAGGTGTAGACGAATCTTTCCCCTGCCTTTTGCACAAAGTTAGTGAAGATATTAGAAAGACTACTTGGAATCCTGAAAATTATTATTTACTACTACCAGATGTTATCACCAAAAACAATGAGGAAAAATAAGTAGTTTTCAGAAATTTTGAAGTACTTCATCTATATTCATTTAGTGTGTTCTTTCCTAGTCCATTTTCCCTTTCTCTGATAAGCACATATAAATCTCAACTGCAAAGTACAAACCCATTTAAATAAAGTATCTGAGTCCCCTAGCAACAATGAATATTGATTTTTTTCCCCCCTATAGAAAGCCTGGAAACAAACCCTGTATCGATGGTATCCCTTTAAAGTCTGAGAAGAGGTAAACTCAAGTTCTTCTCTCCACTTGCCTTCATGGGAACTACTGGCCCTAATCTTTGATGTAACATCTGGAAGCCTATACGAATAAACATATTCCCTGATAATTTCCCTTAAAGGGCTGAGTTTCTAAACTACAGCTATAATGCAATAAGCTTCAGCACTGATATGATCAGAGGCACAACAGATGTCTCATCCAGAATTTGTGGTTGTGAATCCAGTCCTTGGCAGGATTCAGCCCCCAAAGGCCCTTGTTCTCTCTTTCAGCT
Organism: Oreocharis arfaki; assembly: GCA_013398015.1. NCBI lineage: Eukaryota > Metazoa > Chordata > Aves > Passeriformes > Paramythiidae > Oreocharis > Oreocharis arfaki. Next base: position 780,615 of record VZRR01001044.1, read on the forward strand.
CTTTAAGCCAAAGAGGTGTGGGAAGAGGGGTAGAACCAGTTTGAAACGCCTACACTGTCTGCAGTTCAACCCCACAGAGAGCTGCAGACCAAGAGAAGACTACTTACTCTCTCTGAGCAGAAAGAAAGACAAGAAAATGGCAGAGGTTCATCTTCTCAGCAGTGCCATTAATATTCAGTTTATTCCACCTGAAACGTTGTTTTAAGGGACTGAATTGCTTAGAAGATTGACTTTGATTTTGGGAGGCTTTCATTTGTAAGCTGTCAGTTTGGATCCAGCTGAGGGAGGTACTGATGGATGGTTTCTAATATCTAAGAGTTGCTTAGTGGCGTATGACAAATGACAAAGAAGTTGCAGAGTGAGTTATATAGTGAGTCAGCAGTCCTTTCCCAGAAGGTTCAATACTAATTAAGAGGCAACTTGACACCTTTTGTGTAAGGCTGCTTGGAAACTTATGCCCAGATACCAGAAACAAATCACAAGTAACTAAATACCTTAAGCTTCAGCATGGAAACAAATAACAGCCTGACAGTTATATCATAGCACATCCCTCAATACCCCCATCATGGTTTTATTTGAACAGTACACTTACTATGGTTATACGATGGCTGACTAAAAAAAAGCTACTTTTTGTTCACTCAAAGAAACTGCCAGCATTGAAATGTTTGCCTTTTATTGAAAACCACACTTCGGTGGACAGGCTCCTTTTCCATCCTCCAAGTCCACCAAGTGCAGTCATACACGAATCAGGATGAAGGATGAGGCCCTGCAGAAAGGCACTGAGCTATGGCTGGTGTGTAGCTCACCTCCACTTGGCCCCCTGGACAACACAGCTCCTGCTGGGAGCAGCCCTGTCTTTGGCTCTGAAGGGAACTCTGCCATTAGCAATGGAATTGAATGATCAGTTCTACCACGTTGCCTCCTCTCTATTCAATTCTCTGCCACGACCAACAAGCTCATTTCAGTTTGGTTTCACAGACAGAGACTGACAAAACAGTAAGTGGTGAGCAGGAATGAGAGACACCCACAACCCACCCTCAAGTCTTTCGCAGAAAATTTTCTCCCAGTTTTAATCCATGCCAGCTCTGCCCCAGCTGCAGTAAACTTGCCTCAAGTGCTTCAAGTACTGCAAAATTCTGCCTTGGGGGCACCATTCTCTGATCCTAATTATTTATCAAAAGCAGAAGTCCCATGAAAATAATCAAGTAAAACTTGTGCTGTGCATTTACCAGCACAAAGAAAATTGCATTTCAGGGATGAGGCACACCTAATTGTAAGGAAATGACTTACAAGTGAAATGGCAGTATGAACCAGTGTAATAAAAGACAGTCTCAATTAAAAGTTACAAGAACAATGCAAGGGAAAATACAATATGATGCACATTACGAGCCTGTTCAAAATCTCAGCACAGAGCAGTGTTAGACACAGGAAGTCATCTTCTGAAAAAGCTAATGAATCATTTAGTTAACAAGGAAAGGTCGTGTCTTTGATCAGTGGGATCTAGGAATCATAATTAAGCAGAAGACCCATATCATATATACTTCACAAAAAGCTACTGTATTTTAGAAAAATGCTCTAGTTTGGTTTGGTTTGGTTTTTTGTCAGGGGTTTTAATACTATGAAAAGATGTTCGGGGCTTGTTTGTTGATGCTTTTATTTTTACAACCAGTGTTCTTTTTGTTCCATTCTTCATATAATATGTAAAGTATCTCCCTGGCACGTGTGACAAAATCTACAGTTCTGTTCCTTTCTTTCTCCAATTGCTTGTGAACCATGTGGTGTTTCATTTGTGAGTGGAGAGAACATATGATTTAAGTCAATAATGAACCAGCTCAGTAAGACCAATAAGAAACTCAGTAAGACTTAATTAGAAATGTAAAAAAACCCACCCAAAATACCAACGAAAAAACCATGTAAAAGTACGTCTTGTAATTTTTTATTATGCTAAAAATAAGTCTCTCACAACTTTTTAAACTTGGCCACAAATACTTTTTTTTTTCTAAAACTGAAAGCATACTTTTTTTGGTGTTTTATACCATGTCTCTATTGGAGAGCTATAAAAGTTCACATCAGGAGAAAAAGCAATTCAGTGGATTGTTACATTTGTCACCATATAAATCCTCTTCATAGCGTTTTTCCCAAGTTGATTTTCAAGGTTAAGAGCTGTTTCCCATACTCCTCTGCTATGTTAGATTATTAAACAGGTATCATAAAAGAAGGCTTTGATTTCGTAAGAGATCAAAAATAAGTTTCCCTTCATACCTTTATGCTACAGAATATATGCTCAACATTAGAGCACTGGTGAACCTGCTGCAAACAAAAATCCCTGACGATGCAGAAGCTTCCTCTGCTCTGTGCAGGGTGCAAGAAACAAGCTTTCAGGGAAGGCAGCTGTATTTTATTTTGTGCTTTACAAACAGCTCTTGAGGAACATCTATTCATTTCACATTTAGTCAAGTGCTTTTTTTTCAGCATCTTTTGGATGCTGCTTAAATGAAGCTTTCCTACTCCTCCTCTCCACTTTAAGCTTGTTTAAGCGACATTGGAAGAAAACGCACCTGGACATTTCTGAACTGAGCATTTGGTGGGAAGACAAGACTGAAAACCCAAGACTGCTCCATGTTTGGAAAACAAAACAGAGAAGGCTGGGGTTGTTTTAAATCCTCTACAAGTATGAACCAACTTTAAAAGTGCCTCGGAGGGGGCTCTGTCACTGTCAGACACGGCAGCCTCCTGCCTCAGACTGACTCTTTACACTGGTTCAAATGCCTGTAATGAGATCAGGTGCTACCTCCCTCAGGCCTGGGACACAGCGTGCCCTGCGACTGCACTACAGTGACACATGGATCTGAAGTGACACATGCCATCAGATGCCAGAGCAGGGACTGGCAGTGACCAAATGTCCAGCACATAAAACCCCACTGGTTTGGATTATGCAAAGATCAACAGGAATATTTTCTGATAAAACATAATGAAGACTGTTTTACTTCTGTCAAAGCAACGATTAGGAGTTGTTTTCGAAATGAGACAGTTTGTTTCCAAACACCTCAGGAAACGCCACCACCACCAAAAAAAGACAACCCAGGAGACAAGTCATGAATGTGGAACAACTGCAGCCTTTCAGCTGATAAGAGAACCATGCTCCTCTCTCAGTCGGATGGTGGAGTGGAGATGATGGTAGTCACGGTGGGTTTAAAGCCAGATCTGCTCAGCAGATGGGGAACAACAGTCTCCTGCCACTGTTCAGTTAGAGAAAAATATTCCACTTTCAGAGCAAGAGCTGCTCAATCTAGGTTTTAGGAATGAGTAAGATGTGACAGAAGGTCCTGGGTCCCAGGAACTTTTTTTTTTTTTTTTGCTTTGGTCAAAGCACTTCCTAATGCACTGAGCAGCCACAATCTTAAATCTGTCCTTCCTTTACAGACAGTCTGGGAGGCACAAAGATGGCATCACTAGGTGCAGCAGCTCTTCGTCTGCCAGGGAATGCTTCCCTGTAATCAGTCCTCTGCAGCTGCTTCCTTTCTCCTTGCCCTTCCCTCCTACCAGAGCTTCAGAACCAAGGGGATGGAGCTGTCTCAAGCCCTCTGCCAACCACAGTTTAAAAAGATTTTCTGTGAGCAGAATTGAGTAACAAAGAAAAAAAGACCTTATTTTGCTAAATCCTTAGATATTATCAAAATTACAGTAAAATGCTGAAAACAGTCATCTTGTCTGATATGGCTGCAACAAGGTGATAATTATTTTAACTCTCATGCCTCTTATGTAAAAGTGAAATGTGGTTACACTGATGCATTTAGTCACCTTTTTTGATCCATAAGCACAAACCCCTATGAAGATTTTCTTAAGAAAAAAGACTGCAGCATAGTGAAATTTGAGTATGAATGCACACATAGCGGAGCACACACCACTCCAAGCACCCCTGGGCACAGATGAGGAGTCCCAGATCAGTGTCCATCGACTCCCTCTGCTGGCAAGAGCTGCCGCTTTCCTCTTCCAAAAAATACCTACATTTTTGCTGGCAATGCACAGCGTGAACATTGCAGTACATTGCACCAAATCTTACTCAGTGCTGGAGGTCGGATGCTTTGCAGTGCACATCTGCAAGATGCACAAAGAATCTAAGCAGCTTCCTAGCAAATTCCAGATAAGCATCAAATTAAGTATCCAGTTTTAATTTTAATTACAGTTTGCACAGTAATGTTCAGAGATATGAAACTGGGTTCCATTTGCCTTTCACTCCACACAAACTTTCAGATTTCCTTATTATAGCAGGCTCAAAATAAATAATGCAAGATTCATGAAACGGAATGTTCTGCTTCATTTAAAATATTTATGGAATTCTCTAAAAAAGAAAATCACTGCTTGCATTTCACTCTGAAATCTGAAATGCAAGAGGCTTGATATGCATGAGGGAGCCCAATGGGCTGCAAAGCTGCCCCAGCCCTACCACCCACATGCCTTTACCCTCCCTTGGATCTAAGGGACCTGATGAAACTAGCTGGTAGGGGTGACCAGTCTGCTACATTTTTGGCTCAATTAATTACAGAGACAAACCCATTACTTACTCTGCCTCTCATTTCACACCTATGAATTGTTGATCTCTTGGATTTTTTTTGTACCTGATATCACGTTTCATGGAAATGCTGTATTCTGCTAAAGTAATACACTACTTCCATAAATGTGAGCATTCAACAAACTCATTATAGGAAAGTTTAGAAATTAATGTCATTAAGATGGTAAGAGAGACAAACTTTATGGCTCTTTTCAGTATGTTGTTTTAAAGCGCTCTCTCTCTGTTTCCCAAAACATCATTCTAAAAAATTTATTATGTATGATAAAGTAATGATAAGGTTAACACAACTCCACAAGCCTCTACTAAACACACAGAGAACTTTTGTTTTACATTGTTTATGTAACATTCTTCACACCTAAACACACAAACACTTATCTGTACCTTGGTGATTTGCATATACAGTAAAAATCAGATACAGATGCAAACATTATCAACTTCTTCAAATTGTAAGAAAGCCTGACATCACTACCACCATTCAAATAATCATTAAAAATCTTTTTTGCCTGATTACCATTTTAGTTCCAGACATACAGTTCATTTTTTATTTAAACTCTCTGAACACCACATGCTTCTTCAGAAAGACCTTTATCAGAAAAATCAGAAAATAACTGGAACCAGAAAATTCCTGTTATCCCAGAAGGCTTCATATACAAAATAAAAACTGGAAGTGCTGGTATGATCATCCTTTAGGCAACATGGCACACATGCACCACCATTAACAGCTTCTACGGGCACAAACCTGCTGCTTTTTTTTGTTTGTTTGTGTATCATAACCAAAAATGGTTCTCCTCACAGAAAGCATGGCTGTAATAACTCATCACATTACTAGCAAACGGTAACAATCCAGGTCACCCTAAAAGCTGTGATGTTAAAAAATTCTCCGAAGAAACTCTTCTAATCGGAGGGAATGCGTAAGATTCCCCGAAGGGAGCTACGTGCGAGTTTTGCAGTGACAGGTTAAACGCTGAAGGGAGGAGCAAAATACATTTCCCGAATTCCACAGGCAGAGGGCAGCAGGCTCCAGCCAGCAGAGTCGTCGCGGGGCTCCCTGCTGTTTAATTAACATCTCCCTCTCACCAAGAGCATCATCTTTGTGTAATCCTGACCAAAACTACAGGATACTTAAGTCATTTAAAAAGGAAGCTGGCTACATACATGTTCACTATTTCAAAAGTGTGGTTTTTATTACAGGTGGCATCTCTGTGTAGCATAAACGAAGTTAGGTGGTGGTCCTAGAAAATGTTAATCTTCTCAAGTTAATAAAAACTCTGCTCCAAAGTGTTACTGCAGCTTTGCAAAAGGAACACACAGCAGTGATGAAAACTAAAGTGTGGGGAAAACAGAGCATGTGTTATAAATGACAACTTGTCTCCTCAAGCTCAGCCATCTCTTAAATCCGACAAATATAGTGCCAAAGTGATTCTTATTTGTGGAATGGAAAAAGTCTGAAGAATCTAATCTTTAACAGATCATTTTTTTAATTGGCTCTGTAAGGCTGTCTGCAAGAATTCGATATTTGCATATAATGATAATGCATATTAGACAGTAATTACCATGGACTTTTCTTTAATTATAACTGATAATGCAAATAAATCCTATGTTCCCAACTGAAGAATGTAATTAAGTTTGAGTAGTTCAGGGAGAAAGGGAAGAGACAAAAATACTGATTTTAAAATCAGAAGAATGGCACACTATACATAAATTCCCTTCCTCTTTCCACTCACATCAAAGAGCAGAAAAAAATCCATCTTCTCTAAAGAAAATGAAACTATCAACGCTCTGCCTTGCCCTGTTTACTAATGATACAAAATGTTTTCTCACACAGCTGTATGCAGGATTTGCAAACTCTTCTTCACAAAGAAGAGAAACTGTTTTTATTTTCGAACATTAGCGCAGTGACATCTCTGAGGAATGTGAGCAACCCCAAGCAAAGGAAGGATTGTTAATGAAAAAGGAAAAGCAACCTGAGGACTGGAAACAAAGACAAGGGAGACTGAAGGTGGAGGTAAGAGCATCTGAGATCCATAAAACAATCTAAGTCTAGTTTAAGGAGGTAATTTAGTAAGTATAAACTATCTTAAATTTCATTATTAGAGCCCAATAATTTAAAAATACACAGGGCAAAAACCATCACCTTTCACAAGTATGCAACTCTAGCCTTGGAAGCAACACCAGTGACTACAATCGTGTCTAAGTCCAAGAGTTAATTTAAGAGGCGCTGACAAACATCTCAAGGCAATCCCTGGGATGTAGCCAGCCTGGCCACACGGACTTGAAAGAAGTTCACTTATCTTTTCAAACAGTCAGCAGCAAGAAACTCTGGCATTAAAATGAAAACAAAACAAAACAAAACAGAACAAAAAACAAAACAAAAATAAAAACCCCAACCCCCCCCCCAGAAAAAACAACCAAAAAAATTGTGCAAAGGCAGCATGAAGTGAACTTTCAACATTTCAGGCCATGCCATTCCCTGTGGGACTGACTAAAGCTGACAATCCATCAGCTTGACCTTCCCTGCACAAGCACTCCCTACGAACTGCAGTTTGAAAGTTCAAGCTTTACATTTCATATAAGCTGGCAGAGGAATAGCCCCAGCAGGAAAAGTTCACCATCTCCACTGAGGCTTTGCTCTGCTGGGCTTGTGGCCACAGCCTCTTCCTAGGATGTAGAGAAAGCCAAAGGTGATCACACCAAAGTCACTCACCTTCAAAGCATACCAAGACATCCTCTGGAGAAGCCAAGAGGAGCAAACTGGCTGTCTTGTAGAAGAGAGAAGATTTCTAAGGGAAGAATCTGCACCAAAGTCTCAACTTCAAGATTAAAAGACAGCATTCCTAAACCTACAATTCCTTCAGCAGAGCCTGATGTGGCTCTTTCTGCATCAAAGAATCATGAGACATCCTGCAGCACAAAGTATTTTCTTTGCACAGTGGACAACTCTGATCTATGCCATCTTCAGTTCTGCTGTGCCTGAGCTATGATGCTGACAGACAGACCCTTCTCAGTTAAGTATTTGAGAGTGTCATGGTTTAACTCCAGCCAGCAGCTAAGCACTATACACCCAATTCCTCACTTCCCCCTCCTCCTGCCCTCCCCTCCACAGTGGGATGGGGAAGAGTCAAAAGAGTAAAAGTGAGAGAACTCATGGGTTGCAGTAAAGACAGTTTCATGGAACAGAACAGGAATGAAATAATAATAATGATGGTAATAATAAAAGAACTAGAACATACAAAATGAGTGATGCACGATGCAGGTGCTCACCACTCGCCAAGTGATGTCCAGCCAGTCCCTGAGCAGCAGCCCCTGACCAGCTTTGCCCCCAGTTCATATACTGAGCATGATGTTGTACGGTCTGGAATATCCCTTTGGCCAGGTGGGGTCACCAATGGTGGAGCTGCGTCCTCTCACAACTTCTCGGGCCCCTCCAGCCTTCTCACTGGCAGGGGATGATAAGCTGGAAAGTCCTTGACTTACTCTAAATACCACTTAGCAACAACAAAAATATCAGTGTGGTATCAACATTAACTCATACTTAATCCAAAATACAACACTGTATAGTTACTAGGAAGAAAATCAACTTTGTCCCATCCAAAACCAGGACAGGGATAAAGACCTGTATTCAGGCAATTAACTCATATGAAAGTAGGAGTGCAGCTTTGCACATGATAATTTGAAGAAATCTGATCTAAAAATGAAAAAGATAATTCTGCATAACACTACAGTTGGGTATTTTCGTTGTTTGTAATAAACCACCATGGGTGAACTGCGATCATCCCAAGGGCTGCTTAAGCAGCAGAAAGTATTCGTCACATGAGATTCGATATAAGTTTGTACTCAGAAATGGACTATAAAATGGCACCAACAGAGGGAACCTTTATTTATTGTTTCTCCATTTTTCTTTCAAATATAAAAAATTTTCCTTTGTTTTCTAGGTGCAGGCATCATGCTTACCCCCTTCTTTCCTGCCCTGTGCAGTTCACAGCAAGACTCTTAAGTGCACATGAAGTGATGTTCAACTCCTCTGCATTTGGAGGCCTTGCATAGTTCTCCCTGGCTCTGATGGAGTGAACAACTACACCGCCAGCATGTAGAACTGGAAAGTATCAGCTTGTCTTATATTGGTTCATCAGTGTTTCCAAAAAGTTCAAAAGAAAGCAACCTCTTTCCTGACTGAAAACAAGGGGACCTGTACAGCCTGGAAGGCAGACCTGCTGTCTAAAGAAACTCACCTGCTGCTTTCATTCTGTATGTGGCCAAATGCCACCCGCCTGAAAAGGCCAAAAAAGTACTGGCTTGAAAACCTCTCACTGCTCCCATGTCCCCCTCCTCACTATCTCTGTCCAGCTTCTGAAATGAACTGTCATTTGCCACCTGGAAAGCAGCACCAAACAAGTTTCTCCCACAGACCACAGGAACTCCTGTGGGACTTCACTCACATCATTAACTCACGCAACAACGGGCTGTACAGCTCCAGCCTGCCACCAACCCAGTGATTAAAGGAAAGATAACTAACCCATGGGCTGTGAAAGAAAAGGGGATGCCTAGAGCAAACAATAAAAAATGCCTCCCTCGTGGATTTTCCTCCCCTCTCATGTATGTTGCACACAGTTAAAGGAGAACTCTCTGCTTCCACTCCCCCTTCCTCAGCATCGGGAGATTTCTTACTGCTATGTATTCTGCGTGCATCAGCAGCATCAAGTTTTGAACCAAACCCCAATGCACTGTCAGGTGAAAGGAGTATTTTTTTTCTGAAAGCACAATTCCAGTGACTTCAGCCACACCCATTTCCAAAGCACTTCTTTAGTCTAATGAACAGATATTTAAAATATTCACCCTTGTGCTCTGTTACAGAATGTAACTGTTTGTAACTACTTTGTAGCCATCTCCGGACTACAGAGTATCAGATATATTTCATACACAGAAAGGCATTTTTTAGAACAGAATGAGAAATTCTGCAAAAAAGAGCAAATACTGAAGGCACACACTTTATGTGGAATACCCTGGGAAAATCTGCATAGATATTATATAGTACATACATTCTCACTCTGTCTTTACAAAACATGAGTCATTCCAGTTCTTTCTTGCTAGATGCATTCGTAGCTTTTTTCCCCTGTACATTCTTCACTTTATTAACAATTACTGTAATGCATCATAATGCCATAGAGAAATTTCAACACATGATAGACTACTGTAACTATTGCTCCAGTTTCAGAGGGAGCTACATACATCTCAGAAATCTTCTGAGACATGAGACCCAACAGAAGCTGCCCCAATCTATCACCAATTAATATCATCAAAGGCCCAACAGTTACCAAAGCTGACTGTTTTCCATGCATCTCATAGCAGAACTGAAGTGCAGCAAACTTTCTGAGCTTGCAGTGCCGCTCTGCAAGGTGGGGATTGAAAATAGATGTCAGGTGGACACTGTCCACCAGGCACCATCAGTCTCTACAGCAACAGAGATGATCTGACAGACTGACCAGTGGTAAACATGGCAGTTTGCTGACCTCACCTTCATAGCTGTGGCCCACTGCTCTGGAAGATGATGCCCAAGTCTTCCAGAGCAAACCAGAGATTTGTAAAGGAATGCTGTCAACCATAAAAGTGCATCAGGGGCAACAAAAGAGCATGGAAATCTCAGTAACAAAATTGTTCTAAGGAACATGAGCAAAATGGTAATTTGGGGGCATCTGAATTTGCATTTTTCCTATGAGAAGTGGGAAAAACACCAAAGAGTAGTGTAAATGAAGTAGGTGTCTAAAGAGCGTATAACTGACGAGGCAATGACTTGGACTGTCTCCTTTATAAGAAAAGGCAGCAGGGCATCAACTTGAGGGAGAACCTGGAAAGCAAACCCACTGGCATCCTAATTAGGGGTTGTTTAAATAGTAAGGTTATGTGAAGTGCTATTAATTCCAGCGGGAGATAAGTAGTAGGAGTAAAAGGGTTGAATTAAGAATTCAAATTCTCTTCGCTAAGAAAATAGTCAAACCTCAAAGCTACTCAAAGTTTTTCCATTAATTGTACACCTCTTTGAAGTATTTTTCATTTTGCTCAACTTCATAGCCTCCAATTCCAGACGGTGCCAATTCCTGCTTCTTCGTTTATCTAGTCCAGTGGATCTGAAAACGCTGTATTATTCTTAGAGTAATGGAATGTTTGGTGAATTGACAAGTCCAGAAAAACAGAGAATTCCTAAATTCAAGTAAAGAAAATATTAGTCCTTCATCCCTGTCTCACATCACGTTTTCTAAAACAATCCTCCCTCCCACTCCATATTGAGTTTGCCTACCCCTTTCCTAGTGTGATACCCAAATACAGCAGACACTATCCATAACAGCTTCACACGAGACACACAATCTTCATAAAACTTAGCAAGACTCTTGCTCTTTGCAATGGTATCACACCAGTAAGCTGCTTAATTTGTCACCCACTAAAAATGAACACTGATTCTGCTCTGCAGCACAGCTGCTTAGCTTCTTATTTCCTGTTTTACATTTGATTTTTCCTTCCCAGCTGTGGCTTCCACTGAATACCATCTTATTTATTTCAGACCCTTATCCTAATTTATCCAGAATATTTTAAAGTCTGTCCTGTCTTCAAAACATTCATAACCCCTTTCAGTTGAGAACCATCCACAATTTTTGTAAGTATTTTCAAATTCATTATGCAAATCATAAAAGAAATGCTGAAGAGAACAGGGCACATGACAGAGCCCTTGAGAAAATGAATTTCTACCACTTGGACTATCAGGTCACTGAAAACCAAACCTTTGCTGCAGTTTTTCAACTACTGCAGAAGTCACTTTAGAGATACCTCATTTAAATTACTTCCCTGGTTTGCATAGTACAATGTCAAGAGAAATAGTGTCAAAAGCCTTACAAAAGTCAGAATGGATCACGTCTAATACTTCTTTCTTAGACTTTCTGCCAGTTAGTCTGTCAACACTGGAAGTCAGACTAGCTCAACATAATTTGTTCTTGACAAATCCATTTGGGTATTCCCTTGCTACTTGCTAAGTACTTGCAAATTATTTAATAATTTATTCTGTTTTTTGCAACACCTGGTTTATAGTTACCAATAACTTCTCTTTCCTTGTTAGAGATGGCATCCATCTGTCCCTCCCTTGTCCTCTCAGAGCGCATTTCTCTCCTTCCATGGCTTCCTAAGAATTCCAAGATTTTTTAGCTGTTTTCTAAGTACTCTGAAGTAAACTCCACCAGACATTCCCAATTTGAAACAACCTAACCCCTTAGCCTCCTTCTCTACATTCCTTCCCACACTTTCGGTTTCCTTCCTAGAAAGTCCTGAGCACTGACCACATAAGCTTCTCCCTTCCATTTCTCTCCTCCCTGCCCCAATATCCCTTTTTCCTCAATAAAAAAGCTTTTCAATGGAGATAGATTGTGTCTTACCATAAGCTCTAGTTTTGTTTAAAAAAACCCCCAACATTACAGCTGGGCATGGCTCCTGATGCACTCTACCTTGCTAAATTTTGAAGACATTTTGTGGCAATTCCACAAAGACACATCAATAGGGTAGGAAGGCTTAGAGATGCTCCTCTTCCATGGAGTTGGCTGCAGCCAGCCATTCTAGAAGGGGAGCAATTGCTCTGTATGAAAGAGCAGTGATGACAATATCACTGCCTTCTCATGGGGAGCAGGGTGGGGATGGGCAGCCATAAGTTCTGAATCAGCACATCATCCACATCCCTGACAAAGCACTTCTACAGATGTCTGTGGGATTCTGAAATGGCCCCAGGGGCTGCATCTGGGCCCCGGATGCACAAACTCAGCATGGAGGTGGCAAAAGAAACAACACTTAGGTTTTAAAAGCAATGTCTCAGGTTGAGCACAGTGTTATCTTTGCTTTTAAATCAACATCAAGATCATGTGAAAAACAACTTGCATTGCCTTTTGCTGGATGCTAGTCAGGAAAATGTGTCAAGTGGAGCTACAGCTGTGTGAAACTGGTGCACATGACTGAAGAACTGACCCAGCAGTTTGTACACACAGTCCCTGTGCTGCCAGCATAACACTGCTGTGGTGAACCTCATTCTGCAAACCATTTCCAGTTGTAGAAAACCAAATGTCAGTCTAACATTGCTGGCCAGTGATTTTCATAAAAGCCAGCTGAAATAGGAAATTGCATACTGTTTCAGTTCATTCATTCGGGAGTACGGTACATATGAATGCTCAGACTGCTGAACGAGGGAGAGATGCAGCTTCCTCTCAAGTGAGAGAGAATGAGAGATTGAAATAAAAGAAAAAAAATGTATATTCAATTATATATGCCCCAATGGAGCCACATTCTAGTGCCCAGCATACAAGGCTCTCTGCCATTTGAACTAAGTAACGATTTTAACTCTTCAGCAGCTGCAGAAAGCTGTTTCACCAAGGTGCATTTCTGAAGAGATTGGAGAAGCTGCTGCCTATTTCCTGAAGTGGCAATGAAGCAGGAGCAGAGCTAAATGTGAAAAAGCTTCGCTTACATGAAATATTCCTATAAGGGGACCACCTGCTATTTATGCCTGGCAAAGAGCAAAAAGCTGTGCTGCAGGTGCAGCAAGACGACACTGATTTGTAACAAACCTGCAAGAGCCACTGGAAAGCCACAGCACAGCAACGTGAGCTTCAGGAGCTCTTTGGACACAAGACAAAGCAAAGCACAAGGTGATGACCTTCACACCAACTCAAGAGCAATTAACCTGGGAACTGCAGTACTTTCACCATTATGATGAACTGCACTGGAGGATGCTCATACAAAATACAATTCTGCAGTGCTGGTTACATACTCTCAGACTGGGAGGAAGGGTGGAAAAAAAGAGGAAGGGGAGGGAAGAACAAAACTGATATGAATGGGAAATTATTATTCATCACTAAGATCCTAAGACCTAACACAATAAAAGCTCTCATGCTTTTGAAGCATATTCTCATTACCACACACTAGGCTGTATCAGCATTTTCATTTTTATCTATTTCCAGAAGTTTATAGCCAAACTTACAAATGTGTTTGTGGTTAAAACCTCAGAAGCTTCAGCCTGAAAGAAGCTTTTAATTATTGTCAAATAATTTATTTGTCTGAAAAAAACAGTAACAATAAAAAATTATAAAATTTAGAGCTCCTAGCCTGAACAAAACAGTAATAATAAAAAATTACAAAATTTAGAGCTCCGAGCCTGTATTGTCTCTGTTCAAGGCCTTAAATTTAATTGTAGCACACTGCTGCAACCAATTTAACTTTTTCTTTCTGTAATGAAATATTTTTTTGTGTTTTATTACTTTCCTCCTATCTCCCCCCTGCACATTTCCTTTCTTTTCATGCCACGTCTTTTCCTCTGTGGATTCAGCAAGTACTTCTCATTTTATTTCTTTCCACTTCTCTCCATCAAGTTCACTTACCTTCAACACACAACACTTTCACTCCCTCAAACCATCCCATCTCACACTGCACAGGCCTGTTTCCTAAATCTATCCTGTGCCTCTCTCACTCATGATAGCAAAACTAAAACCAAGACACAGAGGCAAAATAGCTCTTACAGTATTGATGGCGAGAAGGAAATACCCTGTCACTGAGGAGGAACTGCTCCCCTCCATCTTTCTTGACACATGAAGATGATGGAGGAGAAAAGCATTGCCTAAGTTGCAGTAGCCCTGTCACTGTGCCCAGCACGCCTTAAACACAAGGGCATTTCTCAATTTTTTGAAAAGGTAAGATGGGGAAAGGGTAAACCAGCAATTTTATCTGACTTGAGGTTTTGTGACTTGGTTAAAGAACGTTACTGTAGCAAAACTGAAGCACTACACCTTAAGCCAAAAATGCTTTTGAAAGCCTTTAGACAGTCGACTCTCTCGAATGTTTCTAGTACTTTTTACCTCAGTAGTGCCCTTAAACCCCAGATACCTCCACCTCTTCATGGCTTTAGACACTACTGCATTATAACATACCGAAAAATTACTAATGCAAACACTGGGCCTGTAAATTGGTATTGCTTTTCTTTGGGGACGTTCCACTTTTAATATTCATTTGAAAAACCTGGCGGTGTTAGGATCTGGGACTTGAAACTGGAAAGACAAGTCTTACAGCATCCCTGTTAAGAATGACACAAGAGATTGGTCAGAGCTCATTTTGGGGGGCTAACCTGAAAGTCTGTAACTGCCTTAAAAACCTGTAACAGTTGAGTACTTAAGCACTAAGAATCATTAAAAAAAAATCTTCTAGGTAAACAACAACACCCCTCCCCCAAAATAACAACAACAAAGACCCTACCACATAAAAACCCCCAAGAAAACTTAATTCTTAGGAGTAATGTCCCAGAACACCTCAACTATCTGTCATGCTGCTGACAGTCAGAGCACAGTCTATTTACTTTCTTGCAAGCTTGGTGGATAACCAGCGTGGCTCACAGTGCATCACACAGACTGAAACTATGCCACACATCATATACAAAATCTTATCCTACTGGAAGGCTTTAGAACCAACAGTATTTCTCCTCCAGTCACACATTTGCTGAAATACGTGGACTCTGGATACATTTCTATTTCTGAGACAGCCTGTATTTATTGTTGTCATTCAGCTCCAATCTGATGTACAGCAGCTTTCAGGCGACTCTGGGGATGGTACAGTGCAACCTGAAATGACAGGTTCTCACAGCACACACAACTTGTGCTTAGGTCTTCATTTACAATGATTTTACTAAAGCACTGCCCCCATTGCAAAAGACGTTGAGTTTCTGAAGAGCAATTCAAATGCCCCTGACTGCTCCAGCCATTGCGGCCTCTCAGCTCTGTCACTTTGCCCATTCTGACTCCACAATGCTCACCCCACCCTTCTCTCTGATTCATGCAGCTTTTACATCTTTTCTGCCTTTCTTCTCTCTCTCAAGACATACCACTCCTATACCAGCCAGCCCACATTTATTTCATCCTCCTCTCTCCTATTCCCAAAGCTTGTTTTAATTGTCTGTTATTTCTATATGTTAAAGGCAAATGAGTAAGATTCTCCAGCTGATACAGAACTGAGCTTCATTCCTGTATCCCCTACAGCTGTGTGACTCTTTTCAAATCCCTTAGGCAGGCCTCCAAGGCATAATGATATAGTATGTCTAGAAAAATCACACTCACTCGGCAGCTGCATTTCTGGTGGGCCCTGCCCACAATCCCTCAACGTCCTCACCAACTGGTGAAAGAAGGTTCTGGTGGCATACACCCAGCCTGGCTCATACACTCCAGAGCACCCTGAGCACTGCCAAACCATTTCTCAGAAAAAAGAGTTGAGATTCACACCGTGGTCACTTCCGGGAAGCCACGAGTAAAAGCTGAGTACACCTGATGAAACGGTACACCTCCACCATTTTAAATCATTGATGATTGGTAACTCTAAGAGTTAAAAGGCCAAATTATGTTTCCAAACATAATTTGAAACAGTGAGCGTAGCACAGAGTGTGTGTGTGAGCCCCAAAGAGCCCACAGTGCTGGGCAGGATAGAGATGGGCAGAAAGGACAAGGAGCCAATCCAAGGAGCCAACAACTCCGGTCCAAGCTGTCTGCATTCCAAACACATCAGAAAGCTCACTACCAACCAAACCATCGCATCACAGATACTGA
This sequence comes from Oreocharis arfaki, assembly GCA_013398015.1. NCBI lineage: Eukaryota > Metazoa > Chordata > Aves > Passeriformes > Paramythiidae > Oreocharis > Oreocharis arfaki. The sequence continues at coordinate 796,794 of VZRR01001044.1, forward strand.
AATACAACAAGGTTTTCTACCACATTTCTACTGTTTTTTCAATAAGACATAGGTAAATAATTGAAGCATTTGTTGAGATAAATAATAAATGCAATTAAAAAACTACTCCAGAGGTCTGGATAGGATACGTTTCTATCTGCAAATTTTTCCAGCTTTCTGCATCTCTGTAAAAATGTACCCATTGTTGTCTTCTTATGTTTTCTCATTAATTTAACTGTATTGCTTATTAGATAGCAAATACTTTTTAAAAAGGCATTTAAGTTTTTTCATACTTCTATATTTGAGCATAATTAACTTACCAAATATCCATTTCTTTAAGCTCTGGTTTTTACATTTTTTCTTCTCTGTGGCTTACCAGCTTACTTTTGCAGAAAGAGGAGATGAAAATTCAATTAAAGCTTTATTTACAAAGATCGTATTTTTTACTCTGAAAAACGGAAGCTACATTTAGACATTTGCAGTGATAATGAAAAAAAACCCCAACCAGATGGTTTGAAAAAGGAACTGATTTAATTCCACTGTAAAACACAACACAGAGATACATAAGATCTCCAACAGTGTCTGCTATGAAAACCCTAATTTTTGGGGTTGAAAAGCACAATAAAATGCCTAGTTAGTTTTCCCAATTTTATAGAGAAATAAGACCCAGCAGAGTTATATTTTTTGAACTGACTGACATGATATTAAAAAAAATAAATTTAAGCATTTCATCAAAATGGCAACCAGGGTATCTGGAAAACAGGGTGCATTTTGAATAAAGCAAGTACATTACAAGGGACTTCAAGAGGGAGCTGTTCAGCCTCAGAAAAAGACAACTGAGAGGGGACCTCATCAATGTCTGTGATTATCTGAAGGGAGGGTGTCAGGAGGATGGATCTGGGCTCTTCTTGATGGTGCCCAGCAATAGGACAAGAGGCTACGGGGAGAGACAGATGCACAGGAAGTTCCACCTGAATACAAGGAAGAATTCTTTACTGTGTGGGTGACTGAGCACTGGAACAGATTGTCCAGTGGAGACTGTGGAGTCTCCCTCACTGGAGATACTCAAGAACTGTCTGGATGCAGTCCTGTGCAACGTGCTCTGGGATTACCCTGTTTGAGAAAGGAGGTTGAGCCAGATGACCCACTGTGATTCCTTCCAACTTGACCCATTCTGTGATTCTGTGAAGAAAGCCAAGTTATGTGAAGAGTAAACAAGAAAGATTAGTTTATCTTTTTTTTTTGACAACTGTGAAAAAGGATCAAAAATGTGAATATGTACTATCATAAATCTATGTAAAGTCTCTAAGTGTAGGAGTTCAGTAAGTGTAATTGGGAACATTTCATAGAAATTCTAAGTATCAGAATTATGAAACTCACAAACTTGAATTAAACTTTTTGTAAATGATATTAGACATATGAATTGAAAAAAAAAACATCCTGTATAAAAGTCCAGTTAAGGGACTGAGGGAAGAAGGGGGACAGGACAGTATACAGCAATGACAGAAATCAAATTTTGGTGCATTATTACACTAGACAAAGAAAAATTACAATTGTATTGATGTTACAGGATAGTCTTATGTGGGAGCCTGTAGCTGCAGCAGCCCCTGGATGTGCCCTGGCCACATTCCCTTGGCTAGGGAGACCAAAAGGTGTCTCCCAGGTTGCCTTGTTCTGCTCCCCTCTCCCTAGCTCCACCTGCATACCACCCCTGTGCCCTCAGACTATTGGTCCCTGATGATTTCTCTCCACCCCTACTGACCCCATATAAAAAATGTGAACACTTCCTCTTTCACCTCTCTTGCTCATCCTCTCTTGGTCCCTTCCTCATCTGCCTCCCTGGACCTGCACCACGCATGTGGCTGGAATAAATCCCTCNAAATGTATGCCAAACTTTTGTCCTGGTAGTAAAGATTATTTGGTATTAATAAAACCAGTACAACAAAACCTTCTAATTAGTTAGCACAAGCACTGCAAAAGGAAGGGTCTGGAAAAGCTTCTGTTGACTGTAGGACCAAGGAAAACTAGGAACTGGGAGTATAGTGGAAACTGAAGAAATGTGCTGGGTAAAACATGCTAGATTTTCCATTTATTTTTGAAAGTTATAATCCCAAATACAGACATTTCCAGCTATTTTTGCTTGTCAAGCCAGACTTGAATGCAAGCTATTCTCTGGACATAGCTATGTCCCATGACAACTTTTCCATGCAGCATTAGTCAAGGACTAGAACGCCTAAGCCAACGGCTGTTGGGTGATCCAAACCAAGGGAATTCATTCAAATGGAAATGACCATGTATTGAATAATTAATTAACACAACAGCAAAAAAAATTACAAATGCATTCTAGCATAGTGAAATATCAAATAGTATGAAAATTAAGCTGTAAGGCTAAGCACAGGCTTAGTACAGTGAGCACAACACTTGATGTGATTATAGAAACAAATTAATTTATTTCAAGTTAGTGTCTACATAACAAAATAAAACATTATTTTCTTTTTTTTTTTCTTGGAGAAATAAATAACATGAACACTATATAAGAATTTTGAGACATTCAAACTTGAAATGAACTATGACATTTATATTACATTGAATATGATAACCAACAAAGAATAGGGACAGTAAAGTATAATACATATTTGAAACAGTAGACTAGAAAAGGAACAGTGATAAAACAAAACAGAAAAAAACCTGCCAACGTCTTCAATATTACCTGATCTTCATTGTATTTTTGAAGCTTCAGTGAAACCATCAGTGCAAAGCTGTATATAACCAAAAATCCCAAATTATTGTCAATTTTGTGAGCTAAATTTCCTTTGTGCCTCTCTGAAAGCTTTTTAAAAGTAGTTTAATTGTTAAGGATAGTTATTGTTCAGTAAAATGAGGCTTTTAAATACTTTATCATTTGTCTCAACATGTTGCTAAGCCTAAAATGATTTTCAGTTTCTTAGATTAAATGACTTTCTACTGTGCTGAAAAACAACAAAATAAAATGCCTTATCACTGTGGGCTTTTTACAATTGCTTCAGGAAAATAAGCTTTGTGTTAAAAGCCATGCTTAGCTTTGTTTTATGCACAACAGACCTCTGTGATTGCTCTTGGTTGTGGTTTAACCCCAGACAGCAGCCAAGCACACCTGGGGAACTCACTGCCAAAGGATGCTGTTGTTGCTTAATGTTTTTCAAGAGGAAAATGGACAACACCATAAACCAAAGATATGTTGATCATTATTAACTACAAAGCCTTATTAACTTCAAAGATCCTAAACCAGAAAAAATAGTTGAGGCTATGAAAGGAGTATTGTCTGTATTTGCACACTGGTTTGGCTACTCCATAGGCAGCTGCTTACAGGCAGAGACAGGACAGAAAGACATTATAGCTATTCTTAGGGACACGAGCTCCAGTCTTCCAAATATACCCTTAATTTTTCTAGAGTTCATGGTCCCTTCCCTGCCTTGCATATTGTTTCCTTGGACAATGGTCCAGGCACACCATAGCCATGGTGCCTCCTAATAGAGGAGGTGTTTCTCCTGCCCAGACTGCAGAAGGGTGATGGTGACCCTCACCTCAAACACAGATCCAAGCCATGAGAGCCACATACCTCCACGTCCTGATACAGCAATCAAAGTGCACTGCAAACCTCTGCTCAAGAGGCACTGCCCATCACCCTGGTCTGTATCTCCTCACTGGAGCATGGAGTCCCAGCAGAGAAACTGGTGCCATACTCACCTTCAAAGCTCTTTGGCTTTTGGCATAGTGCAAGCCCAGCCAAGGCCAAACTGAGCTCTCTGCCCAGGGCCCACAGCGCTCCTCTCAAAGGAGCCTTCCTATCCCCCCCAGTTTTGCACACTCCTATCCCACTCGACCTGCATCCTTAAACAAGGAACCTACACAGGCAGGCAATACTGGATATTTCAAAAACCTGCTGAATGACTCCCCATGCCACTGCTCATACTAACTGTGTTTGGCTTTGCCAAACACTACCTCGGTAGTACCACGGCTTGATACTGCCTTGTGAGCCAGGTTCAGTCCACAGACCAACTCTGGCCATTTAGGGGTTGCACAGCTGAAGGTTTGTGCATATGAAGAAATCACCCACCACATAAAAGTTTATCTTATCAGCAACAATCCCTTTATTCTCTTCCAAGAGAAAGCTAGAGGAAATGTGCCCTTCAGCAGAAGCAGTACATAAGAGGTGCAGCAGAGCCAACAACTTAGTCAGCAAGGACACAGTGGCAGAGACAGCCTATTCATTTTAAACAATGGAACAAATAGAGCACAGGGGAATACTGTGCCAAGGAAAGGTTTAACTTTATTACCAGTTCANTGAAAGTTATAATCCCAAATACAGACATTTCCAGCTATTTTTGCTTGTCAAGCCAGACTTGAATGCAAGCTATTCTCTGGACATAGCTATGTCCCATGACAACTTTTCCATGCAGCATTAGTCAAGGACTAGAACGCCTAAGCCAACGGCTGTTGGGTGATCCAAACCAAGGGAATTCATTCAAATGGAAATGACCATGTATTGAATAATTAATTAACACAACAGCAAAAAAAATTACAAATGCATTCTAGCATAGTGAAATATCAAATAGTATGAAAATTAAGCTGTAAGGCTAAGCACAGGCTTAGTACAGTGAGCACAACACTTGATGTGATTATAGAAACAAATTAATTTATTTCAAGTTAGTGTCTACATAACAAAATAAAACATTATTTTCTTTTTTTTTTCTTGGAGAAATAAATAACATGAACACTATATAAGAATTTTGAGACATTCAAACTTGAAATGAACTACGACATTTATATTACATTGAATATGATAACCAACAAAGAATAGGGACAGTAAAGTATAATACATATTTGAAACAGTAGACTAGAAAAGGAACAGTGATAAAACAAAACAGAAAAAAACCTGCCAACGTCTTCAATATTACCTGATCTTCATTGTATTTTTGAAGCTTCAGTGAAACCATCAGTGCAAAGCTGTATATAACCAAAAATCCCAAATTATTGTCAATTTTGTGAGCTAAATTTCCTTTGTGCCTCTCTGAAAGCTTTTTAAAAGTAGTTTAATTGTTAAGGATAGTTATTGTTCAGTAAAATGAGGCTTTTAAATACTTTATCATTTGTCTCAACATGTTGCTAAGCCTAAAATGATTTTCAGTTTCTTAGATTAAATGACTTTCTACTGTGCTGAAAAACAACAAAATAAAATGCCTTATCACTGTGGGCTTTTTACAATTGCTTCAGGAAAATAAGCTTTGTGTTAAAAGCCATGCTTAGCTTTGTTTTATGCACAACAGACCTCTGTGATTGCTCTTGGTTGTGGTTTAACCCCAGACAGCAGCCAAGCACACCTGGGGAACTCACTGCCAAAGGATGCTGTTGTTGCTTAATGTTTTTCAAGAGGAAAATGGACGACACCATAAACCAAAGATACGTTGATCGTTATTAACTACAAAGCCACTTCTTCAAAGATCCTAAACCAGAAAAAATAGTTGAGGCTATGAAAGGAGTATTGTCTGTATTTGCACACTGGTTTGGCTACTCCATAGGCAGCTGCTTACAGGCAGAGACAGGACAGAAAGACATTATAGCTATTCTTAGGGACACGAGCTCCAGTCTTCCAAATATACCCTTAATTTTTCTAGAGTTCATGGTCCCTTCCCTGCCTTGCATATTGTTTCCTTGGACAATGGTCCAGGCACACCATAGCCATGGTGCCTCCTAATAGAGGAGGTGTTTCTCCTGCCCAGACTGCAGAAGGGTGATGGTGACCCTCACCTCAAACACAGATCCAAGCCATGAGAGCCACATACCTCCACGTCCTGATACAGCAATCAAAGTGCACTGCAAACCTCTGCTCAAGAGGCACTGCCCATCACCCTGGTCTGTATCTCCTCACTGGAGCATGGAGTCCCAGCAGAGAAACTGGTGCCATACTCACCTTCAAAGCTCTTTGGCTTTTGGCATAGTGCAAGCCCAGCCAAGGCCAAACTGAGCTCTCTGCCCAGGGCCCACAGCGCTCCTCTCAAAGGAGCCTTCCTATCCCCCCCAGTTTTGCACACTCCTATCCCACTCGACCTGCATCCTTAAACAAGGAACCTACACAGGCAGGCAATACTGGATATTTCAAAAACCTGCTGAATCACTCCCCATGCCACTGCTCATACTAACTGTGTTTGGCTTTGCCAAACACTACCTCGGTAGTACCACGGCTTGATACTGCCTTGTGAGCCAGGTTCAGTCCACAGACCAACTCTGGCCATTTAGGGCTTGCACAGCTGAAGGTTTGTGCATATGAAGAAATCACCCACCACATAAAAGTTTATCTTATCAGCAACAATCCCTTTATTCTCTTCCAAGAGAAAGCTAGAGGAAATGTGCCCTTCAGCAGAAGCAGTACATAAGAGGTGCAGCAGAGCCAACAACTTAGTCAGCAAGGACACAGTGGCAGAGACAGCCTATTCATTTTAAACAATGGAACAAATAGAGCACAGGGGAATACTGTGCCAAGGAAAGGTTTAACTTTATTACCAGTTCACATTAAAATAATTTGATTTTTCAAAAGTGGGTAGAGATTTGGGTGAAAAAATACTGCCCAGGTTGTAAGTTTTGGGTGACTAAAGTTGGGGTGTTAAAGCTAATTGCCAAAGCCCAAGAGACCTGAATTTCAAAGACACAGAGATTAGTTATCATTGGTGTAAGCTGGGAAGCTGAGCACCAGGTTTTACAGCAATGAGAAATAACGCTTTGGAGAAAATACTTATTAAAAAGGGACATATTTCCTATTACCATTATCAAGAGCTGGTTCATAAATGGCATCAGTTAGACTTCTGTCTAACTGCAAATCTCTCAGCTGCCTGAGTGGCTTTATAAGAATTTGCCCAACAGTTTTTCTAAAAAAATGAAAGGTTTTATAAAGATTGATAGTTGGTACAATTATAACTAATTATAGTTAAGGTCACAGGCAGCCTTCAATAGCAGTTCTACAAGATATATCCTCATGAAAGCGTGCAGTGATAGCTGAAAATTCAGGACTCACCACAAAACCAGTGAACTGTAAAAGTACAGCTGAAAACTTTAGCCCACGCAACTCCATCAGAACACTGCAACAGTGGTTCTTTGTCATCCTCCTTTTGTTTTTTATCCATCTGTGCCACAGGCTATATTAAGGATCTCTCTAGGGCAGGAATTGTCTTTTAATTACATGCACAGGGCTTATTGTTGTGGGTCCCTTGTCTTGCTCAGAGCTACATTCTCCTCTAACACACACTAGAAACAGGAGAGACAACAGGATCTGTCTGTATTTGTGACCAGGCTTTCTCACACAAATACCTCCTATCAACATCACTCTACAGTGACAGGATGAGCATATCCAGGACCATTGCACTGTGTATCCATCCTACATGGATGCAGATCAACCAAGCTGTACACTACACAGGCATCCAACTACTCTCCAAGCAGTGGACCAACTGCAAGAGATCTCTCCCTGAAGGACTTGCATAAATTGTTTTCAATCATTGAAAATTTATCATGCAAGCCTTCTCACCTTCTTCTTCCTAAGAAGAGACTTTTTGACTTGTTTTGCCTGTTTCTTATTTACTAACCAAAATGACTTCTAATGCATTGCTTTACTTGCATTCATGTGACAATGTACTGATACATTTTACCTTTCAGGAGGAAAAACCCTCAGAATAATCCCTGCTTCTGGCAATATGTTCAGAACCAGAACGCTTGTACACATTGAGAACGATGGCAAATAACTACAGTCTGCTATGATCTTTGGCAACAGAAGCATTTTTCCTACTGAAAGATAGAAATAATACAGATTAATGGTCCTGAGAGCTATTCAACTTGTATGAAAAACATGCGGAATGATCTTTAAGGCAATTGCTTAAAATGGCAACAATACCAAAAACTGTATTTTCATCTAGAGGATGTAACATTATTTCCTACATTGTAGGTCATAATACGCAATTCTCCATGCAGCACAGAGCCTTACTGTTCTTGTTTGCAGGTGACCATCAAAGGTAATTTGCAGGGGAAGGTTTTGATGGATCCATTCTATACGATGGCAATGGTATATTCACTCACACCCTGCAAAGCTACCGGGCAGGTATTTTTAGGAACTATTGCCATTCCACTAACTGCTCATGCCTTCAAGATATCCAATTATTGTTCCAATAAAGCAAAACACTAATGATAAAAGGTAAGTAAAAGTAGTGTCCTGGGTTGCAGTATATTCTATTACCATCTCCATGAGCTGTGAAACCAGGTGGGGCAGTGCTTCTTTGCCTCCTCCCTCCGGGCTCAGTTCTGTTAATGGGCCCA